>OV651813.1:16845497-17225627 GCA_927349885.1 Psylliodes chrysocephalus
TTGTGAACAATCTATAGTGCTGTAGAAAAGTGGTCAGTAACTGTAGTTTTTATTATTAAAGGAATTATATTTTATAACAATATTTGTTGTTTTACTTTAATGAATATATAGTTAAGACATGATTCACATTCTCGCTGGATCCTCGTTGGACTATTTATTACAGATTTGTACCCAAATTGGTTTATTAGGCTAATATATTCATTTACCTGTTGAGTTTGTGATAAAAATCTATATTTTTATTGCCTAAAAATAAATGACAATATTCATTATTACTATTATTCACCTGTAAAAATTGTTCTAGGGATTTTATAAAAATATTAATGGTTAATGCAGTTATAACTATGTTTTTGAAATAATTTAATTGTACGAGTAACTGAATAATATTACTATCCCCTGGAGGCAGTATTTCATATGTATGTTTGTTTTAATGATGATTTTATAAACAACTACATCACACTGATTCAAATTACCACAGATCCAAATCATCTATTATTTTTGTTTCAGTAAACACTACACAATCTACATGTGTATCTAAATTATTTAAAAAAACCTTTTTATTAATCCAGATTCCTATAATATAAAGACTACGAATGTTGTGGATTCTTTTGAAAATATTAGATTTACCATTAACATTTAAAACATCGTGTAATTCTTTGTCGTTCAAGGTATAATCTTCCAGTATTTCAACGATGAAACTAATAATATACGGATACATTAAGTTAAAAAATACTACATTCAACAAACAATATAGGACGTACCGAATAAAAATCAAATTGTACAATACGTGAATTAAAAAAAAAAAATAAGTGAAAACTACTAAATTCAGTACTCAACAAAATTAAAATGGGACTATTTATTTATTTTTGTTTGAATTGTGCCTTGGTTTCAGTTTCAATTTTTTTGAAGTGCGATCCTGAAAGCTCTGTTCTGTTTCTTCTTCTTCTTCTTCAAGCAGCGTTGTAGGATTTGGAGTATTTGATGCACTACTACTTTCTCTTCAAAATATCACTACATTCCAACCCAGTTATTCTTTCAAACATTATGTTAATCTTTTCCTATATTTGATGGAATATATTAATAATGGATGAACCTTGATTGTTATCTATTTTACCAGATACCGTCTGGCTGAATTCGTCGATAAAACACTGATCTATTCAACATACTGAATGGGAAAATAGTATATTGTAGCAACATTCTTTACTGATTCAAACACTTAGTAAAAACATCTCTTTCCTATGTTTTAATATCAACTATTCATAATAACCTAATACATCTACAAGTTTCCCACATTTGTAATAAGTCTGCCTTAATTTGCAATAAAATTCGTTAATTTTAAAAACACTTAATAAATTTGACCAGCTCTTAAATATTTTATACCAACCATTACTTACCTTTAATAAAATCAAAAAAAGAAATGAGCACATTGACCATATAGTTTTCTCAGTCGTGAATTCGGCTTTTCTAATACACACTTTTAGGAAAATAGTTTTCAGGAAAGAAAAGGGCGCCAATAATTCTCTTTTTTATTTTTTAAGAAGCAAGTTAAGAATTATCAATTCTAGCTTTATCAAAAAGACAATTAATTTAAAATTATATATAATTTAAGTTAATTGTGAAAATGCAATTTTAACAGTGGATTAATAATATTGACAAGGGGGGTAGGCATGTGTGAGTTGAGGTAATTTTTTTTTTTTTAAGGTAATTTTCCCCCTTCACCTTAAAATATTAATAATAGTTGAACATAAATGATTAAAATGGTACGATAATGTTATATATTTTTTGGCCTAATGAACATTATCTACAATAATATTTGTAAAGAAAGAACTTTATACTGATGCAGCAGCAGTCTTCATTGATTTGGTAGCTCCACGAGCACAAACGCTAACGACTATCTTCCAGTAAATCAATACTGCTCTACTTATGTAAAAATGTGCTGTTAATTTTTTACTTAGCAATGTAAAATATGGAAAAACATTGAAGCTGCTTGTATTTGCTCCCTTTACAAAAATAAAAAAGGCTCTTGTATGAGATATAAATCAAACTTTTAAACAACTACTTTTTAAAATTTCCAACATTAAAAATTAATTTATACAATATGTAATTCATCAATTCAGTTACTAAACCATATTGAACAAATTTAACTTACCTTTAAAAAAATAAACTTATAACTAACAAAAAGTAGAAATTTAATTTTTACTGAGATATATTTATTTAATGACATTAATTCGCAGCCAAAGACAGTGGTTGTTTAAGATATATTGTGAAAATGAATTTCAAGAAAATATATGAATATCGACTGCCAATGAGAACTCCCACTTCGTGAAATTTCCTATTCTTGGGAATATTGCATAATTAAATTTTAAATTATTTGAATACTATGTTTATACAGGATGTCACATATTTAAAATAATATTTTTAAAAAGAATTTTAAAATGTTACACCCCCGATTACCGATTTAGAAAAATTTGATGCTGAATACAGAAATTTTTCCGACTATATATAGGTAATGTCAATAAAAAAATATTACAAAAAAATAACCAATATATAAACATATAAATGTAACTGTTATGGAGAAATGATTAAGTTGCAAAAAAAACATTGAAATTTACCTAGGAAAGAAGAAAAGTTAGTTGGACATAAAGATAGTATAAGCACTGTCATTAGTCAAAACCGTTTTGTTTGACTAAAACACACTCCTTCCAGTCAAAAAATTATTGTTATTATTATTAAATATTATTCTTAAAGAAAGAGATAAAGATATAAACAGCGACATATAAATAACATAGATATAACATAGATAAAAATTATTAGACATATTTTATATTTTGTAAAAGAAAGATAGAGAATTTAAGAAAAAAAATTAGAGAAATAAAAAAATTACGAAATTATTATAATCAATCTTATTATCAAAAGAGACATCACAAGGTACTGTAACCTACCGCACCCAGGTACCTTAATAATTTATTAATTCCATTTAATAAATATAATATTGCATTCTTTTTAAATTCAAAATCCTCCATTTAACAAAAAATCGCTCAGATAATTAAATCTTATTACCGACACCTAATAAATAATATCTATAACCACGTTCGTAAAATATCCAAATTTCGTGCACGTGTCTGACAACCAGCTCAAAAAAACATATTTCTTTTCACCAAGTAATTATAATTAAAACACTTAACTCGCTTATCTTTCTAGTTTCGATGTTAAGACCGATTTCGACAATATTTCAATACACAAAGCTCTCTAGGCACATAATAAATAAGCCACCTCCTTTGCACCCACATTCGTATGGGAACTAAAGACATAGGGACGTCACAAAATCCATTAAAATTTAGTATAAGAAGCCAGATTCAAAGTAGCTAGGATTCATTCATTTTTAATTATTTGATGTACCTGCACTTATTTTCATTACTTGATGTGCAAGCATTCATTTATTATTTGTACCCAGTTATATTTCAAGTTCAGTAGTCAGTACCTCTCCTAGAACGTTCTTCCTAAACAACGTCTGTCCTATAATATCTCCTATTTTAGAACGCTGTCAACGTCCCACGCCTTATTTCCGACGCTTGCCGTCCCTAAATATTTCCTTCATAATATCCATCTACATAATTCTACCGCATATCTGTCCCAATGCAGTACCATATTAAATACCTTTCTTTCCACCACGACGCTAGACGCCTTGACGCGAGGCGACGCTCAACGCTGCGACGTACCTAAATAGACGCCGCCACAACGCTAGATGAAATTAGTACATAATTTAATGTCTGTATTTTCAATGGTGAGTCAAAAGATTTATGTAACTTTCTTTGAGATACCACCGGGGTTTCGTTTAGACGAGGGCTTTTGACATTTTCTACAAAATAATATTAATTTAACCATTAAACCACATAGCCTTCAGGTCATACACCCCGAAGACAGTTAGGATAGACATCTGTTTTCGATGAGTGAAAATTTGAGTATTTTAATAGAAATTATAAAAATCAATATTAAGAAATATACAGGGTTGTATTAAGTTATTTCAATAGAAATTAAATAATTAATTTAAAAAAATATACAGGGTTGTATTTAGTTAATTCCATAGAAATTATAAAAATAAATTAGAAATATACAGGGATGTGCTATCTTGCATAAATTGTACAAACCAATATGGTAAAGTTTAATAGTAAGTTAACCAACTGGTGATTACACTATTCGTTAGCTCAAGGGGGGACACCTACACGCTAAGCAATCCGTTCTACTAGGTTTGAAACAAAGTATATGTGAAATTAACATATTAAAGTAATCAACTGACGAATTGGCGCTGTTCGTTACTTTCCTTGGTCATCACCTCTATACTCGTCGAAATATTTACCTAAGAGGGTGCAACCTGTGTATATCTAGAATAGAATCAAATCAACATCAATACAATAGTTAACCAACTGGCAAATTGGCGCTGTTCGTTAACTCCGTTGGTCATCAACCTAAATAAGATCATAAACATAAACACAGTAGTTAATCAACTGGCGAATTGACGCTGTTCGTTAACACCGTTGGTCATCCACCTAAATAAAAATATATTGATAGCAAATGAATATGGTCTGCGTTTGAACGGGACTCAAATGAGATCTCACCAAATAGTACTAATTGTAATATACTTTGCTAATTATTGTATGAAAAATAAAAAGAGTTTAAATATAAATTTGTCTGGTTTTATTTATCAATTTGCACCAAACTTTGCATCGAATCCTGGTTAACGTGGGTTTATAAATTATCAATTAATTAACTAGACGTTCACTTTTACTACTAGAGGAAAAAGGCCAAATACAGTAAGTATAGATTTAAAATAAAATAAACTTGTGAGGTAAAAATAAAAATATTTTAGACAGTAAAACAACGAGCAAATAAGGGGTGCCGGGGGTAGGCCATTACAGTATTGTAAATTTTGTAAGAAATTAATATTTTAGGTAAGGCAAGTTTTGTCGAAATGTCGTAATGATATACGTTTTTAACTAAATACCCCTAATCTGAAGATCCTTCCCTAATTGGGAATTGAGACAGAGAATAACTTGTAGAGTATTAATTTGAACTTTGGAGCACAAAAAAGAACAACTGACAGCATTCCCCCATCGGCATGGGCAAAAAGGATTAATTAAAACCTGTTAGCATGCAAACCGCATTATTCTTTTACCGTTTTAATGCAGTCCGATCCTGTTCCGACGTCGAGATGCGACCGGTGCTATTTTACGACTTTAACGAAGCATGTCATGACGGCATTTCCATATAAAATACGACGCTGAAGGAGAAGCTCTGGAAATTTTTCCGAAAGAAATTCATTACTAGAGTTCACCTGACGGTTTGCTAGTTAATTTCTTTCGATGGAATCGAATTGAAAAGATATTTTAATAGAAGCGGGACGGTACTCATTAAACAACTGTAAATTCTTTTATAGGTACAGTGTTTCTAATAAAAAAACAGCTTCGGATTTTTTAGGTTTTAAATTTGTTAATTGCTATAGGGGAAAGTGTTCCACAATGAGATAAAAATCAGATATTTTTTTAAATTTCTTTTCAAATTAATTTTAAAACTAACTGGTTATAGCACTTACTTCAATATCATGCTGTACCTTATCCAGCAATAAAAAAATAGATTTATTATACTAACTAATAAGGTATGATTTTTATTTAAAAACTTTACATTTGTCTCATTGTTGAAAAATCGTACTCCACGATATGATAAGAATATTAAAGAAAACGGTGAACAAGAAGTCTGCCTACATTATAGTTATAAAGGAAGTCGACTTAATTAAAAAATTAAAAATATCTCAATCTGGAACAGAAATATAATCACAAATGAGTCCAACAATTTACCTAATAAGCTGAACATAAACATTACAAAAACGATATAAAAGTAAAATTTATGTGTTAACAAATGTTTAATTAAGGCAGATTTATTTCAAAGCAAATGATATTCCACATTACCCACTTCTAAATACAGAATCAATTTTACGACCTTATTCATTGTCGAACTTACATCTTCTTCCATCGCAAACGTGAAGGCATTCGGGGATTTATTAAGTACGTAAAAAGTTTGTACTCCTCCTCCCTTAAAATTCTTCCAATATAGTAAATAATTATTTTTAACGATTCAGTGAATTGAAACAAGAAAAATCATCAATATTAGGCTCTTTCGAAATCGGTGAACTCAAAGAGGTTCTTGATGGGTTCATCCTTGCTCAGGTCGTCAAAAATTCCAACATTGTCTTCATAATCATAGTCATTGTCATCAATAATTGATGATTCAAAAAGACTGGTTTTAGCTTCCATTACCTTTTTGCGCTTCGCCTATGCTGCGCTTCCTTTTTCTTATATCTTTCTATGATATTTTCTTTTACAAATGGATTTCTGGGATGTCTGTAGCAAAAACACTCTTTCCCAATAAAATTTGTAGGTAGAGAAATATCAGTTTCCTTTTGATATATCTTGCCACTTGCCATCTTCATCATGTCTCAAGGGAGTCTTCGAAGACATCCTTCAAAATCTTATTGGTTGATTTACTTACACTTACACGGTTACACTGCTGACAATAAAATCATGATCCGTAGAGGCTTGCTTATCAAAAGGATTTATTTCTGGCTTTTAAAGCCTGCTGTCATATATCTAGGCCTCATCGCCTTTAAAAAAGCTACTTAAGTGCAAAAAACAATGTCATAAATTATTATTGGACGTCGAGCATTCCTGAGTAACTATTGCTGCATTGTAATGCGATTTAAATGAAAAGAAGACTGACAAAACAACCGCTGCAACTTGTTGAAGCATTGAAGTGATAGACCTTAAACAGTTACTCTGTGTTTATTCATCAAAATTAGAACTTCTACCGATAAATGAGTTTCATGGCTCTCCAAAATTATTAAGAATATATCCTCCAAACTGCTAGCCGTATGACGTATAAAATGATTTATGACGTTGCAAATATTTCTGGAGTCATCCAGCCAGTAGAGTGAGCAAGAGCCAGTGAGGAAAGGGTGTTAAATTTAGTATTATAAGAAGTTTCTTTCTAATTTTAATCTCGGTGCTTAGTTTAAGTATGGTAATTTTTAAAAAAATCGTTACCAAAAGAAGCTTAAAACAAGAAGTTCTATTCTTAGTTTAAGTACATAATTTCGAAGTTTAAGAACGTTGTATGCTTAATTATTGGACGTATATTACGTAGGTAAAGTTTAGAGATACCATATACTTCCAATTCAAAAATTAAACACCGCAATGTAAATTTAAGATTGCCATGATTCCACTAAAGAATATTTTTATTTTAATTAACAATTAGAGTTGTGCTGAATGTTAAATACCCATTCTTGATTACACTCCTTTGTGAAGTTGTTAAAAATAATTAGACGTTATGTCTAATGAAAGATGTTGCCAACGAGAGGCTGTATAGTTCTGGTTATCTGATAACTTTGGGTCAAGTTACATAAAACCTAAAAGTCATTCCAAACCAGTTTTTCTGTTGGTAAACTAATTCTCAGGAACATTAAATTGATTTGCAATTGCAACTTTATGGGCTTAAAACGTAAGTTCGTCCTAGAAGTTTCATAGCACTTCTTGGAGCAAGTAACATCATATTCTTTTACGGTGTCTCCTTGCTCCAAAGAGAAAATTTGAAGAAAGGTATAGTCAGGTGTAAATCAATACCGGCTGTATCTTGTTCTGTAACATATTGTTACCTTATTAGAAGATTTTCTCAGACTCATTTGTTTTTCAATCACCATTCGAACACCGGTCTTCATTTGTTCTTTGGTGAAATTGCCTTTCGTGGTTTCTCTTTGTCTGCTTCTCGTTATTTTGGTAGGATAAAAATCATTACATAATTTGTTTTTAAGGAAAGCCATTAACATGTGTATAGTGTTTCACAATGAGACAGCTGTCTCATTATGGACCAAAAATGTCTCATTATGAAACAATCACACATATATTTTAAAAATCTACCTACAGTTAACCATTGAATTAAGCTATGTAACATCATTGTGAATGTACTAACTTAAGCAAAATACGAAAATTGTAAAAATCGATCCATTTTGTTGTCTTTCTACGCAATTTCAAAGACGTACCTTCTATGAGACTGCCCCATCACTCATCACCAACTGACACATAAATGCCATACGATCTGGATACCTATTCTCTAACTCATGACTACACAACTCCTTCATCACCAGTTTTGCCAGACGACCAAAATCAAACTGTTGTACAATGCTGTAGAAATAACCTTTTTTTATATAAATTTATCGTATAACAAAAGACAGGCACTTTTTGGACAACCCCAGGTTGATCCAACAACGTATAGAACCCACTCACCCAAGGATCTGTACAAACTTGTGCAAGGTACAAAGGTGACAGAGTGGGTGCTATGAACTAACATGGGGTGAAACACAATAAGGCAACAGGCTTCAGTGTTATTCGGAGACATAGTCAGACGAGCCCAGGAAAAAACTGAATAGCATCTAAATTTCTAAACTGCTTTATATTTCGAATAACAAATCTAAGTAGACAGTATGCATTTCAGTAATAGTATTATCAATATGAGAAACAAAAGCTAATTTTGGATCGAAATAAACACCGAGCTCTTTAATAAATTCTGGTCCCATCAGTAAGCTATTATGTAGCTTATACAGTAAAGTGACAATATGATCTTCTTTACTAAATGACATAACATTATATTTACCAAAATTTAAAGGCAATTTGTTTTTAATGCACTAATTATTAACGAAATCATTACTATGAGTTGTTGAAATAGCTTAAGGGTGTCTGCGTATAATAATCATTTTATTTTAAGTAATTGACATTGACACAACTAATATAAGAAATGCTATCCCAAAACAGCCATGAGATTCTCCTGTTTAAACAATTATCTTAATTATTTTCGAAGAAAACGCATATGTGAACACTTCATATTCCACTTCGTATATCTTTTAAATGAAAAAAACTTGTCACTCCCAATAAAAAAAACAAAACTTAATAAAAATAAACTCAAAATAAATGGTCTTCGTGATATCCTCCTACTTCGACGCCTTATCCAATTTGTTTTGATGAAAGACTTTCTAACTTAAAAAAAATATCCGCATCTTATATTTTTTTCCCAGAGTTCATTTCGTAATGAAATTTTATTGAAAAAACTAAGGACCTCATTTCTCCCCAAAATAAGAAACTCAGTGGGTGTTAATTAGGATTTCTGAAATATATTAATTCACTTTCAGACACTCTAAACTTAATAATTTCAATCGTTTCCGTGAAAAACGCAATTAAACATTTTAGAGTGCCTGAAAATGAATTAATATATTTCAGAAATCCTAATTAACACCCACTTGAGTTTTTTATTTTCGGGAGAAGTGAGGTACTTAATAATTAATAAATAATAACTTAATAATTTCAATCCTTTCCGAGAAAAACGCAATTAGACATTTTAAACTGGTATAATAATTTTATAAAAAAAATGGTATTTATAATATGGTTTTTAATCAAAATTACTAAAGTTTTGTCAAAAAAATAGATGACCCAATTTCATCAACACACATCGCATATGTAGCGCCAACTGTAGCAAAATGTAAAATAATGAATAAAATCTATAACCAGCATTATTGTATACTAGTGAATTTGGTGCATTTGCCAATTTCATTAGAAACTAGAATTGGAAACCTATCTATAAAGAATGATGTTCTCTTTAGTAGGAAAAATCAAATGTAGAGTGTTAAAATTAATTTTTTCTCCTGGGCTCGTCTGACTATGTCTCCGAATAACACTGAAGCCTATTAGCTTATTGAGTTTTACCCCATGTTAGTTCATAGCACTTACCTGTGACCTTTGTACTTTGTACAAATTTGTACTTTGTACAAGTTTGTACAGATCCTTGGGTGAGTGGGTTCTATACGTTGTTGGATTAACCTGGGGTTGTCCAAAAAGTTCCTGTCTTTTGCGATCTAGAACTTCGCATTCGTACAGTATGCGTTTGGCTGTTTCTGGTTTCTTGTAACATAGTCGGCACATGAGTTCCCCATTGTGCATGCCAATTTTGTTTAAATGTCCCTTTACTGGGGCGTGCCCAGTAATGAACACTTATCACTTTCAACTGGTTCCTATTCATAAAAAATAGTTCTCCAGTTCTTGTGGGACATGGCCTGCTATGAAGGCTTTTCCATGTGTCTGTTTTGGGGTGCTTCCCTAATAGTTGTTCCCGAATCCAGTCGTTTATAAAATCCCTGACTGTACTTTTTGGTACTCCTGGGTTTGTGTCTGGTTCCGGTGTTTCTTCTGACCCTCTTCTTGCAAGTTCGTCAGCATTTTCGTTGCCTTCGATCTCTTGGTGACCTGGCACCCAAAATAGTTCTACTCTATTTCGGTCTGCCAGTGTTCTTAGTTCTTCGATGCATTCCCATACCAGCCTCGATGTAACTTTTTGACTCAATATGGCCTTAAGCGCCGCTTGGCTGTGTGACATTATTTGAATATGCTGATTTTCGACAGCTCTTTCATTGTTCGTTTTTGCACATTGCAAAATTGCGTATACCTCGGCCTAAAATATCGAGGAATATATTTCTATAGCATAGCTATGGTATCAGGGTTTTTGGAGAATACTCCCGCCCCAGTGCCTTCCGTAGTCTTAGACTCATCTGTCTACCAGGTTTGTTCCTGTCGTTGGGTATTGGGCTCCCTTATGGTGATCTCCGCTATTTCTTGTATTAAAACCTCAAATGGAGTATTAAAAGAGTACCTCTTGGTTATGTGGTCTGATTTCATGTCTAGCACGTCTCCTGTCACTAACCTTGAGAGACTCATGTGATCTGGCCTAATGTCAAGATTTCTCAGTGTATTCCCTAATCTGCAAGCACCTAATCTTGCCTCTCCTTGTATCACATAGTGAAGAGATAGGAGTCCTATTAGTGCTTCCATTACAGCTGTGGGGGTTGTTTTCATTGCCCCCGTTATTCCGAGGCAGGCAAGTTTTTGTACCTTGCTTAGCATCGTTATTGCTTTCTTTTGCTGTGTCTTTGGCCACCACATCAAAGGTGTTATAAAGCCAATATACCATGTCTGGTTTTAACCCCCATTTTTTCCAAAGGATCGCCTTGCCATCATTAACGAGGTTCCGCTCTCCTTGTGGTTTTTTCTAGATGCTGGTTCCAGGTAAGTCTCGAGTCAATCATAACCCCGAGATATTGTACCTCCTCTTTAAGCTAGATGCTTGCACCTCTTAGGTTTAGAGGCCCTAGTCCCTCCAATTTTCTCTTGCGGGTGAATGCAATTATGTCAGATTTATTTGGGTTAATGTTTATCTTTTACTATATGTTTAATAGTGGATTCATTACCAACATTTAAAAAATCAATTAATTCAATATTTTACATTTAATTAATTAAATCAATATTCTGTATTTATCTTAATAATTAATCTAACTGCACTATTGTGTTGAAGTACTTTTTATCGTAATAAAAATAAACGATTTGATAATTTTTCCCATTAAAATAATTTCATTGTGTTTTAAAATACAAATATTGAAATTTCTGAATCCGTAATGGCCAAGAAAATTAATGTTAAACTATTTTTAAATTCACTTTATCGAATATTTATGAGTTTTTTAATATTAACGTTGAGATAAATATTATTTATCGATTATTGAATGGGTTCTTATTTTGAAATTAACCATTAATTCCAATTAGAAGATAATTATGTTAATAGATTATAGATAAATGTGTTCGAAACTTATAAACGTTTTAGTGACAGTTTTAAAAGAAAACAAAACGAAATTTCAACGTTAAAAAAAAAACAAACAACAGCGGAATGAAATGTTGATGACCTTTTAAAATATTTTCCTATTCACTAACTTTCTTCTGTCAATATTTAAACGTTTTCCTTTATAATGATCGTTTAAACATTATTATTTCCCTTCTCTGTCAACTTTGACATTTTAACCAATCACATCGCAATTTGCGGTATCGTTAGAACCAATCAGAAGCAAATAAATCGACTATGTTCACTGTTCGTCTCATACCGAATATAGGAACTGTGCGTGAAATACACTAGGGGAGACCGGGGTAGGTTGTAACATTTTACGGATTTTTATTTTTTTCAGTTATTTTTTATTTTTCAACATTTCCACTGTTCATATTTTATTGTGTAAACAATTATTAAAATTATCTGATATCTCCTTTTCAAATATATTTGAAACTCTTTTGTTGGTTCAAAAAATTAAAAGCTTTGCATTTGTTACAATGTACCCCGTTCATAGGGTAAATTGTAACAGGGTCTGGGGTAAGTTGTACCATTGCATAATCGGCAGACAAAATGTCTTCTGATATTTCTAATGAAATAAAACATACAGAACTACATTAATACTGGCTTTATTAAAAAAACTAAATAAAAAACATGAAGTAAAAAAGTAAACAAAATTAATCCTCTAACTAAAACAAAACTAATTTAAGAAAAACAGACAAATCTTGTGGAAAAATTAAAAAACAAATAACAGATTGCAAGAAAACTTATAGGGCTTATTTGAGATTAGGTTAGAACTATTCCCATTCGAGTGACCAGGCAATGACGTCACTTTGAATCAGGTTTAAACTAGCTGTATCTGTTTTTGAAACGTTTCATTAAGAGCAGTTTAAGAAAATGGAATTGTAGTTAATGTCTAAAATGGTAACGAACATCATAGAGCATAGCATACACAATAAAATTAATGATAAAAAAAGATTATTTATATTATTATTGTAAGAAAAAATATAAAAAGCATAAATATGAAGGTTTTTAATTTTTAATAATTTTTGAAAACTTGACCTTGTAACTCTAAATAACTGGTTAAAGTCGGATTCTAAATAAAATGATCCATTTTTATAAAACTCTGGTAATATTATATGAGATTCTCTTTAACATATGAGGCAAAAAAATATCTGTTGCTAGAAAATTACACTCTGACAAATCCTGACATCACTGTTTTAAAAACATCTATTTAAGCGCTTTCAAAATCTATGACGTAGTATTAAAACTGGTTCGAATAGTTGTTGAAAATATTTTTAAACCAAAGAGACCTCTCGAATATGTCTTTTTAAATGCATAAAGTATAATGACATTTTTTGATGTAATAAGGCATTCCAAGACCTGTCAAAATTGCTGCCTGTGGGCTTTGACAGTTATATAAATTGTTCAAAGCGACTCAATAGCGAACGGCCATATTGCGACGCAAGTGTTCATTGTTTAGAATCGGTTTAGCAAAAATGTGTTTTAAAATCAATTTTCAGCCTTTGAATAGTAAAAAAAATTTTAATGTAATTTTTAATATTTAATTTTTAATATTTCACGGCACATAATTCAGTTAACTCTAAGAAATACAACAACACCGGCATATACTGTATTAGCTGGCCCAATTTCGTTTAATTCCGCAGCTAAGTTTTCACAAACTTTTTTAATGTCCAACAAACTTATTTTTCCACCGAGAAGTTTTTGTTGCTTCAATAAATTGACCAGCAACTTCTTCTGCCTATTACGAGCCCCTTCCCATTTCAGTTGGCCCACCTATTGATATTTTCATTATATAACGACAACAAGAAAGTATTAAAGATTACATGCTCTTTTAAATCAAAAATTAGTTAACAAATGCATCATTTCAGAATTATATTAGAACTAGAATTAGAAAACATTAACTTTTTTACTTATTTTTATATTTATTAACACATGGAGCAATATTGCAATATTTCAACTTGAATTCAATTCGTTAGAAAATAAGCTAGAATCGAAGGTAGCTTTGAAAAAATAACAAACAATAATGCAGATAACTGTCACAAGACAATTTAACCTCTTTTAAGCTAAATCTGTTAGTAAAGTGGGCAGAGGAAAAATAATTGACGAAAAATACGTTTTCTTTTTATAAAACATTGCAATTCTGGAAAATCGACCTCGAAAATTGTAAATATATTAGATTAATCGCGATATAGTGTAAAAAATATAGTTAGAAGATTCAAAACTACTGGTTTAATCAGGCCAAAGCCCCGTCATATTAGAAAAAGCAAGATTACAAATGCCGATAGACGAGCATTGAGAAGAATTATTGAAACCAACCGTTGTGCTAATTACCTTGAATTAAGTGCTCAGTGGAGTGATGCTATTGAGTGACGAATTTCGGGATCTTCATGTCATAGGGAAGCAAGAAAACTGGGATTTGGGACTTACAAGGTAAGTTTATAATAATAAAAACAATAAAAAAAAATGGATCGAACACACTAAAACAATCAAATATGCTCGCTTAAAATTGACCATATTTTTACAGGTTAAAGAAAACCACTACTAACTGTAAAATAGAAAACAAAATCGATTAAGATAGTCAAAAGACCATATGAGTTAGACTTCTCATCAATGGGATGCAATACAATGGAGTGACGAGGTCCGAATCGAAGTTTGTGTTGGAGATAGCATAAGTCGAGTTATTCGCAAAAAACATGAGGCGTTCCATCCAGACTGTCTCAATAGAAAAGTAAAATTTCCCGCATCGGTTATGGTCTGGGGCAGCATGTCATCGAAAGAAATAGGTAAACTGCATTTTATTGAAGGAATTGTAAATACAAAAAAATATTTGGACATTTTGGAGGAATCACTTTTACCGACTATGGAATTATATTTGACATCAGGGAAAGATTTTGTATTTCAACAGGATAGACAGGATGTCACACGTCTAAAAAAGCCCTAACATGGATCGAAGACTTTGGTATCCCACTTTTGGAATGGGTTTCTAGTAGTTCTGATTTATCACCAATAGAAACACAGTGGCATGAGATAAAAAAGGTACTTTGAAAACATCCTGCAAGAACAATATCTGAACTTAGACAAAAACTTCAAGATATATGGGATTCTTTTGCATCAGAATTTTGCCAAGGCTTAGTTAATACCATGCCGTAAAGAATTTCAAATGTAATAAAAATAAAGGGACGTTACTCAATCGTAAACTTTAAAATTAATTATCGTTTAATTCCAACTATTTGTTTTCTTTTTTTTTAATTTTATATTAAACAAATATTTCAATGTTTTATACGTATTTTTTGTGATTAAACGATATTAAACATATTGTCCAACGAATAAAAATTAAAAAGTTCATGCAGTATTTATATTTTTAATCTTTAAATACGAATTTCCTAAATATTAATAGGTGGGCCAACTGAAATGGGAAGGGGCTCGTAGTTGTCCTTGGAGCGCGAGGAATTGTTTTTTATGAGTTAGTTTAAAATATAAAGACTAGAGATAAGGAGGCGAATCGGCAGACTCAAAATACGGTCCCAAAAAACGAACGCTAATTAAACTCTTACAATTTATCGCAGGGGCGCTGGGTGTTGTTAGATACGTTAAAAATATATGGCTTCTTATGGTAGTTTTACATAATTTTGTGAAAATAATAAAAATAAACTTGTGTATTGCTAAATACAACACAGAAAATACTGTTGTATTTATTTCTAAATTAAGTCTTGCATATTTTAATTGATAAATAATTAATTTTATCTATAAAATGCAAATTAGGTAGGTATGAACATATTCGAAAAGATTTGTTAAATAGTGAAATTTAGTAAGTACAATTTTGTGGCTAAATCTGTTTGAATTTTATCTAAATATAGTTTTAAGAAGAGTAAAATAAAACACAGTTAACAGATTTTTTTCTATTATAATTCAAGCATAAAGGGAGATTTGGGAATGTACATGGTATTGCCTTACCCTTTAATTTTGGCCTTCCCTTTTTATTTTATTTTGTATACCATCAGTACAAAGAGTCCCATAATTTTTGGAAATAACTTCTGAAAAGTGTAGCTCGCACAGAGTATTATCTATAGAAAATCCTTTATCAGTCCTAGGAATTATATGCTGCCACTACTCTAAACACTTAGGATCCTACAAAAAACATTTACAATGACAAAATTTATAACAAAAAAATAATAGTAGTAACTCTTCATCCATACCATTATGAAGGTCTGCTCCGTCTTGCTGGAACCAAATTAAGTTTCTTCTTGTCCAGATACCTTCTTCTAGGTAAATTACCAAATTAGATTAGATTTAATTAGGGCTGTGGGCCATGTGGCCACCCCACCTCGATCTTTTCAGATCTAATGTGGATATCCTTTAATCGTTGTTTAGAGTACCTTGTCCAATTCGGTCTTTAGTAGTAGACTCCATAGACTAGGAAGTAGTTTTCCGGCGTAGCTAGTTGCCTTGGTTTTTCTCTTGTTTTTCTTCTCCCAGTGTAATAAATCTCAGTCTTGATGGTCTTTCACAGTGCTTCCGTACTTTGTCAAAACCTAGTATCTTGATTTTTAAAGGAAATTGCATTTTTATATTTTTGTATTGCGTCTGAATAAGGTATGTCACAAAATTCAAATCAAAATCAATTCTAGGCTAAAAAAACGTCACCTTTATAGTGTTGTAATTATTTCCAAGTATTATGCTAAAATACAGTATGAAATTTGAGTTACTAGGTTTTTAATAAGCAAATGATAACTGAAGACAAAAAAATTTCATAAGGCGTTTTCGGAATCCTACTACAGATAACAAATCCAGATTACCTGGATTCACCCGATAGATCACGTGTATCCAAAGATATCGGATAATATGATGTCTATGCGTGTATCACTGAACTTAGTGCCGACTGTTTACGAACGAGTTGGATTTCCTGTTTATCTAAATCTGTCAATCTTTGACTTCTCCCATACAACTGTCAATATTATAAACCCTTATTTGTTAAAAAAACATTTAAATTAAACCTTTTGTAGCCTGACTAAGAAAGTCGCAATATGGGAACAAGAATATAAGTTATAAGTAACTGAATGTAGAAAAAACCTCAAAGCTACTACTGGCAGACACCAGATCAACAAATTGCAACACCTCTTCATAAAATACTTGTGGAATCGCTCCCAAAATATTGATCTCAATCACAAAAATCAGTAATCTACTAGTTTCCGAACACTGATACGGTTAGTAACCCTAGGTAAACGAATAATAGGAACCATAATCTTTTTGATCCGAATAAGTTTCCGAAAACGCCAATAGTAACAGATAGAGCATGTTTTTTTGTAAGCAAAACGATTTTTTTTATTATACGAGCACTGCAAAAATACAAATGTATAGATAGTAATGAAACAATGAAACAAAAAAATAATTTATAAAATGTTGAAATCGTTTATGCTTTTATATTAAACAGCACAGGTTGAACATAAGTCTTTTGAAGATTCGTTGGTGCGCAGTTCTTTCCAGAAAATACGTTTTCTGGCAGGCATATAAGCTCACAGTACTACTTCATTTTTCGTCTGTTTTGCTACGTTAATCCTTCTGTTGCCATACAGTTTTGGAAGAAGTGTCATATGAAACTGCTTTTTTAAAAATAAAGATTCTAAAAAAATTTTTTTGTCGGAAAGAAGTTTTGCAAAATAAACTTTTGCTATTTTTTCTAAATTCAGCTATTTTCACATTTTCTAAAAGGGGAATAACATTGATTTTTAAAGTCTGCCTTTTTGCAACGATGTCTACAACCATCTTTAAAACCTTTAAAATCTTCATTGGTTAGTGGTTGAGACAGTAGAATATGAAAAATAAAAAATAAATAGCGATTTATTGTTAATAACGGAAAAACCTGAAGTAAGTCATGACGTCATGGAATAATTAGATTCGTTATTAGAAAGTGCTTGTTCCAAGTTATCAAACAAAACAAAAATAATATCTCAAATATTAATTGAGATTAGAGCGGGTAAAATTTTTAAAAGGTTTACCAATTTATACATTTTTAGATACACCACTGGTGTAATTTGAAACACTGAGGCTTATAAAGAGTTTTCAAAGGTAATGCATGCTCATACTTTTCAATATTTTTTTTAAGAACTGAGAAATGGCACAACAGAAAAGTGCGAAAAGATCAAGAACTTACTGCAAATGTGGCATAACATTTTTGCTGGATTGCGAAGAAGAGTTGGTTAAGAAAAAAATTGTAGTTCTCTGTAAATTATATTTTCGATATTGAAAGAATGATTTGTATCTTTTTCTTTCCTTATAATATCATTAATTAACTTTGTTTACAACGAAAAATACACGTAATAGATGTCTTTATTCAGAAAATGGATAAAGTACTAACTCAAAACATACATTTCACAGCCAACTCCAATATTGTGATTTATTGGATCGCTCGTTATTACTCATGACTGGACGAATGTTCCTCTTTCCCTGTGTGACCGCGAAGCTTCACACATTCATTGACATTGACTGACGATGTCAGTTTTCAAATGATCGGGACGAAAGTATAGGAGCAGAAGGCCAAAGGACCCCGCAATAATCTTATGGAAATTGGGTTTCTGTCAAATTGTCTGAATTTTTGATATGTTGTACATTTTGTGATCCTGAACAAAAATCTTCATGGGCACAAAGTGCCAAAAATGAATATTTTGGCAGCTACGGAGCTGCCAAAGCTCCCCTGACCCGTTGCAAAACTATTCATTTTCAATACTATTTACAGATATCAAAAGCATATTTTATTCATTCTAATATATAGGGTAATGTTTTTGAGGTCACTTGATTCAACCCTCATGTCAGATTGGACAAATTGACAGTTGACAGCTGTCAAGTGACTGTCAACGAGGAATATAAAAGTAAATATCCTCTTTTCACATTGAGAGTTTGGATTTTTAAGGTCGCTAAATTCAATTCTCATGTCAGATTGGACAAATTAACCGTTGACAGCTGTCAATTCACGGTCAACGAGGAATATAAAAGTAAATATTCTCTTTTTACATTGACAGTTTGAGTTTTTAAGGTTGCTGAATTCAATTCTCATGTCAGATTGGACAAATTGACAGTTGGCAGCTGTCAACTGTCAACGACCTCAAAAACCCAAACTCTCAATGTGAAAAGAGGATATTTACTTTTATATTCCTCGTTGACAGTGAATTGACAGCTGTCAACGGTCAATTTGTCCAATCTGACATGAGGGTTGAATCCAGTGACCTCAAAAACATTACCCTATATATTAGAATAATCAAAATATGCTTCTGACATCTATAAATAGTATTGGAAATGAATAGTTTTGCAACGGGTCAGGGGAGCTTTGGCAGCTCCATAGTTGCCAAAATATTCATTTTAGCCCTTTGTGTCCATGGAGACTTTTGTTCAGGATGACAAAATCTACAACATATCAAAAATTCAGACAATTTGACAGAAACCCAATTTCCATAAGATTATTGCGGGGTCCTTTATGATTAATCCCAGCAGCTTACCACAGCTGATGAGTTATCAGAGGATGTTAAAACTGCAAAAGTATTTTTTATTTGTATATTAACTGAAAGTCGACATAACGTGTAGTGCAAATCACAAATAAATATAACCTTCCATTTTTGATAGAACCATAATCGGTAAATTAAATGTGCATGTTGATTCTGCTCTAACTACAATAATTCGCCATTAAATAAATTTTCTATAAACTCCAACCTTAACTACCCTTCGACGACATTCTTAGAGTTAATTCAGCCACTATTCATCAGCTTTTGCTACTCTATTTTCCACCTAGAAGCCCATCTATTCTCGAAATTATTTTCTCAGTTTTACCAAGTAATTTAGGTTTAATCAGAGCGTCGTGCAAATTTAATTTGCAGTAATTGTATTAGCGCATGAACTGGTTTTGTAAGAAATTTAAGCGTTAAACGTTAATATTTTCGCTTGTAAAAGACTCTAATCTTTTTCCATTAAATGCTCCCTCCGCTCGTGCCCCTTACTCTTCCTGGAGACAAGCAAGTTTTGAAAGTCGAATTTGTTTTACTTTGAAGTGGTGGGTGAAGATTTATGAGCTGCTATATGACTTGTTATTAATTATTTTTTAAACGCTTTTCATCCCAGATGGAAAACGGTGTCAAAACATTGAAAATTTCACCGTCTATGTAAGGAAGTTTATGAAGAAATTTCAGCAATTACTTTTAACGACATGTAGATGCAAAGTTTAGTTTTATAATTATTATTTCTAAAAACAAATACCATTACATAATAAAATAATAATAATAAATTTTTTTATTTATTTGTAAGTCCTCATATCTAAGTATTAATTTTTTTTTTTTCAGTTTAAAATCTTTTTATTACTATATACCTACATTATCTACCTTTCAAGGTAATGAAAATACATTTAGTTTTTCCGCGAATCTTCTTCCTCGCAGAAAGACTCCTACTGCACGCAGTGTGACTTGCCGGTGTTCTGGCCGAATATTTCCATTCCTTTCTTCATATTTAGGCTGTGCTGTTCTGCTCCTTACCGTTTGCCATTATCAGAACAGTATGGTGAGCAGTGTTGCCAGAATATATTTTTGTAATGTACCAGATTTATTTAAAAAATGTACCAGATTTCATAAAAATGTACTAGATTCTATAAAATTACCAGATTTTTCTATGAAGTATGGTCATTAAAGAGCAAAAAAAGGTTTATAGAGAATACGAACACAACAATTTTGAACAAAATTTTATCTCTTAATAAATTTCTAACAGTATTTTATCTCTCGAGCAATTTTTGAAAAAGATTTAACACCTTTTGATATTTTATCTTTCGAACGGTTTTTAAACAATTTTAAACCAATTTCTAACAGGGTTTTATCTCTCGAGCAATTTTTAAGAACTTCTATCCCTCGAGAAATGTTTGTACAAAATTTTTTGTACAATTTTGAACACTATTTAATAACTTGAGCAATTTTTAACAGCTTTTTACCTTTCAAGCTATTTTTGAACAATATTTGATCCATCGTGCAATTTTTGAGTAAAATTTTAATAATTTATAACACTATTTTATCTCTCTAGACATTTTTATTAACATTTTTTATCTTTCTAACAATTTTTAAACACTGTTTTATCTTTCGAGAAATGTTTAACAGTATTTTTTAATTTTCGAGTAATTTTTGAATAAGATTTTAAGAACTTATGATACTATTTTATCTCTCGAACAGTTTTTAAACCTTTTTTTATCTCTTGAGCTATATTTAAACAAAATTTTATCTTTCGATAAATTTCTAACATTATTCTATCTCTCCAGCAATTTTTAACAACTTTTTTATCTCTTTAGCAAACTGCACAATATTTTAACTCTCGATGAATTTTTAACAATGTTTTATATCTCGAGCAATGTTTGCACAATATTTTATCTCTCGAGCATTTTATCGTTCGAGGAATTTTTTTCGAAAAATTTCTAATAGTAGGCATCTCTTGAGTCAATTTTGAACAATATTTTATTTCTCAACAAATTTTTCAATACTATTTTACCTCGAGCAATTTTTGAACACGATTTTAACAATTTATAATACTATACGGTTCCAAAAATCAGAATTAGATAAGGTAGTGATATCGAAAATTTGTAGACTAAGATTCAATCATACATTAGTTGAGTCACATTTATTTAAAATTAATCTTCAGGATTCGCCCTTGTGTGATTGCGGAGAGGAAGGAAATGCAGAACATAAAATTTTAGGATGTTTATTAATTCAAAATTATGTTAATGAACTAAATAACTTTATTTATAATAAGAACAATGAAATAGTGGTTCCCTATAATCTAACACAATTAATTTGTTCAAATAATTTTGAATTATACAAAAAATTAAACTCGCATATATGTAAAATAGGACTTAAGATTTAAACAGATAAGTATTGACGCATTATAAAAATATATCCATACAGTGAGAATCTTAAGTCTTACCCTCCCTAACTAACTCGTTACTGGAGTCTTGTTAGGAAAATCGCCGAGACAGGTCGATTTTTGTTTTCTACAATGCACATTTTTGTATGATTAGTTTACCCTTAATTTCATCCCTTACTCGAGGGGAGCAACCCTTTCGAAAAATTTAAGTGGCATGGGGTGGTGAGTGATAGCTCATTTGAAAGAGGATTTTATTCTCTATTCAACCATGTAAAAAATTTTGAAATTTGCTTCATTAATTCTCGACTAATTCTTGTTTCAGAATAACGGAAATTAACGTAGCACACTCATCCTTAGAATTAAAATTCGGCCCTGCATGATTTCGGTTTTGGTTCAGACGTGAAGTTAGACTTTTTGCCATTAGAAGGTCACTATTAGTTTAGTTGCTTTCCTATTTTGTGAGATTTTGTTATTTTTAAACATCAATAAATCAACACGTAATGAAGCAAATTTAAATTTTTTTTGCACGGTTGAATAGAGAATAAAACCCCCTTTCAAATAAGCTATCACTCACCACCCCATGCCATTTAAATTTTTCGAAAGGGTTGTTCCCCTCGAGTAAGGGATGAAATTATGGGTAAACTAATCATACAAAAATGTACATTGTAGAAAACAAAAATCGACCTGCCTCGGCGATTTTCCTAACAAGACTCCAGTAACGAGTTAGTTAGGTTAGGTATATGTATATGTATGTCCATAATATCCATCCCTATTGTGCATCCCAAACAATTTGTGGTCCTCTTGTTTGTTGTAGTCGCTCTGATCGACCCCTGAGCGCAAAAAGTGTCCCTGTCAAAAAAAAAAAACAAAAAAAAAAACAAAAAAAAAAAACAATATTTGTAATTAAAAGTAAATATAAACGATGTATATAGTAGATATAAGATATAATTTAAAAAAATGTAATAAAAATGTTTAAAAAATGTATATAAGGATGTTCATCCTTGAGCAAATTGTTAAGCTGGTGAATGGACTTAGTATCCGTAGCCAAGGGAAACCTAAATTTAATCACACACACACACACACATATCCCTCGAGCAATTTTAAGGGTTTAACATTTTGTAATACTATTTTACCTCGAGCAATTTTTGAACACGATTTTAACAATTTATAATACTATTTAATCTCTCAATAAATTATTAAATATTTTTATCTCTCAATAAATTTCTAACAGTATTTTTATCCCTAGAGCAATTTTTGAACAATATTTTACCCCTCAATCAATTTCTAATATTATTTTATATTCGACCAATTTTTAACATCCTTTTTTACCTCTCAAGCCATTTTTGAACAATATTTGATCTCTCGTGCAATTTTTAAACAAGTTTTATCTCTCGAGAAATGTCTACTATTTTATCTCTGAAGTAACTTTTAACAACTATTGTAATTTCTCTTGCAATTTTTGACCAATATATTTTACATTTCAAATGGAAACACACGCTGAAAAAAGTACTAGATTTTGTTTCGAGTGTACTAGAGTACCAGATGCTCAGAGAATGTACTAGATCTAGTACAATTGTACTAGACTGGCAACACTGATGGTGAGTCAGGGAGCATCGATATTTGTAAATGTTGAGATTTTTGTTGAGTTTAATTGTGTGGCAATCCCTGAAAAATCGTCTTAAAAAAACAGAGTAGTCCTTTGTATGTATGTTTGTTGTTATTGTTTCTGTCGAATTTAGTACAACCCAGTGACGTACGTCATGATGTAGTTTTCCAGCCGACTAGAAATCAAGGGGTACTTTTGGTTTCTATTCGGGAGGCTAGCCAATCACGACGTCTTGCCGTCGAGCCATAAACCAGCCACGGTGTGTTATCTGTTGTGTCGTCAGTGTTACCAGATCTCCTGTTTTAACAGGAGATCTCCTGTTTTCACTCTGAATCTTCTGTTCTACTGTTTTCACTATGAAATCTACTATTTTTAACATTAGTGTGTATTTCTATATTTTTTTCTATAAAATCTTCTTTTGATTTCAGTAATTTTCACTAGAATATTTTACTACGACACTGTGTTTAGACGGGATCCGGACAGTTTTTCGAATGATAATTATTCGAACGACAGTTCTTCGAACGACATTTATTCGAATGGACAGTTATTCGAAAAGACAATTCTTCGAACTGATAATTTTTCGAATGTACGATTCTTCGAATAGACAATTTTTCGAAATAAGTTGGTTTTATTTTATATAACACTTTTCACAGGCAATTTACAGAAAAATTCAAACAGCTGGCTTTAAACAGCGATATGACACCGACAAAAACTTTGCACAGCACATGAAGATTTTAGCTGCATTAGCTTTCATACCTACAAAATACATACAGCCATTTTTTAATGCATTAAGCGATGATTTTCCAGAAGAAGCTATCGAGGTTCTGGACTACTTTGAGGAAACATGGATTGGGATGATTCGTCGCGGTCGTCGAAGGTCACCGTTGTTTGATTGGGAAATGTGGAACTGTGTTAATAATGTTTTAAACAGTCAACTCAAGACTAACAACCACATTAAAGGTTGGCATCTTGCCTTCGAAAGCCAACTTTCGGCTAGCCATCCCACAATATGGAAGTTTATTACCGCGATTCAACGCGAACAATCCTTAACTGAAATGAGAATTTCTCAATTTTACTGTGGAACTCCCGCTGTGCCGAAGAAAACGAAGTACTTACAATTAAATATTAGATTACAAAATATTGTCACTCAGTTTTCTCCTAAAGACCCTGTAGAATACTTAAATCGTATAGCATGTAATTTGTCTTATAAATAAGTTTCTCGTTTCTTTTGTTATATAGTGTATATAGTATATATATATTATAAATAAGTCATGTATTAAAAAGAATTAATTGGAATAAAATCATTATTTTTATACAAAACGATTTTAAATTAAATAAAAAAAATAAATTATCTAAATTGAATTTCAGGTGCGACACCGAATGTTTTTTGTTTAAATTACCTACACCTTCCTCAATAATGTGTTTTCGAAAAATGGTCTGTTCGAACAATGGGCTCTTCGAAAAACTGGCCGTTCGAAGAACGATCCGTTCGAATAACTGTCCATTCGAAAAACTGTCCTTCGAAAAACTGTCGTTCGAAAAATTGTCATTCGAAAAACAGTCCTAGATCCGTTTAGACGACGATTGTCGATTACGATTTGGACAGCATTTCTGCCCGCTCAGAGCCAGAATACTTTTGTAATTTTATTTTATTATTAAAAAATTTGCATTTGTTTCCTTTACATGTATTTATAAATTTTTTTTAATATGTTATACCTACATCTTATGTGAAATTTATAATTTATTTATTTGACCTGTTATACTAACCGACTAGAAGGCGATTTGATTTACTTCAGCTTCGGTGGGATTTATCATTTTGACAATTGACAGTTGCTAAATTACGTGACGTTCCGATGTAAATGAAAAATATTAATATAACTCCCTACAGTTATATTTGTAATTTCTTATACTCTTACTAGGATCCTCTATTAAAAAATAGATTTATTAAAATCTCCTGTTGGAAAAAGCAGTCTCCTGTTTTTTTTTGACTATATTCCTACGGTTGTCAGAAATTTCCATCTGGCAACACTGTTCAGTAAAATCTACGTTGTCGTGGGGTTATGTCGCTTTGTCCTTTGAATTTACTTTACGTGTTTAGCGACGTCTAAATATTGTCAGGTTTTTATGCAAGCAGCCATGCCTCCTATTGGCATAATTGTCTACTCTTATGCTGAATATGTCTTCCTTAACGTCCCTAGGAAGACAATTATGGTAGAATTTCAGATACCTTGATAATATAGTCTTTTATAGGAGGTATGTCTGCTTGTGTGTGCATGTCAGTTATTCTGCTGTAGCGGTTGCCCCTAAGGACTAGCCTAAGACACCTATTTTGAATTCTTTGGAGTTTTTGTTAGTATTGGCCTGATAATTTGTTTGTATAGTAATATTCTCCTATTGAATGTTGTTTTACTGTTCCTATGTAGTGTGGGATATAGTGTTTTAATCCTGTATGTAGCTTTTGAGTTGTGCCTACCGAACGTTAATCTCTTATCCAGATGAAAACCAAGATACTTGATATAGGGTTTGATCTTTACCCTTTCATTTTTGACCTTGCAGTAGGTGATAATTTGATCATTTCGGCAATTTGAAAAAAAGGCGGTTTCGGTCTTACCCGTATTTAGTCTCATTTTATGTTCATCTAGATAGGGGATCAACGTTCTATTAATACGGATTTCCAGTCTTGTGTTGGCGATTTCCGCAAAATCTGAACTCTTGTATAAATAAATATCGTCGGCGTACAGTGCCATCTCTACCCCATTATGACCCATTGGTATGTCATGAGTCATAATGGTGTAGAGAAGCGGCGAGAGTACTGATCCTTGAGCATTATAGCAGAAGATCTAATAAACCCTGTGGAAAATTTAAAAACCCAAACAGGGGGATACACTAAAACTGGAGTGGAAACATTAGAACTACGTCTTAAAACGCATTTCCCTGATTTGATTGCACAACAAACTCGAATGCAGCAAACCAAACCCATACGAACTGGAACTCTCAAAAAAGGGTCTCCAGCCAAGAGTGGGAAACTGCTAAACGAGTAGTTACAACAGAGAAAATAACATGGGCAATACATACAAAACCATACAATCCATACAAATAACCGGGACCAGATGGGGTACTGCCTGTGCTTTTGCAACAGGCAATAGAAACGCTGGCCCCGCATATTTGTAGGCTCTACAGGTCAAGTTTGGTGCATAAACATACACTAAATACCTGGAAACAAAGCAGAGTTGTCTTCATACCTAAACCTGGGCGTCCAACGTATGCCGTGGCAAAGGCCTATAGACCAATAACACTGACGTCATTTCTATTAAAAGGATTAGAAAAACTGATTGATCAGCATGTCCGGCAAAGTATTCTGATAGGGAGGTTCATACAAATCAACATGCCTATCAATCAGGAAAATCTTGAGAGTCTGCTCTGCATCATCTTGTAACCAAGATAGAGAGAGGACTTAGTAGCCAAGAAATAGTCCTAGGAGCATTTATTGACACAGAAGGAGCTTTTGATAATACCTCCTTTGAATCAATGGTAGCTGCCGCTCGGAAACATGGAATAGAAGACACCATATGCTGGTGGATACAAGACATGTTATGCGGACGGTAAGTACAGACACAAATGTTCAGTGAAACCATGCAGGTAAATATCCACAGGGGACGCCCACAGGGTGGAGTCCTATCTCCTCTACTGTGGAACCTAGTGGCAGATGAACTGCTGAAAACCCAAATAATCAAGGACTGTACGCCCAAAGATATATATGCCGATGACATAGTCATCCTTATCCGAGGGAAACACCAAACCACAATCTTTGAACTCATGCAAAGAACTCTTAGGCTGACAGAAATGTCGTGCGTTAGGGACACAATAGAACACCGTCCTCTGCCCTTATTGTAATAGTAATAATAATAATAATAAACCTCTTGGTAAACCCTGACAAGGCACAACTCATAACCTTTACTCGGAAAACAAGGTTGGAGGTTTTACAAACTCCGACTCTGTTTGGAGGAAGGCTAAACAAAACGAACCAAGTAAAATATCTGGGTCAAATCCTAGATAGCCAACTTACTTGGAACCAACACTTTCAAAAAGTGACCAACAAATGTAAAATATCTCTCATTGTAGGGAGACGGGCATTTGGAAAAACATTGGGATTAAAACCAAAAATGGTCCACTGACTATATTTGGCAGTAACAAGACCCATGATAACTTATGGAGCGGTTGTTTGGTGGCCAAAAGTAAACCAGAAAACAGCATTCATTACCATATCAGGAGTAAAGAGGCTGGCATGTTACGTCGGCTGTGGTTCTGGGTATGGGTAGGGCTGATGGTATAAAATTATGTGATGTAGATAGGGCTGGTTTTGGGGGAGGGGATTATCAATGTTTCGATCGATGTTGATTTCATCTTCCGAAGAGGATGTATCGTTATCAGCTTGGTAGTCTAGAAGGGTGGATTTGAAGCTTTCTGGTATGTCTATTTGTTTAATGGTAATTACAGATTAGTTTATGCGATTGTCGGCTATTAGGACATATTTCAGTCCTTCAGCTTCTATTTCATAATGGGTTTTTTGACTATGGTCGGTACATCTCTCCTTCTGGGTGGCTTTTAAGTCGATGTCTTTTTAATAGCACCTATAATTTCCTTTTTTGACTATATTTACTTCTGTGGTGGTGGTATTTTCATTGTTACTTTTCCACTCACGTTCGAATTGAAAAACGGCTTTTTCTTGGTTATTATTTATTTGAGTATCGATATCAACGTCATTTTCGGAGGAGTTTGTCATCGGTAAGTCTTCATAAGTGATGTCCTCATCCATCAATTCATCATTGTTATCTCCATGCTGCGAAAGTATGGACAACACGTTCTCCATACTTTTTTCCACGCTCTCCATACTTCTTTTTAATACAGAATTTTTATGTCCATATTCTCGGTTTACCGGGTTTAGGAGACTGTTTAGGAGGACGTGTGCCGTCCTTAGTAGTGTGGGGGCTATCTTTTTGACCACTTTTTGGGATGTAACTTTCTCCTTATTTTCTTTCCGAAGAAAAATTTGGCTTGGATTTATTTTGAATATGGCACTATTTTTTGATGATTGTTTAAGTTTAGTACTCACGGTTTTCAGTGTCCTATTGTCCTTGCTCACATTTACATTAACTTTAAGATTATTGTCTAAAGCTTTTTCACGAAGTCTTGTCGAGTAAGCTATTTCGGTGCTTTCGCTACGATTATCACTGTATTTGGTATGGTCGGCCCCATCTGGCTCCGTCATTTGTGGTTTCACTCACTCCGAATTACTTATAGTCAGTTTGCATGTGATCATTCACGAAATCACTAATGCAAATGAAAATAAAATTTGTATTTTATTTCGACCCACTGCCGCCGCTGGAATCAATAATTATTGTAGCACAAAAACAAAAGAAATACAAACTTATTCTGATAAGAGAGCCGCTTTGTAAACGTCTTAATTTCTGTTTTAATTTTTCTAAGCATACATTTCTAATACTTTCATTTTTAAATCTTCATTTCTGTCATTCCGAAGTCTTCATTTATAAGTCGTCATTTCTATGTCTACATTTCTAAGACTTAATTTCCAAATTTTTATTTCTACTCAAAATATTTATTACTGACCGACAAATCATCAAACCTTAATTCAAATATCCATTATCATCGTCAACAATGTTATATTCTATTCGTAGGTATTAATAATATAATATTTAATATGTCTATCAGATACAAATCGTAATAATAAAAAAAACTAGATCGTAAATATTCATTTTACATCAAGGAAAATGTAAAAAAAAACTATTTGTATTTTTACGCATGATAAATTATGTATCCATTTTATCGACAACAGTTATTTTTATAGAGCACAGAACATAAACTCAAATCACATAAATAAAAGCTTACATTTATTTAATATACGATATAGGTAAGTATATATTATTATATGATACAATACTTACAACTCAGATAATAGAACAAAGGTTATTTAATAATATTTAATGTCAGTAATAAAGCAATTTGTCGTATGGTATATGGGTTTGGTATGTGATAAAAAAAGAAACAAACTAAATTAATTAATTCAATAGATATAATGCAATTTTTTAATTCAGTATAACAATTATCTCCAATAAAATGTAGCTGTAGATTTTTAAATTTCTACCTCTATCTAAAGAGCCCCGACCAGAATTCTGGTAGAAAGGTACCTAGATCGTTTATATGGAAAATTATTAAGGTTTGGATACAGGCTAAGTCTTGAGTAATTCCCATATTGGTGTTGAAGAGCAATATCATGATTATATAACAAATCTAAGTAATTTTTATATATTATTTAATAAAGCAAATACATATTCTTTTTCTTGACAATTGTTGACATCAATTTAAAAAACTGAGTACAATACAGTCATGACAATCCAATACAGACTTATATGATTAATAATAGAATAATACTCCCTAGAAATTGTTATTCAAATTGATAATAATAAACTACATCTACAATAATAAAACTTCTTCTATAAAAACATGGACAGACACGAAAGAACATTAAAATAATAATCATAATGTCAACAATAACAGAAAAAACAGCTGCATCGTTTAAAATAGTTTCTGATTTAAACTGATTACACATTTTAAGGATTTATTAACGTCTATGTAAGTTGATTTGTGTACATCAAAAATTAGACGTAATAGTACAAATTAAAATATCCTTCTTGAAAGAAAATAAAACTAATTTAATTAAGTAGCCATAAATAATATGCAAGCAAAATTAGTTGATAAACATTTAATGTGAAATAAATGTAAAATAAATTTGAAATAATTGTGAAATAAATGTGAAATAAATGTGAAATAAATGTGAAATAAATGTGAAATAAATGTGAAATAAATGTAAAATAAATGTGAAATAAATGTTAAATAAATGTGAAATAAATGTGAAATAAATGTGAAATAAATGTGAAATAAATGTGAAATAAATGTGAAATAAATGTGAAATAAATGTGAAATAAATGTGAAATAAATGTGAAACAAATGTGAAATAAATGTGAAATAAATGTGAAATAAATGTGAAATAAATGTGAAATAAATGTGAAATAAATGTGAAATAAATGTGAAATAAATGTGAAATAAATGTGAAATAAATGTGAAACAAATGTGAAATAAATGTGAAATAAATGTGAAATAAACCCGAAGTTAATTTATATTTAACGTAAATTTATTGTGAATTTAGGGTAAATTTAATGTGAATTTAATGTGAATTTAATGTGAATTTAATGTGAATTTAATGTGAATTTAATGTGAATTTAATGTGAATTTAATGTGAATTTAATGTGAATTTAATGTGAATTTAATGTGAATTTAATGTGAATTTAATGTGAATTTAATGTGAATTTAATGTGAATTTAATGTGAATTTAATGTGAATTTAATGTGAATTTAATGTGAATTTAATGTGAATTTAATGTGAATTTAATGTGAATTTAATGTGAATTTAATGTGAATTTAATGTGAATTTAATGTGAATTTAATGTGAATTTAATGTGAATTTAATGTGAATTTAATGTGAATTTAATGTGAATTTAATGTGAATTTAATGTGAATTTAATGTGAATTTATTGTGAATTTAATGTGAATTTAATGTGAATTTAATGTGAATTTAATGTGAATTTAATGTGAATTTAATGTGAATTTAATGTGAATTTAATGTGAATTTAATGTGAATTTAATGTGAATTTAATGTGAATTTAATGTGAATTTAATGTGAATTTAATGTGAATTTGATATGAATTTAATGTGAATTTAATGTGAATTCAATGTGAATTTAATGTGAATTTATTGTGAATTTAATGTGAATTTATTGTGAATTTAGTGTGAATTTAATGTGAATTTAATGTGAATTTAATGTGAATTTAATGTGAATTTAATGTGAATTTAATGTGAATTTAATGTGAATTTAATGTGAATTTAATGTGAATTTAATGTGAATTTAATGTGAATTTAATGTGAATTTAATGTGAATTTAATATGAATTTAATGTAAATTTAATGTGAATTTAATTTGAATTTAATGTGAATTTAATGTGAATTTAATGTGAATTTAATGTGAATTTAATGTGAATTTAATGTGAATTTAATGTGAATTTAATGTGAATTTAATGTGAATTTAATGTGAATTTAATGTGAATTTAATGTGAATTTAATGTGAATTTAATGTGAATTTAATGTGAATTTAATGTGAATTTAATGTGAATTTAATGTGAATTTAATGTGAATTTAATGTGAATTTAATGTGGATTTAATTTGAATTTAATATGAATTTAATGTGAATTTAATGTGAACTTAATGTGAATTTAATGCGAATTTAATATGAATTTAATGTGAATTTATTGTGAATATAATTTTTAATATATGTGAATTTAATTTGAATTAAATTTTGATTGAATGTGAATTAATTACGAATTTCATTTTTTTAGTAGTGAGGCAATGATAAACAAAAATAATCCCACAAAAATATTTTAGACCTAAAAGTGAAGAAAAACAGTACTTTACAACTTCAAAGTTAAAATTAGTATACATTACGTTAAAAAGTTAATTTTTTTAAATGGAAAGTTTTACAATGGCCCTTAAGCCGAAACCGGTTGTCATTGTTGTACTATTGAAGACAACTACTACATTTAAACAGTTAGATACTCTTCTTCATTTAAGTTAATTTAAATTTAACATCTTTTATTTTTATAATACCAACATACAGCTGTTACACCTAGTTGAAATAAATTTTTCCATAAAAATTTAAATTTTAGAAAAATGTTCAATTATTATATAACATATAAATGTATTGCTATTAATATGATTCCAAAATTTAATATTCGTCTAAATATATAATAAGAATCTTGTACTCCAATTTTGCGACGATATTTTTCCAGAATGAAAGAAATTAAATTTGTCCTTTTGTGCGGCATACCGTATGACTTTCAATTTTCTCTGAGGGCTTAAACTTTCCTCAACGTTTCTTCCTCATTTTACACGATAATGTGATTATCAGTGAAATTTTCCTGTTGCGAATTTTTTCTATTACCTCGTCTGAATATTCTCTCACGTTAACACTTAGAGACTAGTCAACGAAGAATAAAAAATATTCATCTGGTATAGTTGAATTAACAGAGATTTATTTTAGTAAACCTAGGGGTAGAATACATTAGCCTGTTTGTCAGCATAACGGTATTTGAAAATAATATATTTTAAATAATTTTGTACAAAAAAAATATATAAAACATACATTACACAATATATAAAACATACATAAAAAATATATAAAGTAATATATAAAAAATATACAAAAGAATATATAAAATCCATTAATTTTTCACGTATTTGCTTCCCAATCTTCTAGAATTTGATGAACTGTGTAGTGTGCCAAAATTCATATAATAAGAGTATTTTCTCATAGGTAAAGTTATGTGGGCATATACGTAGACTACAGTGTCGATCACTGAACGGTATCCAACATGCTCTGCACAAGTTAGCATTAGGGCTAGCAGGAAACGAGTAATACCAGCGTTCCCAGTTTATACGGCTTGGCCACGTTGTAATGTTGGCGAGAGAATATATACAGAGACAATAAACAGTAAAACATTAGCATTAAAGTTCAGTAATAAGTAATTGAGTTTTGAATGATGAGAAGGGAATATTAAACAGCCTGAGATCGTTATGCAAGTTAACTAATCTAAGCATTCGCTGTTAAAAGTTTGGGTTGATCTGTCAAAAGGTATATAAAAAAAAAATTATTTTTTTAAGAAGTTACGACAATTACATCTACTATTTATATTATTAAATAGCAACTTTAGGTCTCTTTGTTTTCACCTAGTATCCAAGGAGGAGAGTTATTTATGCATTAAATTTTTTGTAATGAATGTTTCTGGATGTTTTAAAATCTCTACAATAATTTTCTTTAGAAGAAAAGTCACAGGATTCTGGACACTGAAGAAAGAAGGAACAGTTATTAGGAGCTCTCAAAAAAAATCCTGTTTGATGGTTTTTATGATATAATTTCAATGGTGTACTCTATAGTTTATCCTAGTGAAGTAGAGAATATCACAAAGTTTCTACTTGTTAATCAGTAGATTTATTGCTTTCTCATTTTTTATACTCAACGATGTATTTTTTAAGTTTAGTATTACCAATATCACTATTATTAATATTATTTGTCAGAGCTTAGAGATGATTGATGGGGTAATTTGAATACTATTCTATTTTACTATTACATTTTATTCGCAACAACAATCCATGAAAATTTGTTGTAAAAATCAATAACTGCAACGTTTTTCCGTTGACTGGTCTAGTTCCTGAACAGGAATGTAGGTATTATTACAAGGTAGCTGATGGAAGGCAACCCCGACTGTAAATTACCTACTTATTAGGTACCTTGCCTTATGCTTACTTTTTCTTTTTTGTAGCACATTTTGTCGGATAATTAGTAGATAGAATTCTTATATTCTTTAAAAGAAAATTGTAAAATGAGACAAACATGTTTTCAGTGGGATAGTCTGGAATATTTATTGACGGAAATAATTTAAATTTACTTTAATTAGTTTTTTATATGGATTATCTATATACCGGGTGTTCAAATTAAAGAATTACAGTTAAATACTGCCGAACATATGCATTTTAGAAAAAAAAAAAGTTTCAGACAAAAGTTTTATAGTTTTTTGGGGGAAACATTTTGGCTAAATTATTTATTTATAGCTGACCATAATATGGCTATATCCAGGTGGACTTTGTTTTTTTAAATGGAAATCTTATTTTTTTACATATTCTTAAAGTACTTAAAAAAATAAGGAACTTTTGATGGAAATATTTTTTTTATTGGACTTTTACTTTAAAAAAGGTGGCCATATTATGGTTTGCTATATAAAACGATTATAGTCAAAATATTTTCCCCACAAAACTATAAAACTTTCGTCTGAAACGTTTTTTTATAAAAAACTGTATTTAGCTGTAACACTTTAATTTGATTATCCGGTATATATAAAATTGTTTGTCCTGACTGACTGACCTATCAACGTACAGCCAAAACTCTGAGTCTAGAAACCTGAAATTTTGAACATAGGTTTATTTTATAACGTAAGCATTCGCTAAGAAAGGATTTTTGAAAATTTCAATTTTAAGGGGAGGGGGATAAATGGGAGGAGGGAACTTTTTATGAAAGTCTTTGTTCTTTGAAGTTAGGAACACGAAAATTTGAATTACAGCTACTGAGCATTTTAAGGGGGGCAAACGGGGGGTGAAAGTTTATATGAGAGTATCGCTTGTTTTGTTCTCTTTCAAGTAATAAACATGAACATTGGAATTACAGCTACTGAGCATAAATAAATAATGACGTGTTTTGGGTTTTTGGATTTTTACATTTTAGGGGGGCAAACGAGGGATGAAAGTTTGTATGGGAGTGTCGTTTTTTTTTGTTCTCTTTGAAGTTAAAACCAGGAAAATTGGAATTGCAGTTACTGAGTACAAATTTATAAAAATTAATAAAAATAAATAAAAATTAATAAAAATTAATAAAAATTAATAAAAATTAATAAAAATTAATAAAAATTAATAAAAATTAATAAAAATTAATAAAAATTAATAAAAATTAATAAAAATTAATAAAAATTAATAAAAATTAATAAAAATTAATAAAAATTAATAAAAATTAATAAAAATTAATAAAAATTAATAAAAATTAATAAAAATTAATAAAAATTAATAAAAATTAATAAAAATTAATAAAAATTAATAAAAATTAATAAAAATTAATAAAAATTAATAAAAATTAATAAAAATTAATAAAAATTAATAAAAATTAATAAAAATTAATAAAAATTAATAAAAATTAATAAAAATTAATAAAAATTAATAAAAATTAATAAAAATTAATAAAAATTAATAAAAATTAATAAAAATTAATAAAAATTAATAAAAATTAATAAAAATTAATAAAAATTAATAAAAATTAATAAAAATTAATAAAAATTAATAAAAATTAATAAAAATTAATAAAAATTAATAAAAATTAATAAAAATTAATAAAAATTAATAAAAATTAATAAAAATTAATAAAAATTAATAAAAATTAATAAAAATTAATAAAAATTAATAAAAATTAATAAAAATTAATAAAAATTAATAAAAATTAATAAAAATTAATAAAAATTAATAAAAATTAATAAAAATTAATAAAAATTAATAAAAATTAATAAAAATTAATAAAAATTAATAAAAATTAATAAAAATTAATAAAAATTAATAAAAATTAATAAAAATTAATAAAAATTAATAAAAATTAATAAAAATTAATAAAAATTAATAAAAATTAATAAAAATTAATAAAAATTAATAAAAATTAATAAAAATTAATAAAAATTAATAAAAATTAATAAAAATTAATAAAAATTAATAAAAATTAATAAAAATTAATAAAAATTAATAAAAATTAATAAAAATTAATAAAAATTAATAAAAATTAATAAAAATTAATAAAAATTAATAAAAATTAATAAAAATTAATAAAAATTAATAAAAATTAATAAAAATTAATAAAAATTAATAAAAATTAATAAAAATTAATAAAAAAGGAAGTTATGTATTTTTTTATAAAACACGACTACATACGAGCAAAGTCGCGAGCTAAGCCGCGGGCAACAGCTAAAGTCATTTATAAAGTGAACTTTTTTGCTTACTTCAGTACCTACTCAAACATAATATTTAAAATAAACAAATAAAATATTGCTTTTCTTCTTACAATAATAAAGAGAGTGGTCGATTAACTCTTACTTTAGATTAACCTAGATATGACAAAATATGAAAATAATTGTGATAGAATTAAATATATAATGAAAAAAAAAAAGGATTATATTTATTAGGGTATCGAAAATTTAACGCACTACTACCTGCTTCAATAGCTGACGGATTATTCATTAGACCACGTTCGATCAAAGGTTATATGTGTGAGACGGTGGTTTACTTCATTAAATCACGCACATTTCTAGAACTCTTCAGAAAATGGGATGGTTAATAATAAAATATTTACTTCTGGCAGTTTCGTTAACTACACAAAATATAACTTCAAGACAATTTTGCCATGTCAAAATCAGGGTCGAATTACTAATTAATAGAATCGTCCTTCATCTATTGAATAATAGGCGTTTGAGTCCAGAGATCACGACCTTCGGGCTAGGTGAAAATATCAAAATTAATCAACTTTTCATGGAAGGGATTATTTTATGCGGACCGGACTGCAGGTATAAATACGGGTGAACGTCCTCACAGGTAAGTCGTTTAATATTAAATTGTACTTTATAGTATGGTCCTTGTACGTAGAACACTAGGTTGTTGTTTAAAGAATGTAGCGATCTAAAGATGCAAGCAATTATGTAATGTTTAATAAACAATAATTTTATTCAATACCTATCTTTAATACCAAACCAAAGAATTAAACATATTTCATATTACCCTATATCCTATGTTTTTTGCAAGAAACAAAAAATACTACAAGTAAATACAGTTCTCCATAAAAAAAATAAGAAAATAGAAGTGGCCCTCAATAAAAATACGATGTTATTTATGGCAGGATTAGGGTGGTTTTTACGCTTCCATGATTTCAGTTGGTGTAATTTTTGCTTTGAACAATGGCTCTTCAATTAAAATAGCTACCAAATTTAATATAAATCAAACAAAGAGTTTGTGAGTTATTAACAAAAAATTGAAAACCTTCCTCACAGGCAAACGAAGCACATTGTGATATAGGTAATTTTGGCTCACCAACATACAGTAGGTCTATGTACACGGAATTTTGGGACATCCTGTATATTCATAGCCAACGAAAATTTGAAAAATAATAATTTTTTACTTTTCCTCAAAATGTTTTCATTACGGTCCATTTTAGAGAAATCATGTATAAAACAACAATTATAGAGAATTATATCACAGGTGCCGGAAAATTCACCGAAAATTGTTTACCGAAAACAGTTTACTGAAAACATTTTACCGAAAAAAGTTCATCGAAAAACAATTTGCCGAAAAACAATTTACCGAAAAACATTTTTCCGATAACCAATTTGCCGAAAACCAATTTACTGAACAACAATTCACCGAAAGAACAATTCACCTAAAATCCATTTTTGTGAGGTATGTTACATTATTTTGGTATGTTTGTGAAAAAGTCCTTTTGACAGATATAAATCCTTTTAACAGATATTGGAGTCAACTGCCCTTCACACTTAATAAAGGATTAGGACTTGCAGCAAATGTTGGCGTGTTTAGAAGTTTTTGGTTTTTGTTTTTTGTTCTTTATTTTTTTGTTGTTTATTTTTTGTTGTTTATTTTTTTGCTTTTTATTTTTATAATAAAGTTTTTGTTGTTGTTTGTTTTATTTTGTTTGTATGATTTTAGAAAAATGAAAAATACATTTTTATAGTCTCCAACAAATCTTAATATCCTTTCGGCACAGTCTCTTTACTTCTTGCAGGCAGGCGGGACTATCATTTCTGTAACATATTGTTCAACTTGGAGTTCGTGTAGACTTTGCTCTTTCTATATGGCTTCAATGAACTTCTAAATATTAGGGTGTTCACAAATTTGCTGTTCAAATCTTCGATACCAGCCTTCTGTAGCAAGTCTAGACGTACTTCTTCTACACAATTCCACATGTCATGCGAAAAAAGTGGTGGGCGGCAGCGACCTCTTTATGGAAGTCCAACCCAGGTGTCTTTAAAATAATGGTTTTACTCATGGAGGTAAAATGTTTTCTTCACAAAGCATGTCAAATGCACGAATCATATCTGCTGTAGAAACAAATACTATTGCGGCTAATAACCGCATTTTCAGAGCAAAATCTGCTTCGTATCTCTGTTTAAGGCCTTCGAATTGAATCTTACGGTTTATGCATTGTCAAAAATGAACAAAACACCAACGATGTCTGGACCCAAGGAATTTTTCAGTAATAGCACTTATCATTCCAGTTTCAAAATCTAATTGATGCTGGTGTAACTCCTGTAAAAAGCTCTTTTATTTTGTGAAACAATCGAATGAAGGTAACTCTGGTTTTATCCGGTAGCAAAACGTAAATTAGAGTAATAGCTAAATTATTTTTTAACTCATGTGGTGTTTAAAGCTGACAGAACAGGTGCGGTACAGATTTGAACGTACCATCATACCAGTGGTCAGCCTGAGCTAGAAGTTAGAGGTTTTTCCTCGTAAAAAAACATTAGTATCCGGTTATTATCAAATCGAACATTAAAAACTCTTTCCGTTTTTTGTTATTTTATATTCTTTGGGCAAAACAATGTCGCTGCGTCGAATAGGGAATGCTGGGGTAACCTGATCCTTGATTCGTACATTGCGTATTGTTATTTTTTTGTTGCTTACCTTCCCAAGCCTACTTGCTGCTGCCTGGCTGACTAAAAAAGTTGCATTTAATATGATGTAATGTGGTACATTTCAAGTCCTTCTGGCATCGTCTCGTATGGTGGTGATCACATTCATTTTTTGTACATGAGCAGCATCAGCGAGAAGGTTATGTGTTCTACTTCTTTTAATAACATCTAGAATTAAAATGCGCACTTAACTTTGTGGTATCTTTGACACTTCCAATATACCTTCACCAAGTGACCTTCATCAAACAACAAATGTTTGCCTTTTTCACTGTTATATATACGAGAGCCATTACGAACTTCACTATACCAAAATTGTTCATATAGAACAAGTGACCTTTATCAAACAACAAACGTTTGTCTTTTTCACTGTTATGTATACGAGAGCCATTACGAACTTCACTATACCAAAATTGTTCGTATAGAATAAGTGACCTTCATCAAACAACAAACGTTTGCCTTTTTCACTGTTATGTATTCGAGAGCCATTTCGTACTTCACTATACCAAAATTGTCTATAAACTGTGAACTAAATTTTAATATGCCTTACGTAATTGAGATCAAAACGTCTTTTAGTGATGTAAACGTTTAGTAATACAACTTAATGCAAATAATCTACTTTGTAATGTAAAGTTAATGAGATGCAATTAGGAAATATGTTTGGAATCATCTTTAGATTAGTTTTTAATGACCTTATGTCGAAAATATATCAAGAATTGTTGGAGACTAAAATACCGACAACATATAATAAAACGATTCTTATTTAAGTCCTTGAAGTCCTTGTTTAAAGTGGCTTTAAAAAATAAAAATAATGGTAGGTGGGGTTTTCCGGGGTTTCCTCGCCTGTAAGTCAAACGGCACCATCAATCATCTTTTAGTCGCCCCGGAGAGCCACGGCAAATAATAATAATAATAATAGCCGTCCCTTTCTTCTCACAAGCTCAGCTTTTGGGGTTAAAATTCACTCGTAAGGGGGTGAATTAGGGAGAGTATTATTATATCATAGAAAAATGGATTTTAGGTGGTCTGCTCTTTCGGTGAATTGGTTTTCGGTAAATTGTTTTTCAATGAATTATTTTTTCGGTAAATTGTTTTTCGGTGAACTATTTTCGGTAAAATGTTTTCAGTAAACTGTTTTCGGCGAACTTTCCTAGATCCGATATCACAAACAATCGTTAAAGAAAAAAAAAACGACACCATATTTAATCTACTCATTGCAGGGTGGAGTAAAGCTTAAGTTAAAAATTAGTTGTTTTTCTTTATCCGTTGTTGAGTTATCTTCAAAATTTCCTCGAATATCTCGAATACGGTCCATTATAGGGAAATCATGTTTGAGACAAAAATTATAGAGAATGACAATGACAACTTTTATTTAAACAATTTGCTTAAACATTTCAATTTTGCACTTTTTGTTACGGACCAATATATTTTTTAAACTAGAAAAACGACCTCCTATAAAGTATCCCCCAGATTTTCCGACTATGCCAAAATCTAGTCAGCTCACCGTAAATCGGATTTAAGTTTAAGTAGTTTAAGAGTTATCAAGTATACAGACACATCGCGAAAATAGTTAAAATGGATTCAGGATACCATAAAACATAAAAATCCGTCGAAAATAATCATAATTCCTATACTTTCCTTATCTGTATATAGACAAGAAACTAAAAAAACCATTGCTATAATTTTTAATAATCGTTTAATATGTTTAGTAATTCTCTGATGACCCTGTATCTATTATACGTATCAATTTCTAAGATACAGCTCGACCTAATCAACCTTAAACACTTGTTCATAGAGAAAGCCTCATTACATAAAAATGAAACTTAAAATGGTCGACCAAAAAAACTCGTCGAGAATTTGATGAAAAACCATCCGAAACCATTGTACCAGAAAACCAAATGATATAATCATAAGGAAACAAAAGAGAATATAAATTCGATGAAATATGTCATTATCATCAGTTGGTAACCATGCGCCTTATAGTACTGTGTGCAGGGCTTTGCCTTGCTGTAACCTTAGGTTAGTACAATTAACATAATTTAGTTGGTAAATACTTGTTATTATGTAGTTGTGTAAAAAAGTTTTGAACTAATGAAGTGTTATACATAATTGGATAGTGATTAGTGAGTGCTTTAATATCAAATTTGTTAGGAGAAAATTGAAAAAAATATAATACAAGATCACTAAAATTCAAAATGGTAACGTACCGTGTCCGGAAAAGCGTTAGACTACTTATATAATTACTTTATTATTTATAGAACATGTATTAGTAATAATATTGACCTTTTCACAAAGTTCTATGTAGTTCAATTCATTAGTGATCAAAAGTAAGACCGTCTGTTTCAACCTGGGGTCATTGGCAACAGTATTCTAGGCTTAAGTATCCAGATAATGCTAAATGACCCTCTTAGAGGTAAGAAGATCTTTACTGTGACAGCCTGGCAGCAGCCCTTAAAGAACATGAAGTTAGAGTATAATTCAAATTAATATTTGACTACCAACATTCCCTGGCAGAACAAGATACTGAGACATGGAGTGTTAGAAACGTAAAACGCAGGCTTCCTGGTCATGAATGGAGCTCTAAGATAAATCTAGTAGGACCAGAATCCACATAATATGGTATATAAACATTTTAAAGAGGTGCTAATGGAAAAAATAAATAGAGAACATCCTAAGCTCTAGTTAGAACTTCCTGGACTCAGGCAGTCCAGAATATTCATAGTGATTTATTTCAAAAGTAGACAATATCAACTACTGAAAACTTATCTGGAACGAACTTAAGACCGTAAGAGGACTCTTTATGAGAGACTGCAGCCTTAAGGGACTCGTAAATCTCTTAAAGAAATCTAATGATTCCTTATGTAGAATAGGTAAAGAGGAGGACAAAATATGTCCTATGCTATTTATGCTATTGCCAGGACCTTATCAATTGCCTAGGAGCAGGCGCTTGTGGTCACAAAAAGATTAGAAAAAAAAAAAAAAAACAAAAAGACAACTACCACTCTGCACTAGATAGTTTTTAATGGAATTTTATAACATTTTTTACAGGAATAGATTAGATGAATTCAAATATTTTGTTTCTCTAGGAATATTTTGTGAACATTAACAACTGATTTTTCCATTAGGAATATTTTTGGATCACTTTATATAAGATCATATACTACTTGTTTTCTCTTCATTAGGTTCCTGTAGGATAATCACGGAAGATGACAAAAGTATAGTCGTAGCAGACCTAGAAGTTTCGGAATCCAAGCACGGCCATCATCATGAAGAAGGCGGCGGCCACGAACACCACGCGCATCATCACGAAAGTCACGGTGATAAGGGGGACAAGGGGTACAAAAGTGATCATCATCATGACAAAGGCGAGCATGGCAAACACGGGAAACACCATTCTGCTGGTCATCATGAAGAAAAAGGAGGTAAATGACAGCAAATGTAAGCTTTTAAATTCATTAATAACACTGTTCTGAAATAATTTATAGGTCACCACAAGAAACACCACGACGAAGGCGGTCACCACAGCGAGCACCACGCCGACGGCAAGAGTCACAAAGGCGGCAAATTCGGAGAGAAGAAAGGCCATAAGAAAGGTCAAAAAACCACCGGTTTCCATCATAAATCGCACAAAGACGATTATCATAAGGAGCACAAATTCTACGATGATTACCACAAGGGTGGTCACCACGAGAAGCACGGCGACTTCCACGGTCATCACGGAGGCAAGTCCGGTCACCACAAGAAGGGAGGCGGTCACAAGAGCGGTTACCATGACGACCATCACGGCAAAAAGGGTCATACCGAAAAGGGACATTACGATGAAGATCACAAGGGGCATAAAGGTACGTTTTTTTTGTTTTTATCAAATAACGATCTCGAAAGAGGACTCTGTGATTTTTGTTATTCAAAACGTCCGTAGAACATACAATTTTTTTCTTATTGTGTCACCAATGGATTTCGAGTACAAGACATTTCAAATATAATGCTTATTTACTACAAAACGTCATATCACAAAAAAGTTGTTTTTTAAAAAGAGTAAAAAAATTTAATAATGTGACCATACGCGTCACAATATGAAATAGAATACAGTCTTAATTATCTGAGAAACGTTTCCACAACAGTCCACTCAGCAACTGAAAAATGATGATATTAAAATTATAGCTATAAGATTAGAATAAAACCTTTGGTACCGACTTAGCTGGCATCTAATGGTAATTATAGAAACTTTAGACCTGACACTATACCAGATAATAGAAAAGTTTTTCTTAACGAATTACTCCAATAACTTGATAATGATAAATTTTGAGTTATGACGTTCTTGCAGCAAATGAGCGGTAAATGAAATTCTAACTGAAATCTACGATTAAATGGATACGATAAATACTATAGGTGTAACTAATTGACAGTCTTTGTGACAAAATTAACAATATTATCAAAAGAAAATATTCAATATTTGGATTAGCATTTCTATACTTGGTAGAAAATGATAAACTACATACTGGATATGTTAAAAATGGCGTTAATCTTATAAAAGACGTATAATGACTGGAGAAGAAAATGCAGTAGAAAAAAAAGAGAACATAATCATACATGACGGCCAGCAGAAGTGGAGGTGATGAATATTTTATCTGATATTAAACAAAAAGCAAGAAGTATTTCCGATAATCTTCAGACAATAATTATTAATATGTCAACTGCGAGTTTAACCCATATGACATATTATCATTTGGCGACTATATCTATCATCAAAAGAACAATTCGTAGGATATGACGAAAATGACTTTCTTTTCCAAAAAAGCCAGAAAGTGTAGATTTATTTCTTCCTGGCAAAAATGAGGAGAAGATTGTTTAAAATTTGAAAATAAAAAGATAGATTCATCATTTTGTCCAGTGATGATATTTATCAAAATCTGACTATTGGTACATTGATTATACCTTTAAAACAACATCGAAAGTTATTTATCAGTTATAGGACATACTATTGGTAATAAAACCAAAAATACCTATGTTAGAACCTTTACTGAACTGAAAAATTAATAATTAGCAAACAAGAGTATTGCATTTTAAACAATGCCTGTATTCAATATGGTTTGATAAAATGAGATATTAAATAAAAATGGCCGTTTTTAGCGACTTTTGTGACAATTTAAGAATGAGTTGTCAATTAGGTCAGTGAGACTGTCTTAGAATTACTACTAAAGTACGCAAAGAGTACGCAAATAGTACGCAAATAGTACACAAATAGTACGCAAATTGTACACAAGTGGTTGCTCAATTTTTCTTCAAGACACAAAAGTGACACAACTTAAATTTCATCTTTTGAGTTAATAACATGAATGCAACCATACATCAAAATCACGGATCAAAACCTCAAAAATTATACAGGTTTCTCATAGACAAGTTTTTTCTCTAAGTCAAAACAAATTTGATGATTGATGTAGAGTTGTTTATTCATCACATTCATGTTATTAATTAAAAATATGTCAATTTTTGAATTTTGTCACTTATGATGCAAGGTTATGATGTCTGGCATTGCATTAATCTGAGATCTTTTATTATTCACTGATAGTTTACTTCAAAATACAGATGAATAATAATTGAAAAGTTATTCTTAAAGTTTACAACGTAGAATCAAATCATTGCAAAATTAACAGTAGGAAATGAAATATTCAATTTTATAAATAACTAACAAAATTAGAATCGGAAAAATCTGAGCGATCTTATGTATATTCTAGAAAACAACCAAAATTTATGTGCATCAAATTGTAGGTTAAGTTTCACAGTAACGCCATCTAGTGGTTGGAGTTAGTAACACAAGAAATGTCAGTTGTCGGTTTTGATCTTGGTCATTCAAGTGCAACCTCTTTGTGCTTTTTATATTTAATTATCCATATAAAAATTTGTATATTTTGCTTCAGGACATGGTGGACACGAAAGTCATCACTCACATCACTCCGACTATGGAAAGAAAGGCGGCCACAAAGGCGGCAAAGAGTACGGCTTCGCCAGCGGTGGAGGCGGAGGTGGAGGTGGAGGCGGTGGCAAGAAACATGGAGGAGGAGGCGGAGGGGGCAAACACTAGACCCCTTTATTTATATTTGATTTTGTGTTTTTGTTGGACTGATCTCTACAAAACTGTACTAAATCGAAAATATATGTTGTTATTGTGATTGTTATGCATTGTTATGGAATGTAAATAAAAAAATTGAAATTGTTGCTCTTTGTTCATTCTTTATTCTACACCCTTATGGCATTTGGTTCCTTCACGTTATTCCTGTATTGGTTACTTACTTTTTCCAACTCTTTACCTTTTTGCTTCCATTACCTTTCAACCTGACTGTCCAAGATTTTCTCTATTATTCCTCTATACCCTTATGACATTATTTGGTTTCTTCGTGGTAATCCTGTTTTTGTAACTCACCTCTTCCAATCCTTCATATATTTGCTCCCAGTTCCTTCATTCTATCCATCCAAGCTCTTCTCTATCGTCCTTTATTTCTCATCATTCCTGTCTCTGCTTCTATTACCTTTGAACTTTGGACCCATTCCTATTTTGTGCCGTTTTTCTAATTTTGTTTTCTTTTGTTGCAGTAGTGGCATCTGTTGTCTTATTTCCTTGCCTTCAATATTTTTCTGTGAATTCTACACAGTTCAGATGTTGACTTTTGAATATTATTTAATGAAATAAAAAAAATATTCATCACATTACAGAAAAATCATGTTTTTTGTAAAACGCAGAAACTATTTTTTATATTTTTTCTTTTCTGATCTTTATTATTAGGTAATCAAAAAATAAGCAAATCAATCAGAGTAAAACAAAGCACAATTTTAAATAATCAAATATTAAAATTCTAGTTTATGGGCAGTAATAATACATCTAGGTATGTTACTGCAATACTAAAGCATTATTTATTAAAATTGTACAAATCTACAAAATGGTAATCACTTTTATTTTTGTATCATGTCGTTACAGCAATTTAAATTCATAGTTTTAATTTGAAATGTATTCGTCATTCGTTACGGCTTTGTTTTTTATTTATTTATTTAGAAACGAAATTTCAAATTGAGCTCAAATTTATGAGGGCTTTTTTAAAAGTAATTATTTTACGCATATTTTGTAAAAACAAAAAACTTGAAATAAAAAATGTTATGTTTGCAATATTGCTCTACTTTTTGGAATCACGAATAGGAACAAAAAATACACATTTAGTTTTATATCGACATTTATAGGTAATTATATTTAATTATCTTTTATTAATTAAAAGTAAAAAATCTCTAAAATTTCGTTTTTAATTTTTAATTTAAGACGAATTCACTTCTATCATATATTGCTATTTCTTGTGAAATGTCTACAGTCTTTTCTTTTCTTGGTTTGCAATCAGTTTTTCTGACTCGGTGAGTGTTAAATGATTGGAACGTGTGGAATTACTTTTACCTAATAGTTGGAATGTTTTGTAATTTAAATATAAATAAAAAAAGTAGACAGTATTGTTTAAATGCCATCGAACTGTTACGGTAGTAATCGGTAATGTGAAAAAAAAGTTCATTGACTGGAATATGATAGTAAGCTGCATTTCTAACGTCCTTGCCCATTTCACAGAACAATTAAGTACACATAGATTAGTTATGCATTAGCTCATGGGTTTATTAAAGGCTGTTGCTAGCAGACAATCTTTGACAGATACTTAATGTTTCTTAAAGAATGAAACAAAGTATAAGAAGTAAGAATTAATTTCGGTGAATTATTATCTTATTAAAACTAAACAACACCCTAAACTAATAACCAATTAGTGTATTATTACTGAATATTATTTAAGTTTCTGTCATAGACATAAACAAGTTCTAACAAAAATAATATGGATTTAAGAAAGTCATACTTTAAAAATAGTTTTGGAAAATAAAAAAAAATAATTTTTAAATTGATCATCCTGTATTTTGTTTTTTATTTAGTGTCCTGGTAATACTGTATTCAAATGTAGAATATTTTTAAAAATTATTTTAAATCATAAATATATAGTGAGTATACCATTATAAATCACGCAAAACTTAAAAACAATGCATACAACTGTATTGGGATCTGAAGATAAGCGATACGCCCTCTACTGTGAACTAATAAACTGAATATTGTGGCCATTTGACATTTGACGGTCTGTGTTTTGTCAAGTTTTGTTCATTGTTTATCAGGTCATGTTAATAAATGTTATTTTAAAATTTAACAAGATTTTTGTTTGAAATATGATATTTAATAATAAGCTAATGCTTAAAATTTTTACCATACATATTAAAACATTATATTAGTTAGAATATAAGTGGAATATCAAAGCAGATCAAAAAAAAAACGAACACTTCTCTTACATTTCATCTGCTTCCTAAAGTTGATAAATATAGGGTAATTTTTATAAAATGCGAGTAGAAATTGTGAAAGAAATGCATGGTTACAAAAGTTGAAAATTGAGAAGTCAGTATCAAAATATTTGAAAGTTTGTCCCCATGAACGGCATTTTAAAGAAGACGATTATTTGCCTAGAGATAGATATATTTTTCAATTAAATATTTTTATTTGACCTTTTTCTGTGTTGCAGACGTAGAAATAATATAGAAGACCAATATAAATATAACATTTAAGCAGAAATGCACCTACGGTGCATAAAAACGCGTCTCTGCGCCTGACAACGCAAAATAGTGTGTCTAGAAGCATGCGCAGTATGCATAACTTGTCCCTGTAGTGTTGCCAACTATATTAAACATACCTTACACAAAAGAATTTCAAATTAATTTATTTTTAAATTATATGATTTAAACAGTTTATATCTACGAAATATCGCCACAATATTGAATTTTGATAGATGCAGACATCTTTGGATAATTTATATTGAAAATGGTAACATGAAAGGTTTTCAGTCAAATTGTAAGTAACGACTCATAGTTTCGGCTGACAAAGAGTAAAAAAAAAAAATTCGACCATAATATTCCTGGGCGAAACCATAGCCTCCTAAAATTACAAGCCGTGAAGCGTGAAATCTGGCATCACCGCGGGTAGTCCTATGGGACCACACGACACAAAAACGCCCCCGATATCCGAAATCACCGAAATAGGGATAGATACGATTGCATATGATTCGACAAAAGTGTGAAGTGAAAACTGTCGATCAGTATGTTAGTTAATTTCATTTAAATAATATTAAATAGCTACTATTGAAAGTATTATAAGTAAATTATTTATAAGTTTATTCTGAAAAGGTAAGTTTCTATTAGTACTAATGTACCATGTACCTCATTTTTAAAAAATATTCAAGATAATATGTTATCGACATTTCTAACCTCAATATTTTAATTTTAGATGCCAAGACACTGCTGCGTACCAAAGTGCAATTCAAATTACGCCAGTACTTTAAAAAAGGAAGTAACACAAAGTACATTTTCATTTCCTAAAAAGGAAGAAATTAGAAAACAATGGATTAGTGCTATACATCGTAAAGACTATGTTGTTAACTCAAATTCAGTAGTGTGTAAAAAACATTTTGATCAAACTGATATTATAGTAAATGAATTCTACATTGATAAAAATGGAATTAAACATGAAATTAAACTGAAGTATCCTAAATTGAAAGAAGGTGCAATTCCAAGAATTTTTGAAAACCATCCTCAGTATTTTTCAAATCCAAAAAATGCAGAAAGAAGAAATCCTGAACAAAGAAGAGCTGAAATATTTGAAAGACAAGAAAATGAAGTTGCAGAATTTTTAGATACTGCTCTAATAAAAAAATTTAGTGAATTATGTGGACAAGTGAATGTGAAAGTTATTTTAAATAATTGGAATGTAAAAATTTTACCAGAAAGGATTTACTTTTACATGCTTAATATTAGTACTCCAGATTGTTCCGATGAGTGTCCTAAAATTATTTCTAGCATAAGTGTTGGTATGGATTTAACTGTGTCAGTGTTTACTAATGATGTGCAACTATCACCACGAGATTTAAAATGGATTTTACCACATGAATGCAAATTAGGTAGGTGGTCGCAACTCCAGAATTTATTATCAAGATATTCTTATAGCTTAAAAAATTCTGTGGACGTTAATTTTTATATTTTAAAGGCTTCAAATATTATTGATGCCATTATTAATTATTTAAGGTGAGTACAGTACCCCCTTATAATTTTCGGACAAGCCTATCTCAAAAAGTAATTTTTTTTAAAAGTTAAAGTTTTGGCATAATAAATTAGGCAATAATATCTAGAATATGCTTATATTTTAAAATTTAATTATTTTTAGTTTCCAAGAAAAAACATCAAAGGGCTTTAAATTTTGAAATATCATAATGAAAATAAATGCATTCCTCAACAGCAGTATTCTTAATATAATCCCCAAATTTAAGCTCTTAATCTCTTGTAAATGATTTTTTAAAATTCGCCGAAATTAGTGGCTAAAACGCCTCGTTAAGTGCTGCTTTCTGGTGTAAAGCGACTGTAACTATCGTATCGTACACTTTGAGTCATCATTCGTAATATATTAGAAATTGTTAGTTATTTTTGAAAATTTGAGAGAAACGTACATGAATTTCCATGTTTACAACATTTTTTCTACTCTTATATATCCGTTCAGTGTATTGGTAGCTATCATAAACTTTTATATGTAAGTACTTACAATATAATGTAGTTCAGTATCATTATATCTTATCTCATTTTATATTATATTAGACATTGTTGATTATTATTAAAAATTTTAAGAAACCTTATGAATTTGCATGTTTCCAACATTTTTTTTCCTACTCGTATACATTCGTTCATTGTACATTTAAGACCAGAAACTTTTATATGTACCTATTACACTATAACATAGTTCAATATTATTATATCTTATTATATCACTTTATATTTAGACATTGTTAGTTATTATTGAAAATTTGAGAAAAACATCTATGAATTTTCATGTTTCCAACATTTTTTCTACTCTTATACATTCGTTCATTGTATTTATGAGACCATAAACATATGTACTTACAATATAATATAGTTCAGTATTATATTTTATCTCACTTTATTTAGACAGTGTTAGTTATTATTAAAATTTGAGAAAAACATGTATGAATTGTGGATCAAAGGACTTCATAAGACGAAGATTGGGAAAAAATACTGTTGTCAATTTTTTGTTTTTTATTAATAACATTAAAGTTAGTCAATAGCTGCTAAATAAAAATCAAAAAAGATAAAATGGTACTTTTAACTATTTTGTCTTTCCCTATTTATATATGTATAAATAGATATTTATCAATGTGAAATTAAATTTTATAAATACTTATGAGTTCTTTTATTTATTTGCTTAACCTGTATATTCTATAATTTGTTTATAAATAATATAAACGACAGATACATTCATTTTTAAGAACGTGAGTATCCGTTTCATTTCGGAATCTAACCCTATTTTAAATGATCTTGGAATTAAATTTTCAAACATTTTGACCAATACCTTTTATGACCCAATTATTTTTAAGATTTTTGTTTAGTTTTTCTCTCTATGGTTAGGTATTCAATACAACATTGAATAGATAAAACGGTTAAGTCAATTCACGTGAGTTCAGAGCACACAACATAGGACTACTTCAGTCAGCTGATGCGCCGTTGCCTTTTTCAGTGCACGGCTTGTAGTTTTAGGTGGCTATGGGCGAAACACAACTGCCCCCTATTTTTTTGCACTCCTCAGATTAAATTTACTTGTAGCAAAGGATACTAAATCAAATAAGATGTCAGATCACAAGTAAAATCTCGTGACTACAGCACTGATGATTGCCGAAAATTAACTAATTCATATTTTATGCCATATCTTCCTTAATAAGTACTTTCAGAACCATATTTACCCTACTTGAATTTTTTTCATCGTTTTTTATATAGAATCATCTCTAAAAATTAACGATTTGTTCGATCAATAAAAAACTTGCACCGGTCCTGTCCGAGCCAGCACCGTTATACACTGCGACACACTATTTTTTCCTTATGGTATCATTTTTGATATATGGAATTGGCATTTTATATTATTTCTATGATTGCAGATGCCTCATCCTATTCAAACTATTTATCTTTACACAACGAATCTATTTATATGTACACAAAGGTGAAGGATCCCGGACATTCCACCATTTCATCAAATATGGCACCTTAGCCAAAATTGCAACTTTATCAATTTATGGAAATCTTTTGTAAGGCATTAACGTAAACATAGATCAGGACCGGACTGGTTGAATATGGCTCGCACGCCAATACTTTACTTTAGTTATATAATATTGATCTGATAATCATAAATACTGCTCATCTTAGAACTTTAAATATTTGTTGTCCTATTATTGAAAACATATTTTCTACTAAATTATATCACAACGTAAATAAAGAATATCAAGTTGTTGTGAAAATTCGATAAAACATATCTAGTAAATATCAGAGTACAAAGACTATACATTCCAGAAATAATATCAGACAAACACGCACTATAAATTATTATTCAATAAAAGTACATACGACTTCAGATTATTATGCACTTAAAATAATTAAAAAATATACCGTGCGCGAAATAAGTAATGAATAAATTAGTTATTTTTATCATTATTGATTCAAGAATCTAGTGGGACAAAGAAAATCTGGCTGGAATTCAGCGTCTTACGTGCGTTGCCAATGGATACTATGCTGGACCTAACCCCTCTCATACTCAAATTAAATCTGTTAACCGTATATTATATTTATAAACTACACTGTATATCTAAGAATAAGTTAGTCGTCAACAATAGGTAAAACTTTTGTATATAAAATTTCTATCTAACCATTAAATGTTATTTTTTCTAGTCGTCCACCATTTTTTGCCCATTCTGATACGACTTTCGATTGCCTAATTGAAAAGTAATCTAAACCATTATATAAACGACTTTTTTTATCTTATTTCATAGAACTCAACAACATAACGTCAGCAAATATTATTTCATTAATTTAACCTGGGTTGTGCTAGAGCGTATTAGTCAGAAGCATCCTTCGATCCTCCAGGACGTTATTAATAATATGTTTAATTCTACAAAGCGGCTACTTCATTTTCACGTGTAATGGAGTTTTCGTTTCGCAGATGTAAGCTATTTACACGTGTACATACATGCTAGCAGTTTAGTCGGTGGACGTGAAGCTGATTTATTTTGCTGTAAATACAGACCCTGTACTGGAGCCAGTAATCAACAACCGTTTATTTTAGACGTCATGTTTTAAAATGGCCGACACCTATTTTAATTTATATACAAGGTGAGTCAAAATGGAATACAAATATTTTATGAGGTGATAGAACAATGAATAATAAGGTCAGTTTGCTATATAAACTAATGTCCTAAATATTGAAATAAGCAAGATAAAGCCATTCAAAGGGGAAATGGAAAAACCAGTTTTTCGGTCCTATCTTCCGGAGTCAATTTCCAACTCCAAATAACTTGAAAATTTTATATAATTTGATTTATTGGCGAAACAAAGAAAAAATAATTTTTAGAGGGTTAGTTAAAGGGGTTGGGTTAAAGGGGTTGGGTTATTTTTACGCCTAAATTTAACTTTTTAGATTAATTGTTTGGGAAAAGCAAATGTTCATAGTTTTTCCTACAAAAAAGGTATTCTTATTTAAACGCGATAGAGTGAACTGTTTTTGAATAATTTGACTTTTAAAATAAATATGCAGATCAGATAATTTGTTAACGTAACAAGATAACAGCATTGCAAAATCTCAAGTTTGATCATAAACGAATCTTATATATAAAAACTTAATAATTAAACTATACTACAATAAATAGTCAAAGTGCCTCCATTTTGTTCTTTTTCTATCCGCCTTCTTAAGTATACTAAATTATTAATATCTGAATTATACACCCTAGATTTTAGATACACAGTAAAGTCGAATAGATTTAAGTCTGACGACCAAGCAGGTTAGAAACTGGGTGCATCAGCACCCCTGCCTATCCATCTAGCAGGAAAATTTTAACCACATTCTGGCAGCCCGTATAAAATGGAGCAGAGCCTCATCATAAATAAACATCATTTCATGCCACATTTGTAGTAGTACATCTTCTAAAATTTGAAAGAGCTGTTTTCTAAAAAAAATGGCCTCATCGGTAAAAATAATTTTATAATAGACAAGTGGGTTTCTTTGTTTTTTTTTTTTCTAACAAAATTCCATTCTGGTAGGTGAATCACCAAGTTCTTGAGCTTCTCAAAAGTGAAAACCAAGCAAAGTCTGTTAACGCAATATTCTAGTTACTGTATATTCGTACTGCGAGTTACCTGACCTTAAAGTTATTTTTCTCGTGCTGACCGTTGGGTTCTACTGTTCTGACAATTCGAGATCGACCTCTATTATTTTTTACTTCCAGTTTTCCTGTTTCCCTAAATCGCCTTCAACGTCAAGAACTGTCTTCAAATTTGGTACATTTTGAAGAGGAGTTTTTTCTGCATATCTTCTGACTGCTGCTTTAACATTTTCCAGACATTCACCCAACATAAGTAGCATCTCGGTATACTCGTCAAATGTACACATGTCTAAACGAAAATAATAGTACGAATACTATACCGGTATTATTACTTGCATTTTAACAAAATTGTGACATTTCATAGCCTATTTGATAGTTTATATTAAAATAATTAATACATGGCAAACTATTAATATTATTAAAGAAATTATGAATAACATCTATTGTGCAGTTACATTTTAAAAGTCAAACTATCCAACAGTGATTCACTTTATTACGTTTAAAACAAAATTACGTTTTTGTAGAGAAACTATGGAAATTTGTTTTTTTAAACAATTTTTCTGAAAAGATAAAATTTAAAAATAGGGGTAAGAATACCCAATCCCACCTTCTTAAATTTTCCCTCTCAAAATAATATTTTCTTTTGTTTTACTATTAAATCAAATGACATTTTTAAGTTCTCTAAGAAATTTGGAATTGATAGAACCAAAAAATTGGTTATTTCTTTTCCCTTTTGATTTGTTTTATCTCCCTTATTTCAAAGTTTCGGACATTAGTTTATATAACAATTGACCATAATTTTTATTGTTCTATCACCTCCTAAAATGATTGTATTCCTTTTTGACTCACCTTGTATATTTCTGCTCCCGTTGCAGTCATACTCATCATTTATGTGTCTAAATATATGTTTTTAAGAGCAAGGTAACGATTAATATGGTTTGTAAAGTAGCCTGATTAATATTTATTAAATTAAATCAGTAATAAAAGTTTTACGGGCTCCTTTATTACAAAACGTAGTCCTCAATTTAAAAACTTGCATACTTTGCTAAAACAGATAACACACGCAATGGAAGAAAAAAAGTACAAGAAGCAGCCACTACAAGAGATATATAATAGCAATGTCAGAGTTAAACAGCACAGCTTGTGATTTGGTCATAGACAGTAACGAAGACTGTATTTTATGACAGCTGTAGGGTCACGTGACCAAAACATGCAGTGTTATGAGTCCCACTGATTTTAGAGCTATGACATTACAAAAACAAAGAGTTGTACTATTTTTTTTTTGTGATCCTTGCCGTGACTTTATGAAGCAATGTTACATAGGAAAATTTCTTCCATGGAAAACGAGATTCAAGCTTTAAAGGACACAGTACAATGACTGGAAGATAAGTTAAATGAAGTCTCTTCCCAAGACAAATCAAATGAAATTAAACGAGACCTAAACCTATGAAAAGCGTCTACAACAACCAATCAGCCAGATATGATGCCAGTCAACCAAGTAATAAACAAACTTGTAGGAATATAGAACAGAAAGAAAAAAAGGCCTGTCAGAATATAATAACCCACAAGCTCTTAAATCCAAAATCACATAGAGCGCTTCAGTAGTGAGTCTAAATAGTCCTTAAGAAAATTTACAAATATTGGACGCCACAATATCAAAAAGCCTAGTGCCACCAAAGTTATTTTCTCGTCTTCCTCTGATGCACTATAAGTTATTCGCAGTGGCAAAAAATAAAACAAAAAAAAAATGAAACACTATAAATTCTTGAAAACAGTACTTAATACTGGCATTGCAAATGGGGAAACAGACTTAAAACTCTAATACATTCAAAGAGAACCCAAAATTACAAAAAAAAAAAACAATAAAAATGTTCAACAAGAAAACGAAAACCATTCTCAACTGTTATTATCAAAATACCCGCGGCTTACAAACCAAACCTTAAGACTTTTACAAATCAGCATCTTTATCTAGTTCGCTCAAATCAAGGACCTTGGAGTAAAGCTCATTTTCTCGGAACATATCAACAAAATAGTCTTAAGTGCGAGAAGAATGCTAGGTTTTATTTGCAGAAACTGTAAGGATTTGAATTTAATTTATTGTGTGAAAACCCTGTACTTTCCATATATTTGATCACGTCTTAAATATGCTGAGTTGCTGCGTTGGTTTGGTGTCCATATTACAACATTCACAATGATCAAATTGATATTGCAATCTAGTGAATAGTAAAATTAATTACTCTTTAAATTTTCATATTCCTAGACTTGTGAGCAGACTTGACCAATGTTTTTACCTTCAAACACCTCGCACTAACATTTATGCACAATTTCCAACATTTTCAACATGTTCTATGTACAATAACTTTTACAGTGGTTCCAATATCTATTTTAATTTATTTACATGTTTTAAAAACATAGAGCAACAATGTATAAGTCTCAGACTTAAAAACTTATATGTTTATTTGTTTTTTATTTGTTTACTGTATTTTTTAATTTTTGTATTTTTAAATTTTTGTATTTTTATTTTTTTTTATCTTAATATATTATTATATTTATATTTTTCATATTTCTAGCATAACCTATTAAATTGTTCTGTAATTGGGATTTTCCTGTTGAACAATATATATATTTTTTATGATATAGTTGCAAAAAGACTAAAGATTGTGATTTCTGGTGTAGTGTTTGTGTATCACGTGACAAACGAGTGCTATAAAATGTATATTTTGAAAAATATATCCATAATTTACCCCCTTACGAGTGAATTTCTTCCCCTGAAGCCGGCATGTGTAGAGGAAGGGACGGATATTATTATTATTTGTCGTAGCGCTCCAGGGTGACTTAAAGATGATTAATGGCGCCATTTGACTTAAAGGTGAGGAATACAAGGAAAACCCCATCAACCATCGTCGAAAACGATAACGCATGGAGATTTTTATAATCTGGTTGTCATATCAAGAGAAATTAAATTTTTACTAATACGGCATTCATAAAATCCTATAGAAAACCATGGAAATAAATTCACATGATCTTCTGTAGGATCTGAAGCTGGTGTTTTTTTCACTACAAAATTGGCTCGCAAATGAATGCGGCACCGTAGACACCCTACGCTACTGTAGTCGACATAGCAGCAGAATATCCAGGAAAACAGGATCATCTGTTGTACCAAGAGAGTCTCCATCATTAATTAGGTATTTCAGTGTCTTGTCAGAATGGACAAAAATGGCAAATGCTTTGAAAAAATAACAAAATTTGTTTCATTAGTATTTGACTGTTATTGTAAATCATACAACTACTATTTATATACAGGGTGTCCCAAAATTAGACGGTCATATTTTAACAGCGTAATCTACATCCTAAAATAGAAGTAAAAGTTCATATAAACATAGGTTCGAAAACGTTTCTTTTCCGAGATACAGGGTGTTAAAAGTGTAGTCCTGATGACACACTTTTGTAAATATTTACTAAACGTTTAAAGATAACTAAGTAAACTTTGATACAAATACTTACCTTTTTACGCTCTATTTAATGGACTAAACCCCAAATTTTGATCATCTTCATAGGTGGGTAAATAAGGCGGACTTATGGTAAAATTGGGGGAATGAGACGTTTCGGCGTGGCCATTTCGGGGTGGCCGTTTTGGCGTGGCCGTTTGGACGTCGGCCATTTCGACGCCGGCCATTTTGACGTTGGACATTTCGGCGTTGGAAGTTCTGGCAAACTTAACAATATAATTTTTATAAATTTTAAATAATTGTTATATTTATTATAATTAGGTTTATTATAATTAAATAATAAAACTGTTTTCGTGTCGAAAGGAAGACTAAAATAAAATGTCTATATACTATTGCTGTTCGGCAGATGGGTCTTCCGCTAGAACATCAAAGCCATAATCTAGATGATCGTAGGAACAAATGTCAAAGATATCACCGTTCTGCCATTTAGAGAGAATTGTAGATCAGCATTGTACTCTCTCTTATGTCCCATAGAAGCCACTTGTTTCCTCATATTTTGGGCCAAGTGAAAAAAACAACCATTTATAGTAACGCCTGTTCGAAATTGCAATATATTACTCTGGGTTGCAAATTTGGAACAATTTCTTTAATTCACTATTATTATACTAATGTTCATATAAAATGTTAAATACACTAATATTAAATACACTACTATTATAATTCTGATAGGTACCTACTTGAAAAACAGATTAAAACATTTATCCCATTTCTATGCAATATCTCACTTATTTCATAATAAAACTTACAGCGGTTTTAACATACATACTAAAAAATAGTATTCCCGACGCAGAAACGGCCGACGCCGAAACGGCCGACGCCGAAACGGTCAACGGCGAAATGGCCTGACGTCCAAATGGCCACGCCGAAATGGCCACGCCGAAACGGCCACGTCCAAATGTCCTAAACCCTAAAATTGTTGACAATTTTTAACATTTTTGACTATAAAATTTGGATAAACCAATGGTTCTTTATAATAAAGCTACTGTTGTTTCATCTCACTAGGACGCACTATTATTAAGAGAAAATCATTTGAAAATTTCAAGATAAGTTGATGTTATCTTATTCGAAAGTGTAAACAATAATTAGTAGGCCTGTGAAATTAAAAATTTTATTTTTTTTACCTTTGGAAAACCGGTGACTAAAAAATTTTTAGAAAATATTTACAAAAAAGTGTCATCAGGACTTCACTTGTAACACGCTGTATCTCGAAAACGAAACGTTTTCGGACCTATGTTTTAATGATCTTTTATTCCTATTTTAGGACACCCTGTATATTAGTGAATAATAATTTATGCCATTTTTTAACTGAACATACCGAAAAACTCTAAACACTTAAAAAAAAAACAATTTGTCAAGCATCCACCATTTAAATTCACGTGATTTGGATTGTCTAATTGTGCGCCCAACTCATTCGATGCAATGTTTGTGGACACCAAAGTCACTCGTGTTGCAGATCTAAAATAAGATACTTAAGTGTTTGGTGCAGATTTATTATACCACAAAGTTTGTTAGGGAGCATATTTTATAAAATATAAATATGATATGAAAATAATCGAGAACACAAAAACATTTCACCGTAAGATGTAAGATTTGAAAAAGGGAACGAAAATAATATGGTCCTAAGCTAATAGAAATCCGTAAATTGTTAAATGACTTAATTAGAGACAAATAAGTTAAATTAGGACTGTTAGGTCATCAAAAGCTACACTTTCTACCTTTTTTTAGATGGCATTTCTTATGGTGGCTACTTCAAAATGTTCTTATGGTGGCCACTCCAAATCCTACACTTCCTTGAGGAGATAGGATTGAAAGGGTCGTTATAGGCATCGAGACATTTTTCTTGCTACATTAGATAGATCTTTTAGGTTGCAGTGTATTAACACCCCATTCCCAACGTAACATAGCGGCTGTGTGTTGTACTATTTTTTTTTTCCATTAATTATGGCAACAAATAATAAACTTATCCACGTCAAATAAAATATTTCATTTTTCTTGGCGAACAGTTTTATTCCCATCCTTTGTTAATAATCTTCTTCATCAATGTTACTTTACCTGTATAATAATATATCTTTATGAAATTCAAATTTTAATGACACAAATATAACAACAAAGTAGGCCTTAGGCACGTTTTTAAATTGCGGTCCTGTAAAACTTTTAATATTGATTTTCTTCAATAAATAGGCAACTACAAAAAAAAATATGAATCATTGTTCCCTACCTTTTAAAAAAATATATTTAGACACCTAAATAATAATAATAATATTAATAATAATAATAATATTCTCTCTAATTCACCCCCTTACGAGTGAATTTTAACCAGAAAAGCTGAACTTGTGTGTATTATTTGCCATGGCGTTCCGGGGCGACTTAAAGATGATTGATGGTGCCATTTGACTTACAGGTGAGAAAAACCCGGAAAACCATCATAAGTAGAGGAACAGAAATACAGTATTGACCAAAATAAACAGTGCTAAACATTCTTAACAATTAGGCCCTACTAATTAATTGTTTAAGGTTTACTTGACAGGTCTATACTAGCTAACTTGGGTATGACAGCAGGGGCAAAGAGACACCGCCAACTTTGTACTGTCTATTTCGGGAAATACTGTATACATAAAATAAAATCTATGTTGACCAATTTGAAAAATGGCGTCTTAAAAATCCGGTCCAAAATATAAAACTATTTCTGACTCTCCTATATGTACTTCGCTTGATTATATTGGTCAGATAAATCAGTACTAAAATTTTTATGGGAGTATAACAGGAGTATAACGCGAGCATTCATTAAAATATTGATTAAAAATGAATGCAGTCATATAAGTTTAAGGATAAAAAGGATGTGTTATATTAATTCGGCTTTATATAGCTTTTGTTTGGTATTATTTGCCTTTGTGTTTTTTTGTTTTGGTCCCGTTTTTGTAACGCTGCGTACGGACCAAAGAGAGGTTCATTAATTTTTAAAGCTTGTCGTTCGGGAGTTTCGTAATGGAAGCGTTATTTATATGTAAATAGAAGTTTTTAGTATTTATTGCTTTCGATTTTTGATGAATAAAGTTGTAGAGGAGTCTTTGATTCTGTACATCGGTGAAAATTACGTATTTGATACCGTTATATAGCAAGCATATCGGATTTGTAAATCCGATGTGCTGCTGAATTTATTGATCAATGTATACAGGTTGTCCAGCGACGAGGCACACCATTTATGTCAGACAAACTAATGAAGGAATTTTTTTAAAATGGGTTTCCTTATCTAAAATATTTTGACAGTTCTGTCATTTTCGGTTATAACGAATATATGTATCAACTTTATTTTAAATAAAACACATATATTTTTATTCTAGATTCCTCTAAAATAATACATTTTAGGATCACTTTCTGTAATAAAGTGTATAGCTTGTAATATATGAAAAAAAAAAGACTATTGTGAGTATTAAAATTGCATTTATTTTTGGCTAAAGTTAGTTTGAAAGTCACAAGTATTATTCTGGGAACAAAGAATAACTTTTGTGATAAACAAAAAGAAACGTAGAACGGGCCAAGCAACCTATTATAAAGTTATCCTAGAGGCCTACGCATCCACACACCGGCAAAAACTCTATGTATTTTGGCGATTTTCCTCCACAACATATACACCTAATGTTTGAACTAAAGAAAGCAGGATCTACATACATCGTAGGAAACCACATTGCAGCAGCAGACTTAAAATGAGATACATCTTGGTACGGATATGGCAAGTCAAATGGGACAATGCCACTCATCCCGAGTGTCGAGAACTGGCTCTCCAGCAAAACAGCTTGAGCGTAAAGCGGTACACATTCTCTTTGGACATAAAAACTCTATGATCCATCTACACAAAGTAGAATAAGCAGATAGTTCAAACTGCTTAAACTGTGGCGTAGACGGCAAACCAGTAGTACACCGTATCCTCGTTCGTCTGTCAAAACTTTGACAACCAAAGAATTCTGCTACTACTACTACTAATTTTTTAACCCCAGGACATTTTTTAGTAGGGACACATCTAATGTCTCACCCAGAAATCAATGTGTAGAAAATTTCCAATAATCGATTAATCTTTTGGCAAAAGGTCACTCAAATGAAACAAAGATTTTGGAAAATAGCATACTCCTTTAGAGAATATTAAGATCGGAGATTTGGTGCTAATAATTGAAAATAATAACCCCACTTTCCACTGGCCTCGTGGTAGGATATTTGAGGTAATTCAAAGTCCAGATCAGAAAGTACGTGCTGTAAAATTAAAAATACAGGATGGTATTTTTATCAGACCCATTGTAAAAGGCTGCCCCTTTTCAGCACCTACATCCTGAAGTGTATTTGGTTTGTAGTAATATAATTTTAGTTTACTAATTAAGTATTTTCCTTCACACTTTAAAATAAACATAATTTACGTTTGTTTGAAGCATACACTTCAAGGTAAGGAGGATATTTGGAAGAGTATCTATTTTTGTAAATATTTATATGTATAGTTATATTTAATACAGGTTAAGTGTCAGTACGCAAGTGTAATGTTAAGTATGAACAAAATCCGTCCATTCTGTATATACGTTTAGTTACCGACCCTGATAGATAGGAAATTTGTTATTGCTTTTAAGTTTTACCCTTAAGTCGGGAGAGAGAAAATCAATATTAGGAGCCCCTTTCTGGTTACGTACCTTAAGTACGCTCTCTTTCGTTTTAACCGTTTTGGTAGTAAGATCGCTCTCTCTCCCCATTTAAATTTATTTAAGTACTCTAGTTTTTGGTTAAGTAATTAATTGTAACAGTGATTTTCTTGTGACGGTACCTAATTTAGATTATGGATTACCGTTTTTTATATAACTTCGCTGTTTAATAACAAACGAAGTCAAAACCGGAACACATGGTTTTATTCTGAAAAGTATTTTTTAAATTGAATCACGCACGCCGTTTGAGTGAAAATGTTTTAAGTAGTTCAAAACAACAGTATGTTTAGACATGATCAAAAAACCACCCCTGGAACATCTTTACCCTCATGGCTAACCCCTTCTGAGATTGTTCTAGTGGATAAAAACGTTTGTCAAACTAAGTACGACCCTTTTGTAGAAGAAGTTAAGGTAATTGAAGTAAATCCTAATTATACGCTAGTACGTAATACATGTGGGAAGAAATCTACCGTATCTATTAAACAACTAGCCCCCGTGGTGATGCACGGCTTCTTGAAGATAACGAGAATGTCAAAACCCGGGATAACTCTGAAAAAAAAACAACGTCTTGATTGAGGACACACGCTCTACTGAAAATGCTCCCGCAGATCCTGTGAGTGAATACATTCATGAACAGGAACAAATTCAACTAGAAGGGTCTGAAAATAATAAAAGTAACGAATTAAGAAGATCTTCTAGAATTCGTGACCTTCTCAATATCTTAGATATTAAGAATATTAAAATAAACATGGGGAGAATTTTAAATAATTTCTAGCTTTATAACATCCCTCGTATTGTTGACTACTTTTGTATATACCCTTGTATTAGTTTATATGTCGTAATTGTCAACTTAAATTTTGTTACATTTGAATTTAGTGAATATAAGCCTACAGTTTTAAAGGTTTTTATTACAGTAGGCTTATGTTAAATAAACTTACAATATTATAACGACAGAAGGTATCCCATTTCTAATAAAATAATATTAATTATTTTATTTCGGTGTGATCGTAGAAAAAATCGTGTGTTTAATTTAAGCAGAAAGTCCTTTGACAGTTTCGACAGATTGCCAAGCTCCGCTAAAGCGTCGCGCGACAACTTTTTGTCTCAACTGCCAAAGTGCTACTTTCTGCCCTTAATACACAAATAGCTATTTTCACACGCTTATGATATTTCCCACTTGTGTGAAAAATGTCACTTTCAACACTCGTAATGTAATATTTCATAGTTCAAACCTTTTTGCATTTTCTGCATATACTTTTTAAGAAACCTTTTCTTAAGTTTGAATATTTACTTTAAAAATAACTTTAAAAATAATATACCAATATTAATTGCCAATAGATATTATTGCTTATAATACCAGCCACTTGTACATTTACCTTGTTTAATAACTAACATATTTGTTCGACAAACGTAACGGTACATTTCTTCCAACAGTTTTCATTAAAAAAGTTAACAGAACGAAATATATTTTAAAGAGAAAGTCTCTTTAAAAACAAAATAAAATCACTGCAGGCAAGAAAAATACTCAACTTTCCATTGAAACTTTTCCTCGCATCAACTCTAGACAAAAAAACAGAAACCTAACCTATGAAAAAGTCCTCGTATTCAACTTACGAACAATGCTTCTGGCTTGTGTGAGAACGGTGAATTCCTATACACATCTATCATGTTAACAAATTGGAAAATCAACACGTCCTCGAAGAACTCCAACTTTTCAAACTAACTAATGGAGAAACATAAATATTTCCAGATAAATTGTTTCCCACTATACGATGCACAAATCAATGAGGGGGTCGTGAAGCAAAATGGCGGGCATTTTCAGACTGTTTTTCTCTCTCTAAGTTCTTGAATCAAAGAAAATCGACCTACATAGGAATGCTCAAACTTTGAAACTATGTGCTTTTTACCTTTAAGTATAAGATTAATATTGAAGTTGACTTTACTTTTTAATTCATAAGAAGTTTTTCTCTCATCCTGTTGTACCTTGTTTCCCGTCATCATATTTTTCAGTTACTTTTGAGGAGTTGTTTCGACTTGGATGGAACTTCTGGTCCAGACATGTTGCTTTTCGAAAGATTCACAGAAGCTTATACGATACTCGACAAGTAAGTTCACATAATGCATTATAGAAATATATATATATATATATTTTAGATAATATTTTATATAGGAGACAAACATAATCAAAATACCTACATTTAATTAAAAAAATATCGAAACAATCATACAAAACGCAAATAAATATCGGTTATTTAAAATAATATTATTTATAACGTCAATTTTCTCAATTTTGATAAATTTTTTAAAAATATTTTTAAATATGGACAAGATATTGCATTTTATGTCTAAACTCCCATATTATATAATTTTGGACCTAGATACAAATACTGATTTCTGAGTACAAGAAACAGTATGGAGATGTTTTTTCCTTCTGCTATATGGTAAGTTAAATAGTTTCTTATTTGAATGATATTTAATATTAATATTATAATAAAAAATTTATTTCAGATCCATAATATTTGCCTCAACAAACAATGAGTTTATAGGATACCTGTAGGGCCTTTTAAGCATTATTTTTAAGAATCCTTTTTGCAGAACTTTAAGTGGTTGTAAATGTGTTTGTAAAGTACAAACCCACACAATGATGGCATATCTCAGATGACTTTCTACAAAGCTATGATACAAGATTTTAAGTCAATGGGGATGTAGATAATTTTTAAATTTATTTATTATCATTCTTAATTTTTGGCATATAAAAGTTGTCTTCTCTTCATTTGAGATATGTATCCATGTAAACCCCTAGATATTTTATTTTGTTTTCAGGGAGAATGGTAAGTGGTTGCCCAGAAGCGGTAAAAGTTAATATTATTACTGAATGGAAAGTAGTGGGTTTTATCTATATTTAGTGTCAGTAACTTACTGTCAAACCAGCTTTTCAGATTTGGGAGGTCTTGTTTAACTTTCTGCTTTAGTTCTAACCATGAGTTAGTTTAATAAAATATTGAAGTGTCGTCTGCGAATTCCAAAACTTACCCTAAATTATCAGTTCATATTAGGATTAAATAAAATAGGACCGAGTACCGTACCTTATGGGATACCGTAAGTTATGGATCCTAGATCATTGTAGACACCATCTACTCTTGTAACTTTTTGTCGGTTTGTAAGTAAACTTTCAAATAATTTGAGTGATGTGTCCCTTATACCTGCTTCTTCTAAGACATCAAAAAGTTAACGGTGGCTGACATTATCAAATGCTTTCAGAAGGTCTAGGTATACCCAGAGACATGGACTGCTTTCATCTAGAGCAGTTAGTATTTTAGTAGATAGTGCTATACCAGCATCTTCCGTAGAGACATGTTTTTTAAAACCATATTGTTTATCAGATATTATATCATATTTTGACGTAACATTTACTAATCTATTTTTGAGAACTTTATCAAATATCTGTGATAAATCTGTTATTAACGAAATTTGTTACCACTGTATCATCTCCTTTTTTATATATGGGAACAACAATTAAATATATTAGGTCATTCAAAAGTATCAAATGATTTAGTGGTGTTACAATAAATTTAGATATATCTTTTAATATTTTGGCCTTAATATTGTCAATACCAGGACTTTTATTATATTTTAACTTGTTAATAATAGTTTTAATTTCTCTTTGGGAAGTTGGAAATAGAACGAAAGAATTACAGAGAATATTACGAGGTGCTCGATAGGTTGGATTTGGCTAAATATTTTCAGCCAGTTCTTTTCCAACATTTATATAGGTTTTAATAAAAATATCTACAATTTTTTTTTATGTATTTATTGTTTCCCCTTTCGAATTTTAATTGAATTTATATATATTTTTGTTTCTCTGTTGGGATTAATTTAATTTATTACTTTCTAAAGTTGTTAAGGGTTACAGGAGTTGTTTTCAATATTTTTGTTAATTAGGCTTTTATAATAGTTATTTTTCTCAATTACTTTATTTTTATATGTATTATATTGTTGTTTAATTTCTTGGTTATTCGGGTTTTTTAATGTTTGTTGAAAAAAGGACGTTCTTCTTATTTATCTTTTTTAGTAGTTGGTTTGTTATCCAGGGACAGATTTCATGTGTTTTTCTTCTTAATTTTATTTATTTTGTGCTATCTTTTACAAAATTAGATAATAAACTAACGAATGTATTTGTTGCAGAATCGACTTCCTTAGTAGCCAGTAGATCATCCCAAGATACACTATTCAAAAGATTTTTTAGTATTTGTTTTTTAAATCATGAAGTTTTTTTTTTTTTTTCAGGTTTCATTGCAGGTTTAAGAATAAATTGTAAAGCTGTTATACAGGGTGTTAAAAAAAGTGTCACAAAATGAAATGGTGAATAGTATGACCCAAAATAAGCAGAAAAGTCTTAATAAATATATGACCGCAAATTAACGGTTTCAGAGATACGGACCATTTTGTGTTTATAACAATTTTTTATTATTATAAAAAAACAATGATATTTATAAACAATCAATAACAACATAGAGTTAAATGAGATGTTCAAATACTGACGTAGCGCTTCCCTCGCATTGCCATTTGCACGACCGTACATAAAATGCATGTCAGCTAATTCAATATTAGTGTAAACAGGCATAACGAAAATTTATAAAATTATTCACCCACAACAAAATAATAACTGCAAATAGTATCTATGAAAAAACATCGGTAGACTCCGATAAGAAAAGCAAGTTTTTGAGAATGAAAAAAGATAATCAAAAAATGATACAAAACACAAAACACTCCGTATCTCCGAAACCATTCATTTGCGGACATATGTTTATTAAGACTTTTCTGCATATTTTGGCCCATACTAGCCCCCGTTTTATTTTGTGACACTTTTTTTTAACACCCTGTATAGTGATCTTTTATATCTGTTCGTACAACAAAGGGTATTATTTTATCAGTAATATTGTAATTAGATTTAATAAAAATATTATCAATACAAGATTTTGTTTTCTGTAAACTTTGTTGAACTATTTATTGTAGATTAAATTCATTTAAAAGATTCAGATATTCGTTAGAATATTCTTCGTGTTTTAGAATGTCGATATTAAAGTCTCCAATAATTATTGAATATGCCGCATTCGAGTAATCGTAGTGTTGAAAATAATTTTGTAAATGATGTGTTAATTCGTTTGGATCAATTGAAGGTGAACGATATATAGCAGTAATGGCAATTTTATCGCTATTACTTAATGTTAAGTTCTATTGCATCTGTGTTTTAGACAGTTAAAAGTTTGTAGTTGTATTTTTGATTGGATTTTATGTAAATACCTACCTCATCATTTTGGTTGAAATTACTTTCATTGTATAAAAATTATAGCTTACTATATTAAAGAGTTCTGGTCAAGGTAGATTCCAGGTCTCTATTACTATATGTATATCTAGGTCCTCTAGGTATGCTTTAAGTTCATCTATATTTTTGTTAAGACTTCTAATGTTTGTATGGCATAATTTGAATTTGTCGATATGGTTAATTACCTCAAAAATTTCTTTAAATTCTTTTGCATTTTCGAGTGTAAACGTTTCAGTTATAGCCGTTTTAAAATCACGGATATACTATTCCATATCTGATTAAAAAGTAACTACTTATAATCTAAAATATAAAAATTTAAAGCCAACAATTAAGATTACTGATAAATGTATTTTTAGTCGTATTCCTCAATGTTAAAAGAAGATATATCCAATAAATTATTTGTAAATAAAAGTAAAATCACTATAAATTTATGTGCTAAAATTTGACGATTATTACTTTATTATCCTAATTGACAAAACATATTAAAGAAGCAAGAATGTTTAAAAGATAAGTCCTACAAGCTAAAAACTAAATAGATAAAATTAAATTTATTTATAGTACAGGTATTATTTTAAAATTTTTAACATTATTTTACTTGGCAGTAACAAGTAAAATTGCCTGTGATCAAGTGTAGATTCTGTCTAGTCATAGTCAAGTATTTGTTTGCTGTTGTGTTGTCAGGATAACTGAAAAGCTCCCTGGCAACTCTGCAGTTTCTTGTTTCATTCGTAATATACATCTTCTATCTGAATTAGGGCGTGGTTCAAAGCCTACTCGTGTTGAAGCTTTAGACATATTGTACCACTCACAGTTTCTACCACATCAGATTGATTTTCTTAATGAATTCAAGAATATGTCTGATGGGCGTTTTCGCGATTTATTCAGGTTCCGGAAATTGTACCCCGAAGTACCATTCCCGTTCCCATTTAAGGTTCCGACAGTGGCATAGTATATGAATAGGAGTTTCATCATCCTCTTCACATATTCTACATAGGAAGTCATTAGATATCCCTAAGAGATTTAGATGTCTTCTAAGGCCGCAGTGTCCCGTAAGGAGTCCTATTATGGCCTTGAGTTCGTTTCTGCTGTTAAGCATTTGATTTTGTCTGCTCGTGGATGGCTCCTCTATAAATCTTTTGTACTGTCCAAGTCCAGGAAGTTTCAACCAGAGCCTATGGTGTTCTCTATTTATTTGTTCCTTTAACACCCATTTAACATGTTGGTATGAGATGCCACATGTGGGTTCTGGTCCAATAAGAGTTTTTTCCGCTCCCTTCCTTGCTAGGAGGTATGCTTTCTCATTTCCAAACACTCCCTCATGTCCCGGCACCCATTCAAGGGTGACCTTATTATGTTCTGCCAGGGCCTGGAGGGACTGTTGGCAATCAAGTATTGATTTAGATTGTACTTCTACCCTTTTCAGTGCTATACATACATAACTGGTAGCAATGAAGTGCCTGATGATGACCACTCTACTATTCTTGAATTTCTTATACACCGTCCGTCTACGCAAAAACAAGAGCGAGATGATTACCGAGAATTGCTAGAATGAACGAAAAATGTTCTTGGCCGAATTTCAAAGTATGGGATATTGTTTTGTATATTAAAAGCTATAAGTGTATGGCAAAATCCATGTAAGCATTCAAGATATACATGTTTTAAGATCAATTTCAATTATCTCGTGAAGAACAAACTCTTTAAGACGAATATTTATTTTTCTTGCTCGAGGGTACGTTCATGACTAGTTTCTGTCATTAGAATCAATTAAAGCATCTTATCATGATTTCCTGTTTATGCAACAACTGATAAATTGTCAGGTTATTGATCCAAAATTCAAAAAAATTACTGCGAAAAAATTTGCTAATCATCTTTAGTACTTAGTTTCCAAAACTGTGGCTCTGTCCTTACTTAATGACAATGTCCCCAAAGCAGTTAAAAAAGAAATGGATTGAAAACATGTTAGAAGCAGATAAAGATGAAATTGAGGAAAAAAAAATAAATAAATAGGTACGAAACGATTTTTCCTCCTTTACAAACATCAAGTTTTCGTCTTTTATAACTACTGTTACAAAAACTTTCTTCGCGAATTTTTTTATCAGCATCAATTTCCTCCCGTTTCAAATGGATGGATGGGCCCGCTTACAAGAATGAAATGGACAAACTTAAAAGGATAGTTGTTGTGAATGACGTTGTAAAAACAAGTTTCAAACGTATTCAGGAATACAATAAAATTCTCATAAAAGAAAAACAGAGAAACAATTTGTTTTATATTACGTTGGCAGAGATCGTAAAAATATCCTACTGTTAGATCTTCTCCATATTCTCTTGGGGAAAAGAATGCTAAATACTCGATAATTCTCATTATGTTTTGATTCTGCAGAATAGAAACGTTTTTCACCTATTAAAGCCATGTGCGTTATCAAAGAAACCTAATATTTATTCATGAGATCGTTTGAACTCAATTCTGAAAAATTAACTTATGAAAAATATTATTCAGAATAGTTTTACATTTTTGCTGGGATTACATGGATGTGTGCACAAACATCTTTCCAAAGTACAAATAAAAAAATCTGATGTGTTCAACACATGACTTTCCTCTCTAGTTATTAAAGGATATTTTCAGTTATTTTGAACAAACTATTGTGTCACCCCTGTAAATGTTTAGATAATAAACTAAATACATACATTTTCTACACACGTCTTAAAAAATTAAAAATTTACACTTTTCCTCAAATTTTTCCATTATGGTCCATTTTAGAGAAATCATGTATAAAACAAAAATTATAGAGAATGATATCGCAAACAACTTTTCTTTGAACAATTTTCTTAAAAAGTTTTAATTTTGTACTATTTGTAAAATTTATCGAATACGGGCCATTTTAAGAAAATTATGTATAAACCAAAAATTGTTGGGAATGATATTACAAGCAACTTTTATTTAAAGAATTTTCTTCTCCAAGCGTAGATAAATTTTATTCGAAAATATTTGCTTATAGGATTTTGGTTTAAATAAATTATAATTGGGGGGTTTACATTTATTTGAATTATTAATGGTTAAATTTGTAGATAAATTTTATTAGAAAATAACTGATATATTACATAAAATTTAAAAAAACAACCCCTATAAAGGACCCCCCCCCCGATATTCGGTTCTTTTCTCCTATAGTTTTAACTAAATATCTCAAAAACTGCACGAGCTCTAAAGAAAAAACAAGAAAAATTTTAAAATTTCAACACCCTGTAGATTAGTAACGAAGCATTTGCGGACCTATGTTTATATAAACTGTTAGTCATGAAATAAGCCAAAGAATTACCCCCCTTCCGTATTGTCACGGTGTTTAGGAACACCCTGAATAATTCACACTAACGGTTCCAGTTAAAATACACCGCTGTTAAGACAGTATTAGACAAATTGCGATATTTGACAGCAATCTGAATAAATGGAATCCTAAAATTTTTCTTATAACGGCAATTCTTAAATTAGTTTAATCCTGGTATTATATGTTTTTAAATTATACAGCCTTAATTATGACGTAAGTTTATAAACAAAAAATAACATCCCCCCCAAACCTTTAACGAATGACCACAATGTATACATTTTTGGATAAGGAAAGAAAGGAACTTTCAGATGGTTTAAAAAAATTTAGATTGTTTTGTTTAAAGTAAACCGATAATTTTGCTTAAAAAATTACTAATTTTTTCGGCAGTTTTGGGAATACTATATAATTGGCAACTATGTTAACAAAAACTGTATGTCGATTTATTTTATTCTTGAGTAACGAGCTTTGAAAAGGTGTCACTTTATAGTGGGACACCGTGTATTAAAAATTATTGTTAAATCCCTAAAGTGAAAACAAATTTACTAAAAACTTAAGAAATGTTTTCTATCTTTGAGATAACTTTAAGACGATTTGTGGGCAACCCTTCTAAATCCAATTTTGTAATATTTCTAATAGTTTTCTGTGGTGAACTCTATCAAATGCTTTTGTGAGATCAACCAAGATCCACAATGAAGACTATTTTTGATTTAATGTGCTACTTGAATTTTGTCAATCTTGCAATTGCTATCTGACATTGAAGTTTTTTCATTAAAACCCATATTGTCTGTCACAGAGTATGCCATATGTATACTGGAAAGATGATATTATTTTATATTATTCTTTTTTATTACACTGGAAATTATAGGAATCGATTAATAATTATTTATAAATTGTCGCCTTTCTTTTAAAAAGGCGTAATTACTGTTTCTTTAAGAACATTAGGAAATTTTCCTTCACTAATAGTTTTATTATTAGGAAATATTAAAATCCGATATATTTCTTGATTTAGTTCTATCGTTATATTGTTTAAACCTGGTTCCTCATTATTTTTTAGTCATTATTATTTTGTTAACTTAGGTATGGTCCACATTTAATAAAATATATAATTTTTTAAGTTTTCTTATTTGGGCTATATGATATTTTTGTTTCAATTTTCTCTGCAATTATTGTGTATTGATAAATAAACCATACATTTGACATTTAGTAATAATATTTGCAACGCCTAACGCAAATTACATAAAACACCAAAACCGAATTGCACAAAATCTAATAAAGTAATCCGACGAAAAAATTTCAAGATTGCATTCGATTGTTTTCCAACCAATGGTCCGCATAATTTGAGCAATCTTTTAAACAATATAAATACCAATCGCATACAGTGTCAAACCAGTGCAGTTCAGTGTCTCTCATCAAACACTTTACCATGAGAACCGCGGTCGGGTTACTAGGAATACTCCTCCTAGCGGTGCTAGCCGAGGGAAACGTCATTAAGGGCGACGAAGATGAAGTTTTGTCAGCTTTGGAGACGGTCGATCAAGAAGTAGCCGCCTCGGGCCACGGGCACCACCACGAATCGGGCGGCGGGCACGAAGGTCACGAACACCACCATGCCAGCCACGGCGACAAGGGTGACAAAGGCTACCACAGCCATCATCACCACGACAAAGGACACCACGGTAAACACGGTAAACACCACTCGGCCGGACACCACGCCGAAAAGGGCGGCCACCACAAATCGCACCACGAAGGAGGCGGCCATCACAGCAGTCACCACGCTCACGGCGGTCATCACAAAGGCGGCAAATTTGGCGAGAAGAAGGGCCACAAGAAGGGACAGAAAACCAAGGGATACCATCACAAGGCGCATAAAGATGAATACCACAAGAATCACAAGTTCTACGATGACGCCCACAAAGGAGGACACCACGAGAAACACGGCAGCCATCACGGTCACCACGGATCCAAAGCCGGTCACCACAAGAAGGGAGGTTCTCACAAGAGCGGTTACCATGACGATCACTTTGGTAAGAAAGGATTCGACCACAAAGGGCATTACGATGAGGATCACAAGGGATACAAAGGGCACGGTGGACACGAAAGCCATCACTCGCATCATTCTGACTACGGAAAGAAGGGAGGTCACGACGGTCATTCCGAGCACGGATTCAAGTCTGGACATCACTAGGGATGATTGCGGATGCGCGTTATGCTTGTTGATTTTTTGTTTGTTGTTGAGTTTCGAACAGTTTTCTTATTAAAAAAAAATTAAAATAAATGTTTGGTTTCTTTTTTCAAACTTGAGGTATCTATGTGTGAGTTGGTTTATTAAATAAAAGGGTATTGTATTTCACAATGATATGTATTTCTAATGAGAACGTTTTCGAAGTTTACAATCTCATCTTCTGGTACGCCATATTCGCTAATCTAGTTTTATCTCCTAATGCGTCGCATTAGAAATACATACCATTGTGAGATATAAATAACTTTTTCTTCCCTACCCTTTCGTTTTCTGGTTTTATTTCAAGGATATACCAGGGTATAAATTATTACTTTTTCTTTACCAAAAAGTTCATAGAATAATACTGTTAATGTTACATTTATATGGAATATAAATCGAAATATGAACAGTACATAGTAATAAGTATTTCTGATATTTTTGGAAATGAAACGTCTTAAAGTTAGTTTTATTTCTTTTGGTATAAATATTATGATATTGATTACACAATTTAAGCTTTCAGATTTTCAGCTATTTCTTTACAAGTTTCATTTAATTTGCATTTATTTAACTTTTTAATACTTATAAGCACTAGATCAACGGTTTTCTATTAATTTTTGTCTGTATTTATTATTCTAGTTTAGCGTTAAATAATGTTTATAAACCTTAACAAGTTTTCTAGTAATTTTTAAGTAAAATTACGTGTCTTGAATGGTATTTAACATATTTCTGTTTTTTCTCTGTTTTCTGTATTATAGCTTTTTCAGCTATTTTTATTAAAATATTTTTCTATTATTTTTCAATTATTTCTTGTTTGTATGTATTTGTATGTTTGTTTGTATTATAATGACTGTTAGAAGTTTTGCGGTAAAATGTAGTTTTTATTACTTACATTCATTTTTTGTATTTTTTTAAAGAATTTGCATATGTTGACTAATTTTTAACACAATAATTTACAGTGTTTCCTTTTATTACTTTTTAATATACAATTCAAAGCAAGAAATTACTTTTAGAAAGTACTTTATACTGTGATCTTGGTGTTTTTCTTGAGAATTATCTTAGACTGGGTCAACATTGCAACATAATACTTCAGATTCGAATGTCAATGAATGAGCGATTGAACCGTATAGGAAGTTCAGTAGGTCGAACAAGGAAAGAGGATATTCAGTGGCGGGTAATATATATTATATTTTTTAGCATTTGTTGAATTTAAGTTTATTTTTTTTAAGATAAATAAAATTTTAAATAATTTCTGCAGAAAACGATATTTTCGTCTCCTAATAAAAGAGCGCTATTTCGTCTCCAATACTTACATTTTAATGCAGCCATAACCCGGATTAAAATATTTGGAGTTATATTTGTCAACCTATTATAGTTTTTTATTCAGCCCTAATTTTTTTTTAAAGTTGAAATTTTGTTTCTGCTATAAAGTAACACATTTCAACTTGATGCTAAACTTCTTACATTTGCTTCAAGTTTTTTTTGACATAGTTTCCAAATGTATGTTTTTTTTTTTTCGAAATTGCCGAAAAGAATGGCCCTTTTAAGCAGAATTAAGTCCCTTTCTTCCCTTTTCCAAAAATGTATTGTGGTCATTCGTTAAAATTTTGGGGAAGATATTTTATATTTTTGAACTCAGGTCAAAAACGTGGGCATTTTAAAGCCATAATAACTCCAGAAACAAAATAAGTTTGTTTTATGTATATAATTATAAATTTTTAGAACAGAAACATTGCAATTTATAGGAACAAAGAACCAAACATAACTAATCTTAATATATATATAAAATGCTAGCGTAGAATATGTGTGTGACCGGTTTTCTTTATCACCACCAACTCCAACAACATCACCATTGGGGTGGTAAACACCCCTTGGGTCCTAGAAGGAAGTAAGGGAGTTTGGGCGCGGTGGGTGGAAAAGGGTGGTTGTGGGAGGCAAAAATGTGATAAGATATATATCTGTCCTTTTCTAACTCATTAGAACTTCGGGAAAGTTCTGAAAATTTCTAGAATGATCTAGAAAGTTCCAAAATTAATATTATCCGTTATTGTCATTCTGGAACGTTCCAGAAAATTCTAAAAATGTCTGGAATGATCTAGAAAGTTCCGAAATTAATAATATTGGTTATTATCATTCTGAAACGATCCAGAAAATTCTAAAAATTTCTGGAATGATCTAGAAAGTTCCTAAATTAATAATATTGGTTATTATCATTCTGGAACGTTCCAGAAAATTCTAAAAATTTCTCAAATGATCAAGAAAGATCCGAAGTTAATAATATCGGTTATTATTATTCTGAAACGATCCAGAAAATTCTAAAAATTTCTCGAATGATCTAGAAAGTTCCGAAATTAATAATATTGGTTATTACCATTCTGAAACGATCCAGAAAATTCTAAAAATTTCTGGAATGATCTAGAAAGTTCCGACATTAATAATATCGGTTATTATCATTCTGAAACGATCCAGAAAATTCTAAAAATTTCTCAAATGATCTAGAAAGTTCCGAAATTAATAATATCGGTTATTATTATTCTGAAACGATCCAGAAAATTCTAAAAATTTCTCGAATGATCCAGAAAGTTCCGAAATTAATAATATCGGTTATTATCATTCTGAAAGGATCCAGAAAATTCTAAAAATTTCTGGAATAATCTAAAAAGTTTATAAATGTGTAAAATCGGTTATTATCATTCTGAAACGTTCCAGAAAGTTCATAAAAATTCTATAATGATCGAGAAAGGTCCGAAATGTGTATGAGTATTATGATAATCGATCTAAAAGAGCTAAATGTAAGTGATGTGCATCTAAATATTCTATTAAATAGAAATTTCTATTAATTATCATTCTGGAACGTTCCAGAAAATTCTAAAAATTTCTGGAATGATCTAGAAAGTTCCGAAATTAATAATATTGGTTATCATTCTGGAACGTTCCAGAAAATTCTAAAAATTTCTGGAATGATCTAGAAAGTTAGAAATTAATAATATTGGTTATTATCATTCTGAAACGATCCAGAAAATTCTAAAAATTTCTGGAATGATCTAGAAAGTTCCGAAATTAATAATATCGGTTATTATTATTCTGAAACGATCCAGAAAATTCTAAAAATTTCTCGACTGATCTAGAAAGTTCCGAAATTAATAATATCTGTTATTATCATTCTGAAAGGATCCAGAAAATTCTAAAAATTTCTGGAATGATCTAGAAAGTTCAAAAATGTGTAAAATCGGTTATTATCATTCTGGAACGTTCCAGAAAGTTCATAAAAATTCTATAATGATCGAGAAAGGTCATAAGTTTTAATATCTAAGATAGGAATCTATAATATCTACATTAAAAATGTGTCTTCATGTATTTTTTACACCATTAAACATGCGGTGTATATTTTAACCCGTGCAACGCCGGGTTTCGCAACTAGTTAAAACATATTTATACACAAAAATTATTTATACTTAATAAATAAGTTGTAAAAATTACTTTGCAGAATTTCTGGTTTTACCACTGGCAACTGGTGCATAAATGCTGTAGGGCTGCAGAACTGTCAAAAATATGCAAGTATCCCATCTAAATTTTACAGAAATTATTTTAAACAATCTAAAATATACGTAAAATAGATCTTATGGATATTGTTATTAATTTTAATTATTAAATAGTAAATAGTATTTGTGCACCGCACTGCTTGTGCCGCTTGCGCTCATCATCTCCTTTAGTTGTTTTAGTACTCTTGACAGACATATTATACCTGTCAACTAAATGAATTAACAAGTTTTCGAACAGCAAAACTTTCCTGTCAACAGTATTTTGATCAAAAATAAAAAAAGTGTATCGAAAAATTTTAAAGTAGAATTGTTCAATAATTACACTAAACACGAATACTATTATGGACGTTTATTATCATTGTACGTTCACATGGAGTTTAAGTGGAAATTTTAACTCTGTTTACACTGTTATTACTTCAACTTGGTATGCTCATCTAATTTAAAAACTTACAGTGATTTAGCAAGTTTTTGAAAAATAAATTATTTCAATAAATAATGAAAAGTATGGGACCTAACACTGTTCCTTGAGGAACTCCGTATTTAATTAGGATTACTTACATTTCCAGCAATATGCATATATTGTTCCATCAGTGATGTAGCTTTGTTTAAATTTGCAAGTTACTCGTCTGAGACCTACATTTTGGAGCACAGATATTTTTTTATGATTTACCATATCAACGTATCAAACGCTTATTTGGCTAAATCTATGAATATGGTGATGGAGGATGTTTTTACCGAAATAACTATTTATTTTTCCGATCAAGTCAGCTATGGCATCAGAAGTTGACATGTTTTCTTGAAAGCCTTATTCATTTTTAAAAATAACGAATTTTCAAGAAATAAGTGTATATTTTAATATTATCTTCTGGAATACCTTAGCAATATTAAAATTTTTCGAATTCGTCGATATTAATTGAAGAGCTCATGATAATAAGGATGTAAGCCACAAATTGTTAATTCATGGGAAATTAAGTTTTAAATATTTAGGTGAAAGTTTAAATATCTCTGAATTTTGTAGGATTCTAAGAACTTTTTGTTTATAGCTCTATAATGCAAATGTTATATTTAAAAAAACTTTTATTAAAATTAATTTGAAAATTCCACACCTGTAATTTTGAACCAATCAAAATACGTATTTTTGACAGATCACCATGGCAACGGAGGTATTTTAGTGGAAATTTTTTTCTCGTGGGGTACCCAACAGCGAATTATACTGGAAATTTTTTGACGTTTACAATAACAGACCATTTTTGACAGACTGGTTTTTATTTGTTCACATAATAGGTTTAGTTTTGATACATTTTAGTTACAATGCTAAGGTGTTTTCTATATTCTTCGGCCACTTCTTTTCTTCTTAATGGCGAAAATGCAGGATTTTGGATGCTTTGAATTATGAGTCTATGTCTAATAAAATATATATATAATATTTAGACACTAATTTATTAACCTTTTTCCCATTCAGCTCTTTGAATTTTGCGTAGTTTAGCTGCAAATATTCGTGTACAATTCGGAACAAATTTTCGTTTTTCAAGTTGGAGCCACAATCCTCTATTAATCCGAGTAAATAAGTCATGGTGCAATGATTGATCATTACATCAGACAATTTTACGCATATTTTGCATAGCGTATGATTTTCAAATCGATTCATTTTTAAACAAATAGGTAATTTTGTTGGTTTTACTTGCTGTGCAATATTCTTTATCGCAACAAAACGCGAGTTATTTAATGTTTTGAACTGTCAAAATACAATGATCACAGCCTCCTACGATTGATGCTTGCTGACGCTGGTTATGAATTTCATACCATTTTAAAGCGCTCATAACGCATGTTAATAAAAACGCAGAAAAAAAATTTTCTACCACTTGTGGTTATTCAAAACTTACGTAAAATTAAAGAATATACTATTTTCTATTTTCAAATGGTATTCCCATGCAACTACAATGAGTAGAAATAAGCAATTTGAAGGCCTAAATAATTGCAGCGAAACATTTTTTTACGTCGGGCCGCTTGACAACTTCAAAACTGAAATTATATTCGAGGTTAGGGTCTCACTTAGTTACCATGACAACTCAACAATCAAGGCGACAACACCTTTTATGTTTCACTGGTGACTTGGAGAAAATAATTTGCATTGTTGAGAAACGAAAAATAAATTTTAAAAATATTTAATTTTCAACCATAATTCGGCGTGGAATTTTCTTACCGAATACCTCGCGAGGTTAAATTAATATCAGGAAATATCGGAAATAATTTGACCTCTAGTGGTATTACTAGTGAAAAGAATATTTTGATTTTTAGTGAAAAACATGTGGCTTGTAACCTTATTCCACTAAAAGTCGTAACTGAGCCTGTGGCATATATCATTGTTCTAACAAAATATTTACAATATTTACTACAAAAAAAACAGATACTCTTATAAAAGAAATATTTATTTTCGGTAGAAATAAATACAAAATGCTTGATATATAAAAAAGACAGTAGTGTAAGTAACTAATCTATCTCATTGTCATCAACATCCAGATGTTCTAGCATATCATTATCATCAGCATTATCCGCCAAATCCATATTATTAAATCCTTTAAGATTTTTATAAAAAAATTGATATACAGGAGGTATATAAGGCAATAGTTGCACTAAATTGGACAGTTTTTTACCATTTATCTGTATGGATTCCTCATATTTAGGTTCCAGTTGCAATTGCATAATGTTTTGGAATGACCTTTGTCCCCTTTTACCTATATTAATTGAACGGAATTCTTCATTAAACAGATGTTTTACAAACATAGTATTTGGAAATTCACTATCAAAACGAAAACATGTTACACTAGAAAATTTCAGTAATTGCTTGTCGTCGCATATGTTTTTTTTTAATGTTGTTGAAAAGGCTCCTAAACGAAAAAAAATCATTTTCTCTGATTTCATATACTTTAAAAGGGTTTGTTCGTTTCGCTTTTTTTAATGCATCATACCATTGTTTAGGCACAAAAACTGGCTGCATTTTTTTTGTACTTTTCTATGATTGCAAAGTCTCGATCTGACGGCAAATGAGTATGACCAGCTAATGGTCAATTTGTTTGTACACTTTTGACACGAGATTTAGCCAGAAAGCCATTACCAACCAATTTTTGTTTTGGCCTCCGCAGTTATCGCTGTAAACGAAGCGTTCTTCCGAGGTTAGTTGGTGGTTCTTGAAATGTCTTAGAAGCATGCTACCTACATAACTCATCACTTCCTCTTTTTGCTATGTTTTCACTCCACATATACATATACCCTTTATTGTTTACACAATCGTGTATCCCAAAATTATATGTCCATAGTTTACGGAGATAAAAAGCTGGACCAACAGTTAAATTTGTAGTGGGTAGTGCCTGTTGGAGGTCAAAGGTAATGACATCTGCAGATCCCGTTTGTTGAACAACTTTTAAGCTGTTTTGCATAGCACTGGCCCTTCTTTGATGTAACTCAAGTTCAAGCTTAAATTTTGCTTACTCAGTTTCATTATCTTTGTTTCCATCAATTTGAATATGCAAAGAATCGCAATCTTTACATGTATCACTTCTGGGTAATTTTAATCCAATAATAAATTCAGTACAAAATATTAAGACTTAGATACGATTATTGAATATTTATAAAAAACGAATATATAAAAACTTAAACTTAAGCTATGTAAAAAAAAGATATTAAATACCATGTTAAAAAAAAAATAAAACAAATATGTAAAAAAAATTGTTAAAAAAAAAATAAAAAAAAATTGTTAAAAAATGGTTAAAAAAATGTTAAAAAGAAAACTACCAACTCACTAAATAAACAGGGATTACGTAAATTACCTTTCTTCTGTTCTTCTGTTCTTATATTTATATTTTTTTGTGGAAAATAAATTATTATTATTACTTCACATGACATAGAAAGAGTAAGAAAAATATTTACCAAGCTAAAACTTCAGTTTATTCTAAATTGCCCCAGAATATTAAGGATTTTTATAATTTTAATCATACTATTGAAACACACAAACATGTAAATTTTTTGTTGACAAATGAATGTCATACCAATATTTTCTTGTAATTTACAATGTTTAGTCCAGTTACCGGATTTATATGTAGATGGAACCTTTCAATATTGCCCAAAGTATTTTTTACATTTATTTACAATAAATGGTTTACAAAACGGGCATTGTTTTTTACTGCCCTATAAATGCAACACTACGTATAAGTTTGTTTTTGAATATATAAAAGAAGACTGTCTAAAATGCATTTTAGGTTTTTCACCTAAAACCATCACCGCAGATTTTGAACCTTCAATTCATAAAGAAATAAAGTTAGTGTTTCCTGAATGACAGGTAAAAAGATGTCGTTTTTATTTAAGCCAATCCTGGTACAGAAAAATGTCGCTATATATAGCGTGTTCACTTAAGTTGGAACCACATGAAAAACTTTTTTTTTATTATTGGTTTTGTAAAAAAATTTATTCTGGATAAAAAGTTCTGTATGGTCCAAAACTTAAAATGCAACCATCAAATATCAATTTTTTTATGCCGTATATGAGGTTTGTCAAAAAATATGATTTTTTGCTGAAGAGTAAAGTACCTTTATTGTTGACAAACATCGTATACGACTAATAAAATTTGATATCCAAAGGTTGTGTTTTAGGTTTTAGACCATGCTCGAGTTTTTATGAAGAATAACTTTTTTTCCTAATATTAATAATAAAAAATTTGTATATGCCGTCTACTTACGTAGACTCAAATTTCTGTATAATCTTATTGAATTATTACTGATATCAAACATTTTCAAGCAAACTTTATTAGTATAATATTAAAAGAAAATAGATAGCTGAACCACTGCCAACCTCTTCTTCTTCTCCGAGAACAATAATCTGAAATTACCCGACTCTTTAAAAATAAAATTCGCCCAGAATAAAAGCGATAAATTCAAGTAAATATATATTGTCTCGTCCACAAAGGTCTATTGTTTTTCAAAAATAAAATAACAATACCAACTTCCAAAACTTAATTACTTAAGAAAAATTCACAATCAGAAATCTAACCATTCTTTCAGCTCTTTTTTTTCGCCTTTCGTTATTGTTTTTTCGGACTCTTTCTCTCTCCGTGTACTTCAATGTTACGCTTGATGAACATTTGGGAAGACCCGCTTTTGTTTTTACATTCTTCCAACGCCAGTTATAGCCCAGTTACAGCGGTAATTGAATAGTACTATTTGATTTAGCAGAGGCGTTTGATACTATGAGCCATTTGTAATCTTTAGATATCTTGGACTATAAAGGTATGCGAGAGTTTCCACAAAAATTCTTTGAAATTTACCTGTCAAATAGAAAACTGGTTGACCAGAATGAAAAAGGAGTATATTAGTATCACTTGAGGTGCCTTGTGTAAACGTTTTGGGACTTATATCGATTGAGTACACTATATTTTAAGAGTGAAGAGTAAATGTAAGTCACAGGTATACGTGTGAAGGTATTCTTATAGTCATTGCCATATTTTAAATTCGATGGTGGGAATTTAAATCAGTGGCGTCTAGATCTCGCTATGCGGTAAAAAAAAGTCAAAAGTGTAAAAATAAGAAATTCTTGAAACTTTGCTTGTCTGGGTGTAAAGGAATGACATTCCAAATTGATACCGTGGACAGAAAATCAGTCAGAGGTGACAGACTACGAAAGTAACCACAGAAATTTGAAAAACATTAGTAAAATTGTTGATAGTTAAATACTTAGAGCATATAAGACTAGAAGTGTTTCTCAAATGGGTTTGTTATGTACTGAGGGGGGTAACCACTTCGGTGTTAGGTACACAACGCATTATGATGGGCGAGAACACGACCATTTATGATTGACATTATATACGTCTTCATGGTAGTATTTAAAAATTCTGTACCATATATTGATAATATTTCCTCTTTACTTTTTGACTAATCTTTAAACTTATTTGAATTTAAAAGGTTTCATTAATATTCATTAATAAATAATTTCTGTAACCTGTACAGTTATCCTTAAATAACAGGAAATATTTGGGATAATTTGAAGCAGTTTTATTTATTGGTCCACAGTTATCAGAATGAATAAATTCACCACACGTCGTAGATTTTAATCTTTTGGTTTTCGAGTGTGTTTGTCAAACTGATAGCCTTCACAAAATACATTTCATCATCGCTACTTCAATAGATTTATTCTTTTAAATTAAAATTTACATTAATATGTCCTAATCTATGTCCTAATCTATTGTAATAGTTGAAAACTATTATAATCATATACAGATGCATTTACTTTGATTACCATTTTAGAAAACCTTATTCTAAGCCAATACAAGCTATATCTCCATAAGAGTTAAAAAAAAAATAGATATCTCGTTATTGGCATCTATAGTATAGCCTTTTTCAGTTATTTCGTCTACAGCAAGTAAGTTTCTTTTTAATTTAGGTATAAAACATCGGTCAGAATTTTGCTATGCCGTTTCCCGTTTATAAAAGCTTTGATAAGAATGTATCCAACAGCAAATGGCTCAAATATCTCATTATTAGCTATCCTTACTACAATTTTATCATATTATAGGCCTCAGAGATTTAAACCGCTCTTTGTGGTAGCAGATGTGGTAAGCACATGTGAGCACTTGCTCCGAAGTGAACAAACCAGACCTTATTTTCATTTTGTAAATCTTTAACAGCTTTATGAAGATCACATGTTAAAGCCTGAACGCTGCCATTTCCAGACCCCGAAGTTTCATTACACTATAGATTTTTTTTTAATTCTTGAAAGCAATTCTTTACACCAGTGACCTATTTCTTTCCAAAAACCACACTTTTTGAAAAATTGTATTTTGTTTTCTTTGCATATTTTAATTATTTTTTATATTCATAGTGTCACGTTATACGTGTTTTTATAAAGAAATGTCACGATTTACGTGTTTTAAATAATTATAATATTTGGTCACATGTCACAACCTATAGCTAACTATTTAAAAATGTAATTATTCAAAATAAAAAATAGACTTTTAAATTAGACTATGAAGGTCTAAGCTGGAGCTGCTACAGGGAATCTCCTACAAGGGGGACCTCCTATGGGGAGGATAAGTTCCCTGTGGAAAAAAACCTTTTGCATCCCCTCGACATTACCTTTATCACTTTCTCATAGTTTATTGTTATTAAAGCTAATGTTTAATAATTATTAAATAACCAACCGTGCACATTATTGCTATTTATAACAAATTGTTGACATAATTAAACAAAGTTTTATGTACAGGATGTTATTTAAATAACTAATTAAAATTAGGAAAAATATGAATTTATACGAATCGTGACAATAGACTTAACTTGTAAAGCTAATGTGCCATCTTCGGTTTTTGTATTTCATTTCTGTTTTATCAAACAATTTAATTAAATTTTGTTTTAAGATTATCGGCTAAAACCAATAATTGAAAATCTAATCCCTTCGCACCAATTGGGTTTTAGAAACAAACACTCGTCTATTGTCATCGAAAAAGCTTACGAAGAAAAATATCTAGTCTCAGCTATATTTATTGACGTAACCCAAGCATTTGACAAGGTTTGGCACGCTGGCTTGCTACAGAAACTTTAAAAAATGCCCCCTAGATAATATGTCGACATTCTACAATCATATCTAACGAGAAGAATGTTTAGAGTAAAGACGAAATATACTCTGAAATGAAAGAAATTAAAGCAGGTGTCCCACAAGGCAGTGTGCTAAGACCGGTTCTTTACTTATTATACACCAGCGATATCTCTCAACAACAATGTGGTAAAATGGCAACATTTGCGGATGACACTGCAATATTGGCAGTTGGAGGAACTAATACAGAGATCTCAGAAAAACTGGCCAAAAAGTGGAAAATAAAAATAAATCAAAACTAAATCAGTGCATTTTGATTTAACACTTCGACCAAATAAACAAAAATAAATAAAAATAATCAATGACGTTATTCCGCATCACGATTCGGCCAAATACCTAGGAATGATCCTAGATGCAAAACTTAAATGGAAAGAGCACATAAAAAAAGCTTAAAGAACTAGAACTTAAATTCAAAAAAATGTATTGACTCCTAGGAAGAAAATTCAAATTGTCAGTGTACAAAAAATTGCTGATTTATAAACAAATCCCAAAACCAATCTGGATTTATAACATACAGCCATGGGGATGTGCCAGCAAGAGTGATTATCAACATTTTAAAAGTTTTCCAAAATAAAGTTTAAGATGCATTGTTGATGTAATTTGGTTCTATCGAAACAATTATCTTCATAGAGACCTAAAGATGCCAACAATCGAAGAAGAAATAAAGAGATCTGCTACAAAACATGAGGGTCGACTCCACTCCCACGTCAACGAAGAAGCGCACTGGGTTATTAATATAATTATTGTTTTGTATTGTAGGTATAATCTTTCCATATCAAGCACAGAAGTTGGATATTGTATTAATATTGAAATGGTTGATTCTCTATTTATATTTAACTTTCATTTTAACGAACGTGAAATATCGGCCTAAATATTTTCGAGGAAGACTTGCCGCAAAAGAAAACGATTTTTTTGTTTCTAGTTTCTTTTGACGTTTTTCCCTTTGCGCCACCGTGATAAATCTCATTAGATCACACTCTGAAAATTCCATTCAACATAATTTTCATATCACTTTAATTCTGTCTCAAACCGTTAATTAAAATTTCAAGAGCGCCACTTAATTCGCGATTAAATTATCAATCTGTAGCTGGCACTTGTAATTAGTTTCAGTCAGAAATTAATTGTTGGAAATTGAGTTATTTTCGCAAATAAATAGGATTCCGTTTTTTCTCGATTTGTCGCGGATCACAAGGCTATTCGGGTTATTTATTCTGACAGGTTAATTTGTGCTAGAAGCGCGATTTTCATTTGATGGCGCCAAATAATTGCTTTTAAATACTACTACCCGATCAAAATTATGTCAATTCAATAACAGCAGCCCGTCACGTTCATTATTTTTTCAGCAATATCGCATCACCACAGCTGAATTGGTGAGATTATGGCAATAAAATGATAAACAAATGCCGGTATGTTCCTACGCATGCTAGCTTTATTTTTGTCACATGATATGACGTCAGGTGGTATAAAAATCCGACGCATCTACAAAGACAAGTATTAGAAAATAAATTTAAATTTAAACAAACCGACTTCAAAAACGTGCAGATGCCATCACCATAACTTAAACAAACTAACAAAAAAAGAATCATATAAATCGGACAAGGTGGTACAGCATTATCGCTAAACATTCATAAAAAATGAAGAGTTTGAGAATTTCCTCATGGACTTAATTATTAAATGTTGACCAAATTTATATGGGACTACCCCTGAAGTACCCCCTTTCTAAAAAAAAATCATTGAAATCGGTTACAGTGTTAAAGAATTATTGATGAACATACATAAAAAAATATAGCGACGAATTGAGAACCTCCTCCTTTTTTGAAGTCGGTTAATAAATACAAGTAAAAAGACGTTTTTGATAATCAAAAACTATAACATTACTTCATTGTTAAAGGTTGTTGTTTTTATGAAGTGAAAGTAGAGAAGTTAATGTATAAGAACAAATATTGCACAAATTTTATGAACATTTAGAGCCGAATTATTAATTTCCTGGTAAAGTTAATGTCATTAATCGGCAGGATAACTTTTATCCTCATATTACGCGTTATCAACACAATTTTAACCCACAACTCTATGTCTTCTAGAGATTGTATTTTTTAAATCTTCTATATCCTCTATAGCGTCGTCATAATCTGATTCAAAAATATTAATTTCAAAAAATACATTACTTTTTACTTTCCTATCTGTATACAGATATAAGGAAAGTATAGGAATCATGATTTTTTTCGACCTCGAGTTTTCGACGGATTTTTACGTTTTGAGGTCCCCTGAATCCGTTTTGACTATTTTCGCGATGATGTCTGTGTGTGTGTGTGTGTGTGTGTGTGTGTGTGTGTGTGTGTGTGTGTGTGTGTGTGTGTGTGTGTGTGTGTGTGTGTGTGTGTGTGTGTGTGTGTGTGTGTGTGTGTGTGTGTGTGTGTGTGTGTGTGTGTGTGTGTGTGTGTGTGTGTGTGTGTGTGTGTGTGTGTGTGTGTGTGTGTGTGTGTGTGTGTGTGTGTGTGTGTGTGTGTGTGTGTGTGTGTGTGTGTGTGTGTGTGTGTGTGTGTGTGTGTGTGTGTGTGTGTGTGTGTGTGTGTGTGTGTGTGTGTGTGTGTGTGTGTGTGTGTGTGTGTGTGTGTGTGTGTGTGTGTGTGTGTGTGTGTGTGTGTGTGTGTGTGTGTGTGTGTGTGTGTGTGTGTGTGTGTGTGTGTGTGTGTGTGTGTGTGTGTGTGTGTGTGTGTGTGTGTGTGTGTGTGTGTGTGTGTGTGTGTGTGTGTGTGTGTGTGTGTGTGTGTGTGTGTGTGTGTGTGTGTGTGTGTGTGTGTGTGTGTGTGTGTGTGTGTGTGTGTGTGTGTGTGTGTGTGTGTGTGTGTGTGTGTGTGTGTGTGTGTGTGTGTGTGTGTGTGTGTGTGTGTGTGTGTGTGTGTGTGTGTGTGTGTGTGTGTGTGTGTGTGTGTGTGTGTGTGTGTGTGTGTGTGTGTGTGTGTGTGTGTGTGTGTGTGTGTGTGTGTGTGTGTGTGTGTGTGTGTGTGTGTGTGTGTGTGTGTGTGTGTGTGTGTGTGTGTGTGTGTGTGTGTGTGTGTGTGTGTGTGTGTGTGTGTGTGTGTGTGTGTGTGTGTGTGTGTGTGTGTGTGTGTGTGTGTGTGTGTGTGTGTGTGTGTGTGTGTGTGTGTGTGTGTGTGTGTGTGTGTGTGTGTGTGTGTGTGTGTGTGTGTGTGTGTGTGTGTGTGTGTGTGTGTGTGTGTGTGTGTGTGTGTGTGTGTGTGTGTGTGTGTGTGTGTGTGTGTGTGTGTGTGTGTGTGTGTGTGTGTGTGTGTGTGTGTGTGTGTGTGTGTGTGTGTGTGTGTGTGTGTGTGTGTGTGTGTGTGTGTGTGTGTGTGTGTGTGTGTGTGTGTGTCTGTGTGTCTGTGTGTCTGTGTGTGTGTGTGTGTGTGTGTCTGTATAACGCATAACTCATGAACCGATACACAGAAAAACACCAAATTTTAAACTTAAGCTTTGTTTCAGCGTCTTATGAGCTGATTAGATTTTGGGCAGAGTCGGAACATTTGGGGGGGTACTTTATAGGTGGTCATTTTTATATTTTATGGAATATATCTGTTATTTACGTTTGGAGAAGAAAATTCTTTAAATAAAAGTTACTTCTAATATTATTATCTATAATTTTTGTTTTATACAAAATTTTCCTAAAATGGTCCGTATTCGAGAAATTTGACAAAATGTAAAAAAAATATTTTTTTATAAAAATTGTTCAAATAAAAGTTGTTTGTAATATAATTCTCTATAATTTTTATTCTCTACATAATTTTTCTAAAATGGACCGTATTCGAGATATTTGAGAAAATGTGTAAATTTCGAATTTTGAAAAAAACTCAAAAACAGATAAAGAAAAAAACATTAAACTTTAAACTTAAGGTTTATTTCGGCCTGACGTGAAACGATTAGATTTTGGACAAAGTCGGAACATCTGGGGGGGTACTTTATGGGAGGCCGTTTTTATATTTTATGGAATATATCTGTTATTTATGTTTGGAGAGGAAAATTGTTCAAATAAAAGTTACTTCTAATATTATTATCTGTAATTTTTGTTTTATGTAAAAATTTCCTGAAATGGTTCGTATTCGAGAAATTTGACAAAATGTGCAAAATTCTGATTTTTATTATGAAAGTTTTTGAAATAAAAGTTGTTTGCGATATCGATCTCTATAATTTTTGTTTATACATGATTTTTCTAAAATGGACCGTAATGAAAAAATTGTAGGAAATTAAAATTTTTCAGTATTTTCGTTTTCCATGAATATCTATAGAAAAATGTTTCGAGGTAGATGTATGTGGACAATGTATATATTTAGTTTATCCTCTAAACATTTATATAACTAGATAGGAAAGTCATGTGTTGGACACATCAGATTTTTTTATTTATTACTATCATTTTATATTAGTACTTTACAATTCTTGCACCTTATTTTATAGTTTTTCTTGTAGTTCTTGGGTTGTTAGGTGCTTGTAGATTAAAATAAAAAAAACGTATGTGTGGTTATAGCTTTCGGCATTAATCAGTGCCTTCTTCAGTAGTTTTTATTCAGCAAATATTTTTTTTTTCTATTAATACATTGTTTTTTTACTTTCCTATCTGTCTACAGATATAAGGAAAGTATAGGAATCATGATTTTTTTCGACCTCGAGTTTTTGACGGATTTTTACATTTTGAGGTCCCCTGAATCCGTTTTGACTATTTTCGCTATGATGTCTGTGTGTGTGTGTGTCTGTGTGTCTGTGTGTCTGTGTGTCTGTGTGTCTGTGTGTCTGTGTGTGTGTGTGTGTGTGTGTGTGTGTGTGTGTGTGTGTGTGTGTGTGTCTGTATAACGCATAACTCATGAACCGATACACAGAAAAACACCAAATTTTAAACTTAAGCTTTGTTTCAGCGTCCAATGAGCTGATTAGATTTTGGGCAGAGTCGGAACATCTGGGGGGGTACTTTATAGGTGGTCATTTTTATATTTTATGGAATATATCTGTTATTTACGTTTGGAGAAGAAAATTCTTCAAATAAAAGTTACTTCTAATATAATTATCTATAATTTTTGTTATATGCAAAATTTTCCTAAAATGGTCCGTATTCGAGAAATTTGACAAAATGTAAAAAAAATAATTTTTTATAAAAATTGTTCAAATAAAAGTTGTTTGTAATATAATTCTCTATAATTTTTATTCTATACATAATTTCTTTAAAATGGACCGTATTCGAGATATTTGAGAAAATGTGTAAATTTCGAACAATAAATTTTAAACTTAAGGTTTATTTCGGCCTGACGTGCAATGATTAGATTTTGGACAAAGTCGGAACATCTGGGGGGGTACTTTATGGGAGACCGTTTTTATATTTTATGGAATATATCTGTTATTTATGTTTGGAGAAGAAAATTGTTCAATTAACAGTTACTTCTAATATTATTTTCTATAATTTTTGTTTTATGTCAAAATTTCCTGAAATGGTCCGTATTCGAGAAATTTGACAAAATGTGCAAAATTCTGATTTTTTTTGTTTTTACACATCAGATTTTTATGAAAGTTAACGTTAGCTATATGAATTCTACAAGAAAATTATTTTTTATTAACATTAGTTTACAACTTAATATTTTATTTTATGGGTTCAAAATTGAGGTGTCATTAAAATACATTAAAATTAATTATTTTACTCTATAATCCTAGTCATGTCCATTGTTCTACGAAAAGTTTTTTTATTTGGTTAACTACCATGCGCTTTTATTTAGAAATGATAGAATTGACACAAATATTTTTAAAGTTTTATGTATGATTATGTCACTTGTCATTTCTTATTTTTTTTACGGGCCTTTTATGTTGTTAATCTTACTGTTAATTAAGGTCATGCATGTCATATTGGTAATTTTTTTGTTATCTATAGATTGTTTGTTACTATTTATTGTATTGTAGTTGTTAATATCCTTATTATCATACTCTGTTTTCTAATTATTGTCATTGACCTATATAGAGAAAACTGAAACAAAACATATGTATAGGCCAATCAAAACAATACTTAGAAAACAGTACGAACACACAAAAATACAAAATGCATTAACAGTTTAAGGAAAATACAAACTTGAAACAGGACATGAATTTAATCATAAAAATGTTACAATACTAGGTCCGTAAACGAAAAAATGTTGTAATCTAGCTTTAAATGATCTTTGAACGTTTTTCAAACATTGTACATCTATGCTCGCAAATACTTGTCTTATTCTTTCCTTCATTTCCTCGCTAGTTAATGGACTAGTTTTATAAATCTCGTTTTTTACGAAACCCCACAAAAAAAATCTACTTTAGGGGGCCATCTTTTCCAATCCACCTGTTTTCAAAATTATGGTTCAGAAAGTTGCGAAATATCCACATTCGGCATCTTATATTTAGTGGAACATTTTCCAATAGTAGTGGTAGATGATTCTGCAGAAAGTCTAAGTAGACCTCGGCAGTTACACGACCATGAAATAGTCATCTAATATACCACCCCAAACGTTAATAGACCATCGTGTTAGGCTATGTGTCATTAACTCATAAGGACTGGTGGTGGAATAGTAATGAAAATTGTGTCTATTGACGAAACCGTTTTTGTGAAATGTTGATTCATCCCCATAGAGGTTAGAAAGGGTAGAGGTAACATAGGAAGCATTTGTTGCTGCGCGAATTTTGCCAAAACCGAAAAACTGGGTGGAAGGAGTAGGGAGATGTTCTGAACCGGACTTAAATATTTGTATTGTAGTACCTAATTTTGGTAGGTAACTAAAAGATGAAAAATTATGAGACGTTTTTTTGACTTTATTTGTTAGCACGATTCATTTATGATGAGGACAATAACTATATTAATATATAGCTAGTAGCTAAGGGCCGATTCCACCGTTGTTTTGAACGAAGTTTAAATTACTAAATGAAGATTAAAATGACATTGTTAGTGTATAAAATCGCTCCTCTTAGTTTAAAAACAGAGTATAGTAAAAGATTTTCATTTATGTTGCTACATTTTATTACCGTCATACGTAAATAATTTATTTTTAATAAATTTTCCGAAAACAGGGAGCCGTTAATATTTAATTACTTTTCAAGTGTAATAATTTATTTTAATATATTTTCCGAATACAGGGAGCCGTTAATATTTAATTAGTTTTCATTGGTACGAGGTGTAAAGGAGATAGGTGTTTTATTTTTATTTATTCTAGTATAGTGGCTACCTAGCAGTGACCGCCTGGAATTATTTTTACCTCCACTCAGTTTACCTTGGTGTACTACAGGGTCACAGAGCAAACTGCGACACCAAAACTGGCGCTTGAGCAACCCCTATTCGGGAATCACCATTATAGCACCACACAGCATTTAGAGAAAACATTTTTAAGTAAAATACTTTAATAAATGAACGCCGGTTGGTTTCCAATATACATAACGATTCTGAGCTCTGATCAGGTCTGTTTTCAACTGCCGCCTTAATTATAAATACACATTAATTTTTATTTTATCCAAAATTTAAATGTACGTGTTTTTACCTTACTTATTTAGTTTATTTATTCATTTGAGGTCATAAATATCTCTTTTCTTTCTTTTCATTATACTTTCATTATACTATTGCTACCTATATACATGCGGTAATAATTATATCCAATCCAACTTCGATACCAAACTAATGAACCCACCATCGTTAAAAAACACATTTTAATCAATAATTCATGAAGTAGCGACTAATTATCGTTTGATAAAGATTTCAACTCGACCTACATTGAAACGGGGGTAAATTAGAAACCTCCCCAACGCCTTTTTTATATCAAAACCGGCAACGAAATTGGCACCGAAAAGACTTAATGATATTGCTTTTTCCGTATCGTACAAAAAAAATAAAAAACTCAAATTAAATCCCGTGACATCACCCGGCATAATTGAGCTTTCAACGTATGTTAATTGAAATTTTTTCCTTTTGCGGCTTGTTTAGGGGGTTGACTTTTACGAGGAAAGGGGATCTGTGTTTTCGGTTAATGATGTTGATCCTAGGACTGAACTGTACGAATGTCAGAGCCCACAAGGATGTGATGGGGTATTTTACGAATGAAAATAAATTATTTTTAAGGTAATAAAATCAGCTCTGGAAATGGTAGAAAAACAGCCTAAAAAAAATAGCAGCTACTTTATAGCTCGCATTTTTTTGTTTTAAATTAAATTTCGGAAATTCGTATTGGACGTCTGCGCAATAACGTCAGCTGTTTCAATATTTCTTGCAATAATTGAATATGTGTTGCCTTAAAGCCGTATTAAAGCTGCAATCAGTTTAGAAATATTTTAACTAATAATATTAAAACGCGTTGCTAAAAGGTTATGGGCCCAATGTGGAAAGTACCAGTAAAAATAAGATGAAGAAACAAAGTTAACTTCATAAAATTTCAAATTCTAAATTATACTAAAAGTTATGACCGCTTTTACAAGCTTAAGTTTTCGTCTCGTTGTTATTCAAATATGTACAGTTAAAATATTTGGCGACGAGGATGGGACACTATTTTAGAACACTTCTTATTTTTTAACAAAATAAGGTAAACATGACTCAGGTAGCGGTAGTGCCTAAAAAATTTTCCAAGGAAAAACTGATTGAGAAGAAAGCGAATCAGACTCAGGAAAAACTGATGGGAGAAATTTTAAAGAGTGGGGAGTGATCAGGATCACAGTGTAACAACCAACTGTCTAAATGTAATAACCAACTGTCTAAAGGACCAACGCTCGTCACCAAATGTAACAATCAACTGTCTAAATGTCTAAATGTAACAACCAACTGTCTAAAGGACCAACGCTCGTCACCAAATGTAACAACCAACTTGCCTAAAGACCATTTGTAACTACTGGTAGGTCCTTAGCTACTGTTGTTAACATACTATTAAGGGATTAGGGCAGCGCCGTCACCAGCCAAAGGGTCCTGGAGTCCTGAAGGAACATCCATTCACCAGTGGCAAATAAAAATAATAAAAAAATTAAATTAAAAGAATAAAAAATCATCCCTTAATAGCATAGTCGAGCGGTTCTTGGCAACTAGTTTTAGACTCTTTTAGTCCTAAGGGAATAGAAACGCCGAGGCTTCTAAAATGCTCGGAGTATTTTGCTGGTTTGGAAAGGGAGGAGAGATTAATAATAAGTATTGAAACATTAACAAATGTATATTATCAATAAATATAAATTTTGACAAATAGTCTTAAGTAAAAAATGAATAAAATTCCATTTAGGGAATAAAGCACTATAACTACATAGTAATATAAAGATATGCATAAGATAAATATAATTCGGGACGAAAATGTAAAATTGGCATTTATATGTAAATCAATCAATCAATTAATAATAAACAAAACACTTTAAAATTAAGTTAAAATATTTACCCATAATTCACATCGTACACAAAACTTTACTCTACACATTTCTTTACAATACAAAACGAGAGCTTTCGCCCCTGGGGCGAAAGTTCTGGACCTTAGTCCAAACTCGACTGAGAATTCTTTCTTTCTGTCTCCTCTCTATATAAACCAAAATTTACGTAATGGTTGGTTGTATTTAAAAATGTCACGTTCAATGTAGATTAATAACCTGTAGGTTTGTTTCATTTTCATACGTGTCTTTTAAATTATTTAATTTAAACATTAAATACTTATTTAGAATTTTTGGTAAATTCTTTAGATTTTTCGAATAATATTAATGCCAATTATTACAACAGTTCAAAAAGGGATATTTCCATAACTAGCTCTCTTCTTGATCTGTGCCAATGAGACCGCTAAAACCTGGCTCTCCGAAATAATCTCCCAGCTCCAACCATGGCAGGGAGCACAACTTACGGTGGGACCCTCTAGCGAGACCGTCCGAACCAACGAAGTTGTGGCCTGGATACCCAAACCCATGCAGAACATGGAAACAACGAAGGTACTTGCGTTTCTCAAAACCCAAAACCAAGGGCTCCAAACGGAACAGTGGCAAGTCATTCACAGGCAAGTGGAAAACAACGGTCAAACCATTGTACTGTTGATTGATGACGACTCTCTGAAGGCTTTGAAAAACCTGCCTAACTTAAGCAATCTTCAGAGTGCAAAGGGAGAGGAAGAGCCTTCAGATGCTCAGAATAGTGCAAGCTAATCTGGGACACTGCCTCCGCAACCTTTGCACGTACCATTATCAGGAAGGACATATACGTAGCCCTCATACAAGAACCCTGATCTACGAAGGGCATGTGATGGGGCTCGGACAAACCAAAGGTAAGTTAATATACAATACCCAATGTGGAAACACTAAAGCTTGCATATACATAAAAATGGTCTAGACATCCTCAACTCACAAAATTTCTGTTTTAAAGACCTAGTAGCAGTCAGTATGGAAATAAACATAGCAGGCAACAAGATGCCACTCATTTTAACCTCTGCATACCTTCCCTCTGACTCGCCCAGCCCTCCACCAACAGATGAGCTAAGGGATTTAGTAGATACCTGTCTGGCCGAAATCCTGCAGGTACTCATTGCTGCTGACGCAAATTCACACCATATAACATGGGCCAGCAAGGACATCAACAGAAGAGGTAAATCTTTACTTGAATTTATTCTCACCACTAACCTGGAAATATTGAATCGTGCAAACAAACCTACTTTTGTAACCAGTAGACGGAGCGAGGTTATTGATATTACACTTGGTTCTTCCTTTTCGTATAATTTTCTTAACACTGTTTACTTTTTTGTCTGAATTAAGATTTGGCATGCATTTATTTTTACATCTAAAAAAAATTAATCAATATAATCATTAAATAAATTTTATCGGTATAGACTGTTTGCCTAGTTTTTGTTGTGTATTGGTGTCCCAGTCTACCTTTTCATTTCGCTTCCATGTCTCAGACACCTTTTTTCCTCTATTTTCAACTATTTTACTATCAGCACTCTCACTGGGCGTTTTGAATTATAAAAATCGAAGTAACACAAAATGGCCAATGTTACACAGTTTTTTTTTAGAGGAACATGTGAAACTAAGTTATGTAAAAAATGTGAGAATGTTTAATCAATTTTAACCATACGCTCGTATTAATTATAACGCTATCTAGTGTTGAATTTAGCAACTTGAAAATAATTTCCAGCGATTTATCTTGACCTCCTTTCTATTATTTCTGTAATACAGCCGCTGTGACAGCCGGCGTTCTTTTTTTATTTGAGCACCCGGTACTGTGGAAATCATATGAAGTATTTAAAAAGCAATTTGGGTGTAAGCACCCCATTATCCCCATTGTGTACGTGCCTGGAAGAACAGTAACCAAAATATCTCCTTCAAGACGAGTAACTTATGTGTCACACGACGCTCGATATCAATAACTGCAAATTAACATTGGAACACTTGTAGGTGGGCCGTAATTTATCGCGGAAGCATCCAGTTAGCTTTCGACGAGTAGTTCCCCGAATTCGGAGCATTAATTACTAAGTTGGAGCGATGGTAGTGTGCGACTTCGAATGAACATCAAACCACCATTGTTCCGCCAGAGTTTAATGTATCGGTAACTAACTGCTGGAACCGATATAAACTTTGTGCTTGACAATTGACACATTCTGGCATGGTTGTGTTTTCAAGCGAGACCAAATTTGGTATAGCTTGCCGCAATAAGCTAGTAATTTGTAGCCAAAATATTTAACTAAAAAGTTAGGTCAGGATAAAGACTGACTTGAAAACAACCTAGTGGCGTATGCAATAGAAGTTAATAAAAAAGAAACGGAGAAGGAGCATAAAAAGAAAATCAGAATAGTTAGCTTATGAATAAATCACCGAAATTTTAAATTTGGAATGATTTTTAGATTATATCAACTGAGTAACAGTTGAGTACGTCAGATGTCTACCTTTTTTACTCTTAAAATCTTTATTGTCAATTTCAAATACGTACAATTCATTGAGTATGATGTATTAACAGAAGAAATTTACTCTAACGAGCGATTGTAATAATTGGTATTATTATTTGAAAATATAAAGAATTTACTAAAAATTTAATGAGAAAACACTGCAATAATGTCAACAATTAGGTTACTAATCTAGTCAATGGCTTAACATTCTAAAAAGTATAACTATCACGTACATTTTGGGTTTATATAGAGATACTAGACAGAAAAAAAAAGAGTAAGGACATAGAAGTCTCGCCGAAGGCGAGAACTCTCGTGTTTGGAACCCTAAGTCCTGAAACAAAGCAATGTGTAAAGTTTTTAGGCAGCGATTTGTGAACTATGGGTAAATATCTTTAACTTATTTTTATAGTATTTTGTTTAACATGATTTATTGATCTACATATAAATGCCAATTTTACATTTTCGTCCCGAGTATTTATCTTATTTATCTTTTTATATATTTTATATTATAGCTAAAGTTTCTAGGGCCATTTTTAGTTATTAATAAGTCCAAACTTATAATTCAATAAAATGTTTATCTAGTTGTCATAAATCTTTATATAAAGTTTGGATATATTATCAAATAGTACTTTATTCCCTAAATATAATCTTATTCGTGAAACTATTAGTCATTTTATACTTATTGTAAACATACATTTGTTACTGTTTTAATAATAATTAGTCTCTCCTTCCCTTTCCAAAAACAGTGAAATATTCCGAGCATTTGTGAAGCCTCGGCGTATCCACCCTTGAAGGGCTAGAAGAGTCTAAAACTAGTTGCCAAGAACCGCTCAAGTTTGCTATTAAGGATTAATTTTTGTTCTTCTAATTTAATTTTTTTATTATTTTTATTTGCCATTGGTGAATGGATGTTCCTTCAGGACTCCAGGACCCTTTGGCTGGTGACAGTGCTGCCTTAATCCCTTAATAGTATATTAACAATAGTAGCTAAAGACCTATCAGTAGTTACAAATGGTCTTTAGATCAGTGGTTGTTACATTTTGTGACAAGCGATAGTCCTTTAGTCATCCTGGTTGTTACACGATCTTCATCGTGGTCCAAGAACTTTCTCTATCTGACTAACCTCTGTCCTAACTCCTCTCTTAATTAATAAATTGGTATTTTAGTGCCATTTCCTTGTCAATCGACATTATATGACAGTTATTGGCTACTTTGGCGATCGATATTTGAATTTTTGTGAATTTTTGTTTGAATTTGCTTGTGGTTACCTTTCCTGGGAAAAAATTATAAAAACCAGGATTGTATGTGTGTCATTAGTAGTAGTCTATGTGTGTGTGTATTGCTATTTCACGAGACTGCATGGTGATGTCCATCGCCAGAATGGAGATCGCGACCGGCCTTGGTCTTCGCACTGGCGAGAAAGTCATGGCACAGTCCTTTATTGGATACGTAACATGTCATTATTAGTACGAAAGTTTTTTATTTGGTATATAAATTTTGTTAATTAATTAAAGTTGCAAATTACTAGGTGTAAAAAAAATACTGAATGTTGGAAATACATCAAATATATTTTATTAATACATCAGGCACGCCCTGAGCGCCGTGCTAAATCAACCAATAAACTTAAAAATTATTATTTAAACAATTAACTATTCAAATTATTTATTAGTAATAATTTAAATAATAATTAAGCCCAGCCTTACATTAATATTCATTTCTTTTTAGCGTGTATAAGTGACAAACGGTTTGAATTTGAATTCAATTGCATTGTCCCGCGTTAGAAAGGTCACAGCTTCGAGACTTTTCGGACGACTGTTGGAAGGGACAGGTATAAAAGGACGATGATGATAATTTCGGGAATTTTGTGAAGAAAGAAATATCATACCTCAATCCCAACATGGTTCATCCTGGCTACCTCATCTACACTCACGACATTCCACCCTACATCCAAATACCTCTTATACGCTGACGATACAGCTCCAATCTCGGTAGCCAAAAATTCTAATCAACTAATACTCGAACCCAAAATCTGTTAAACCAGTACTCTCACTGGTGTAGCAGATGGAGGGTCTCATTAAATCCGCAGAAAACACAATTAATCGTCTTTAAACACCCAAATTTCTAAAGAACCTCCCAGAACCCTCAACTCGTAAATGTAAATCTCCTGGGAGTCAGGCTCGCTCAACAGACTGAAGTTGACTATTTGGGAGTACGATTTTCTCGTACACTTAACTGGTCCTCAAATGTCCAACGCACTCTTGACAAGATGCGAAAACGAGCCAGTCTCCTGTGGGGACGAATGGGATGTTGCAACACAAACACCCTTATTCACACATACAATTCGACCCGTTGCCGAATACAGGGCTGTTCCCTACGGTGTACTTTCCACACACCTGTCCCACAATTTCACCATACTCGAGAGACGCATACTCAAACGTTGCCAATACCTCTCTTATCGTTCTTCAAGCGGAGAAGTTTTCGAAAATTTTTCAACCCCAAACCTCATACGTTTCCAAACCCTCAGGAAACAATACGTCTCTCGCACGCTGAAAGGCACCAACATACACTCTCAAGACACACTACAAACCCCATAGCGCCCACGCCGCCTCCCACTATTTTGAAAAACCGAAAAGAAAAATGCCGCAATCAAATCTAAGACAACTTTCCAACTCTCAAGACCTCCCCCTTACCGCTGAACTCCAGGACCAGCTGGAATCAGCTCCCCTAAGCATAAGATAAAACTCTTCCCAATCACATAATAAGAATTCATAATATTTGTACAGTATCGTGATTTAGGTTTTCGTGATTTCCATAAGTCATATTCCCCACCTTATACTATAGACTTGTCCATTTATGAGGTTGGAAAAAGCAAAATTGGCGATATTTTTGGAAACACAACCTGCCACACAGGTCCCACACGCGCACACGACAACTTAGGAAACATAGGTTATTTATTGTAATCAGGGCAGACCACCCTAGAAACTGTGTATACAAAACTTATGAAAAAGTCACTATTAAACTAAAAAAAAAGTTTGGCATAATTTCAGTCCCGTCGCTGCTATTGATATACGAGAAGCAATATTTCTTTTTAGAAACAAAAATAAGATGTAATTTAAAGGCATTTATGCCACGCCCTTGTGCATCACCACGCTTGTTTGTTTTTTATTTCAAATGCAATTATCAAGTAAATAATTTCTGGGCAAAGTCATAAATAAAGCTCATTAAAGATTTTTGTGTTAATTTCTTGTTGAATTTAAAATGGTTTTAAACGTACATCGTGGAAAGCAATATATGTAATCTTTGAATTGAACTATTCAACTTTAAACTAATAGTTCTACCATCAGTGAAACAAGACAAATAAGATGATAATAATTGGAATCAGCCTACACAGGTAATTCTCAATCTATTGTACAGGTCACCAATGCGATATTTATTAGCCTTTTACGCATACTGTTTTTACAATAAAAGTGGGAAGTTATTTAATTTGTAGCGTTGCTACACAGAACCAGACTTGACAAATGGTTCACGTTAGTAACAAATGTAAAAACTTGCAATCTATGTACTCAGGGTTGCCAATTTAGCGATTTTGTAGCTAGATCTAGCGATTTCAGACGGTCTGTTGCGACTTCGAATTTGAATTTGAGACGTGTCTCAAACCTAGCGTTTTCTCGCTATTATCTGGCGACTTTTACATATCAGGAATGATGATGATGATGATATTAATGGGTGTAGTAGGTAGGCCATATTCTAGCAATGAAAAAGAAGGTGGTTGTACAACAATCGAAAATAAAAGTAAACGTATATTATTTTGAATTTTGACATTATTGAGAGTTGTAAAATTTGAATTTAAAAATCGTTAGGATGGCGTCCAAACTGATAGTCATTAAAACGATTAATTTTCATTTAATTTCACATTCAATCTGGGATAAATAACTATGTTAAAAAGTAAGAATATTAACCAACTTTATTTAACAAATAGAAATTATTTTGTTTTTAGAAGATTTGTATTTTTGTTTTGTTAAAATTTCCTTTTTTTATCAGTGATTTTTTCGTAGTTACGGGCAAAAGTCGCCAGATTTTTAAAAAAATTCGCCAGCAGAGGGCCCTTCCTCGCTACGCTAGTATTTTTTTGTGTATGGTGATTTCTGGCGATTTTCAACTCGTAAAGTTGAGACTTTTATATGTCACCTATTGGCACCTGTTGTCAAGAAGTAGAAAGAGTGACATCAAATACAAATTCAAAATAAGTTAAATTAAACTTTTTGATTATTAACAAAAGACGATGAGAAGTATTGAGGCGTTGAATTTTTAATTTTGTGATGCATTAACGTAACTTAAGCTAAACCTCAGAGAGGATCTTTACATTTTAGCCCTGGCTTTTAAGAACCATTCTATGTGACCTCTTGATTAAGGTATGCTAATTGTATACACAAATTTGGGCTCTTTATCATTTAATCCTGCCTATGTAAAAACATTTGGATCCTTTACCACTTGAGTTAGTCTATCTAAAAATATTTAGTCTCTTTACTGCCTAAGTCTACCCATGTTAAAATAGTTGTTCCCTTCATTCGTTAAGCATCCCATATCAACATATTTTGTTCCTTTGCTACGTACACCTGTCTGTGTAAAAATATTTGGGCCATTTACCCCTTAAACGTGTCCATTTAAAAATATTTGGAATCTTTACCAGTCAAGCTTACTTATATAGAAATATATGCACCCTTTAAGTTATTACAGTAAAATATTTGACCATTTCGTCATGTACCTACGCCTGCCCGTACAAAAATATTTGGCCCTTTATTACTTTAACTCACTTTTATAATTATTTTTGGGATCTTTAACAGATTTACAATGAAACCTAAAGAAACTAATGATTTTTGTTTAAGCTACAGAAATTCATCACTTGGTCTGTTCTACTGTATATTAAATCGTCGGCTTATTGCCAAAACAAGATAAGTTACATTTTGTTAGTTTTGAGTAAATGAAGTTTAAGAGTTTTAACCTACACTAAAACAACTTTATGAAAGAAAACATTTATTAAGTGGTAAACTAACATAGATTATGGTACTATTAACATAATTATTACCAGAAATAAAAAAAATAATAATTAGCAAATGTGTAACTAGTAGAACAATTTTTTTTCTGTACTTAACCTATTTTGGCTGAAATTAGGAATTCAGGAAAAAAAGATAAGTTTTGCGCTTTAAGCATGCTAATGTAACGATAAAATAAACTGCAAAAATGAGATAATTGCCACTTATCTGTTTTATACGCATAGGCATTCTAAAAATCTTCTAAACTTGAACAGCCAAAATAAGTTAAATGGCACTTAACCTGTTGGTCCAGAAGAAATAATTCCCTTTTGGCATATTAAATTCTAACTTTTCGTTAAATGTGCACTTAACTTGTTTTAGCTCTACAGTTTTGAGCAAAATTAAATATTGCCAACTCAAGCCTACATTTTTCAGTAGTTTTCCATTGTCCAACACTTATCTGGTTTTTGAAGTATATTTTTTTAACCATCCTGGGTACGAAAATGCAATTAACGCAAAATTAATAAAAATGTAGGTACTTATCTTGTTTTGGCAGTAGGCCGACGAAGTACGAGACTTGATATTTATTTTCTTTCTTTTTATATTTGATATTGCCTTAGAATAAACTTTGAACGAACTTTATATAATCCATTAAAAATAATTTAATTCACTTCATATTACAAGTTTATCTATGTCACTTTGAAACCTATTTATTTTATGAATACAATTCTGTACAAAACGACCCAACTAAGGACAAAATACCACAATGTCTCAATCCCTTCGATCCCTCTTCTTGGCCCTAATACTTGGCGACTAATCTGGCAGGAAACAATAGCTCCTTTCCGAACGAACATCTTACAGCCAAACAGTAAATTTGATTTTGGTTTACCGCAAACGTAAACATCGCCATAACTCATCCTCGAATTGTCCGTTTCATCTGTTGCCCCACACACTGGCGCCCTTACCGGGACATTTCACCGACCAAGGCTACGATGTTTCTGCTTCTCTCCCCTTTCTTATCAGCGGTGGTTCGTCATATTAGATTAATACAACAAATCGTCATTATAAAAGGAATAAAATAAATGTGTCAGTGAAGCATGGAGAGAGTTTAAGGGTATGGTCCGATGTTAACCGACTACTAACCGCAAGTAACCAGGATTATTTGACAGTGGTTATATTTGGACCACTTCTAAGATTTACGTCACTTTTGTGACTGATTGACATTCGACTGTAAATTGATATTTGAGTCACCATTCTCAGATAACCGTGTCCCTAATTTAACCGATTTTTCAGAAATGTCAAGCGGAGTAGTTAATTTTGGATTAAGTTACCGATATTTCGGTTACGCCCATATGCACCGTCTTAAAATATAATCCAGATTTGCAAATCTCGTTTAAATGGCTAGTGAATATTTTCTATGCACCGGCTACGGATTAGATAATCGAGTTTAGTAATCTGACAACACTGGAATTTTATAAATTTCACAAAAAAGAGAAGAAGTAAACGTCAGATTTGAGTAGGAAAAATGTTTGTCAGAGGATAAAAGGCCGATGAAAATAGAAGCCCTATTTTTTAAATGTACCAACACCGTAAACACACCGTAAAACGCATACCGAATTCTACGCAGGGTGAAAAAAAAATGTCAAATGATTTTATAAAAATTCTATTATTGATAATTTTAACATATACACATACAAGCTGCTGTATTTCAAGCTTTTTTATGCAAAACGATATACCTATGTGAATACTTTATTCCCTATACTGTGCATGTTCAAAACTAGATATGACATTATCAGTATGTGAAAGTGGACAAAATCAAATAAATATATGTACCTATTGCTTACTTTTTTTTATATTTTTCAACGTATCTGGATTTGCCATCTACCTACAGAATTATGCTGTAACGTTAGAATATAAAAACCTCTTAAAAATGACAAAGTTGTCCATCGTATAAAAATATTCACTTCTCTAGTAATTTTGTCGAGAATCTTCATCATCTTCCAAGAAAAGCGGGTATTCTATTTCCGATTTTTATTAAAATTCAAATAAAAGAAACACCAATAGAAAGTTCCAAATATACTGACAAAACATTGACATCTTTTTGACGTAAGAAAATCTCGATTAGATAGTTTGATCCACCGATGTCGACGGATTAGAATAAAATCGGATTAAGAATGATGTTTGTTACGGTGCATCGCTAAAAATGGTACTAAACGAGATTAAACCCTTAATCTGGATTAAACGTGTACGGTGCATACGGGCGTTAATAACGGACCATACTAGGGTGTGTCATTTTTGAGCAACTCTTTTTTTTTTTTAACTAAAAAATAGGCTAAAAACTTTCAGGATGGTGAAAAAAGAAGCCTCTAAAAATTTGAGCTCTTAATATTAACATTTAGTGGTGCCTGTTCCTAACTTTCCATTTTCTATTTAAATAACATGGAAAAAAAATTATTTTTCTTATTTTTGTAGCTTGACATTTGCGCATGAAAAATTATTTTGGTAGGAAATTTAACGCTCTACAAAAAAGTTTTAATTTATTTTTTCATAGAATGCAGCCGTTCTGAAGATATTATAACTTAAAGTTGCAAATGTACAAAATTGTGACATTTATTTTATTAAACTAATACTGATGACTTTTTTTATGCCTTAAAAATTATTTCTAATCCGAAAACTGGTTTTTGTGCGCTAATATTGTTAGAAAGCTAAAATAAAAAAAATTACGTCTTAGATATTATTTTATTATTTGATTAACTGTTAAACAAAAGTATTAATTAGGTTCAGTAAAATTAATATTTTATAGATAAAAAAAAACTTTTTAACAATTACATTACTAAAATTTTGAAACTTAATAGAAATTATAATGTCTTATCAGAATTAAATTATATTGTTAAGAGTGAGATTATACGCCTTTTTGACTGACCCTTAAGTCCACTCTTAGCGATAATCACGAGTTATATAGATGGGCTCAATTTGTATTTAAATTGGCCTCCAGACAATATACGGCTAGGGGGTTAGGTTTAGTAGGGACCCTAACTTCCTGACGATGATTCAGAGGACGGGGAAAGGGTTTGCCCTACAGGGGCTCTTCCCTTTGGCAGTATCTCCTTCTCTCAGAGATCTGACTAAGCCAATACCCCCGCCTTTGAATAATCGTAAGTTTTTATAAACCAATCACGTAGTCTTTACTGACTACACAAGAACTAAATATAACTACTTAAAACTATTTACTTACATAGGCATTATGTTTTATCTGTTGGGCTGCAGGACTGGCTGAAGCATGCGTTACTTTTATCACTATGGTTTTACAAAAAAAAAAACTAACCGCGACCCGTGATTCTACTTTCGGGCACAAAAAAAGAAATCCACTTAATTCGAATAATTTCGACCGCTCGTCAACAAAGACCAAAAGAAACTCCCCGAAAATTTACTGGTAATGTTTTAAGAAGTCTCTTGTTAATCATTCTTGAACCTGTACTTTAATATTATGATTTAATAAAACCTTGTTCAACTACACGTTTTATTATTTTATTGAATATATGTTTAGCGCGCCTGCCCTTGGACAAATCTTTACAAATCATAACATACCTATTCACAGGGTGTTATATTAATTCGTATCAATATAGCTATATTTGTTGAAGTATTTTTATTACAATATAGATATTTTCTTCGGTGCTCTTTACCACTTATAATATATATTGAAATTGTTCCTCATCTTTAGTTAGGCATCTACATATTCTTCTACTAATGCGACGCCACGTCCTGCAACGTCATTGACAACTTTCAATTTTTCGAAAAACTCCAAAAGCTCTTGATTACTTTCATTATCTGGCCACATTAGTAAATCTTCATGCAGAAAGTCGTACGGCAAATCAAATTTATTAAAAAGTTTCAGCGATTATTTTGAAACAAATTCACTCAAATTTTTGTTTAAAAATATTTCTGATGAGTTTTGTCTTCTGTGCGTCGTTATTTTCTTTGTATACGAAAATAATTATTTTTTCTTGAAAATAATTTTTAAGACAAAAAAGTCATCAGTATTAGTTTAATAAAATAAAAGTCCTAATTTAATACATTTGCAACTTTAAGTTTGAATATCTTCAGAACGGCTCACTCTATAAAAAAATAAATTAAAACTTTTTGGTAGAGCATTCAATTTCCTACCAACATAATTTTTCACTTCATTTTTACATTGCTAAAATTTCAAGCTACAAAAATAAGAAAAAATAATGTTTTTTTCCATGTTATTTAAACGGAAAATGTAAAGTTAGGAACAGGCACCACTTAATGTTAATATTAAGAGCTCAAATTTTTAGAGGATTCTTTTTTCACCTTCTTGAAAGTTTTTAGCCTATTTGTTAGTTGAAAAAAAAAAGTTGCTTAAAAATAACACACCCTAGGACCCATACCCTTAATTGGGTTCAAAAGTATGGTTCATAGGTTTTGCGAAAAATATCAAACTGAAATAACTTCATTCTAAAATAATCATTTTTCTTAATAACTACTACAAAACTTTCAAAGAATAAAATTAAATTATTTATTAATATGTAGTGGCCTATGCTACTCGACAAGCCACAGTTTCTTCAGATGTTTACCAAAAGCGTTTGGGCGCCTTTAACGTCAAATTCTTGAAACTTAGACAAAATTTTCAATAGGCCTTTTCATCATGTGATGAGCGCAAGCGCCAATTCAAAAGTTTCGTACTGTTTTGATCAACAATGGCTGGAAAATCAATCCTATCTGTACATACAAATCAATCATTAGAAAAAGTCGTTGAGGGTGATTAACATTTTTATAACTCTCTGAAAGCACATAGTTGTGAGCAATTAAAAGGGTTCTTGAAGTGACGTGGACGTTCGGAACAAAGAAAAAAGTGTGGTGATTGAGAGGTTAGGTTTCAATACATATTAACTTTGTAAAAAATTAATGTAAACAAATAATAATCATAACTCTATTTTAATTAATTATGCCAACCAATATTAGTATTTGCAATAACACTTTAACATGAAAGTTAATCACGAGTATAATTAATAAGATAAATTATTTAAAATTTTGAGGGTCAATATGACATTTTTAATCATATTACTGTGTATACCGAAGTAGTATTTAATATAAAAAAATACTGTGTAATACCAGACAAGGATTTTCTTCTGTTGAACCACTTTCTCCATAAAAAAGTAGTGAACAAATATAAGTATCTTTAGTAACATCATCCATCAATCGATCTAAAACCTTTGTAACTTCGACCAGATTTTTTCACTCATAATGCTCATTTTGAACATGTTTTAATATGTATTTTGCCTAATGATTTGATTGTTTTTTTACGATATTGCAGGCAGGTCTTTTTATAAAATAATAATTTATACCGTGTGTCACTTTTACATACTCATAACAATACCGTTTAGTTTTTCTTTCCGTAAAGGTAACATAATTAATTGATTGCAAAAAATTATTTTTCAATTAAGACACCTATCACTTTACTTTTTTTATCCCATTTTTTAAACGAATACGCTTAAAATTAATATTTATCGATTATAATTTTTTTCACGTGGACATTTTAACATGCTTGTTTACAGATAACAGTACGAAAAAGATAGCTGATACTAACGCATGCGCACACAAAAAAAAAATGTGATGAAAACGCCTATAGGTGAATCCTGGGCTAGTTCTACATTTATTTCACATAATCACAAAAAGCCAAAACATTAATTTGTTTTCGGCATGATTTTCTTTAATAAAGTCAGCCAGTTTCGTTAGGTAGTTGTTGATAGAGCATCTGCTTAGTTTGAACTATATTGGAACTATTGCTTGCAAGCCCATTTTATAACAATAGATCTGGAGTATATTCCACGCTCTAAGCCTTGATTTGTTCTAAAACTGTCGGTGAAGATATAAAGCGTACCTGCCACTTTCAGCTCTTCTATATACTCTGTTATAACTTCTTAAGGCTTATAAAAGACGCATCTTGGTGATCTGGAGTTCATGTTAATTTAAAGCAGTGGGAGCATTTTGAGCACCTCCTCCATCTCGCCTCATCAGATCCTACGCCAGGTTCTATTAGGCATTCCAACGACCTGTCACAATGCTGTGGGAACTGACATGGATGATCAATCTATATAACACAGACACTATCAAACCACCAGGCCCAGAGTGTTGCCCCCGGTGAATGACATTTTACAGGTGTTTCAACTCTTTTTAAAATATGGCACGAATAACAGCATAGTATGTAAAAAATCCACTAGATGTCGGTAGATGATGAAGTACCTCAAATAAAAACAAATAATGACTGCGAACTGTCAGAAAAATTCAGTTAATTTTATCTTAATCGAGTAAAAAATACGTCTGTATCCAATTTTTTTTTAAATAATGGTAATTTATTAATGTCTACTAATAATATTCTATATAACAAACGATATGGAAAGTGAAAATGAGAAGAAAAATACTATACCACATACCACCCATATATTTCATCAAAACAAAGTGAGAACATTACTATTTTTTATCATTTTTAGTGTACAAGACAGCAATAATTAATTAAGAAAAATAGTGTGTATTCTTTCCTACAAAATTGTAAATATTGTTGAAATGGGTTTTGAAAAAATAAGTGTTAAGTGCCATTTTGATGTTATGTTTACAGAAGAGTAGGTATAAAATTATAACTGCCACATTTTAGATAATTAATAAACACATTCCAAATATACATGCTTATTTTGTTACCAGTCCTAAACAATTTCACACGAAGGGATCTCCTAATTGTAATACTGTGCTTCTTACAAGGCAAATTGATGAAAAGGGTAGGTACAAAAATGATCTGTAAACCTTAATTTTACCTATATGAATAAGTGTTGTAATAAACTTTTTATTAAATATAAACGCAGAGGATTGTTTTTAATAGATTCATTAACTTATACAACTTTAATTATTTACAAAATAAATAAAAGGTTTGTAGGTGTATATACACACAGATTGATAAAGAAAAACGAAGGAAAGGTAGGTCTTTTCAAGTGTGAAAATTTTATTAGTATCCGCCAAGAGCTTGCATTATAAATGTAAAAAAAGAACAAATTATCAATCATTCCATTTTTGTTTACATTTATAATATACGGATGATGTCTTAACAGTCGAACTGCTAATTCTAATAAAATGTACACATTTAAAAAATTGAAAATACCTTTATTCGTTTCTTTTCTTTATCTACAAAATAATATAAAAGCTTCTAACAGCAATTACTATCGTGTTTATTATTTTATTTCTACTTTGTCCAATTCAACTTTTGATATATCTAAATTAAAATTTGACAGGTACATTATTCATATCTAAGAAGACTAGATAATAACTAGGCCTCAACAATGATGGAAAAAGCATTACTTTAAATTAACGTAAATAAATAATATTGCAAAATTATTAGAGTTATAAATATAATACAATTATATTTGTTCGTAAATATAGTATATGTCATGCTGCGTGAACATTAGTATAACCTGTCAAATGATTGACCAATCATCTGATGGCCAAATCTTGAAGTTGTATACATGTTAATGTTAAAATATACTTTATCTAGCTCTTAAAGATCAATATATGATCGAATCGGGTACCTCAACTTTTAACGACATCTGGTGAATTTTTTGGAACTACGTTGTGTTTGGTGCCATATCGTCTTCTGTTTTTATATGGGATTTTAGGGAAGTTGAAACACCTATTGTCTTTCATCGAGGTGTTGCCATATTATAACCTATCAGTGGCCTGTCATTTCAAACGGGCATCCATTTTGTTTGGAATGCCTAATTCCAACCGTGCGGGGTCCTGTCATTGTCATTAGAGCAACCTCTTTGATATAAATACCAAGAGGAAGATACTAGGAATTACTTTCATGGCTGTGGTTGGTTTGGTTTTCATAGCTTCTGTTATGGTGTGAATAGTTAACAACTGTTGGGTTTTTGGTACCTAGTCAACTGCACCTAATGTTAAAGTTGGTCTTATGATGGTCATGTACATCCATGTGAGTTTCATGGTAAATTGCTATAAAATGTGAGGCCCAGGTACTTGACTTCTGTTTCAAAGTTTACTTTTACATTTCAAAACTGTGGAAGTCTTAGGTTCATTACCTTCCTTTATTTTGTGTAGAAAGATGAACAATAATATTACATTTACCTACGTTTTACAATAATGATATGGCATCAATCGATATTTCTTGCTTTGGTTTTTAGTTATAAATTATTATTTAGCATCTGTTCTGGTACTGAGTTATGAGTATAAGTAAAACTATTACAGAATTCTTCAAAATTGAGGAATATTGCACAATATTCCTGCCCAAAGTTCTTTAATTTAAAATTTTCAAAAGCTTTTAATGTCAAAATTAAAAAAAAAAGTATATAATTTAAAAATATTTTATTTTCTGAATTTTTACCTGGATCATTTTGTTGCATTTTTTATTAGCATTCCTTATTATTTTATCTAAAGCCAAAATCTATAAAACTGCACCTGTGTTATAACTTGTAATATTTAATTTAATAGAAATATAGCAAATTGTAATGCCTTACTTCATCTAAGCCCCTCCTTGAGTAGTGTTGTTCATCATACCCTAACTGATTTGAATATCTAACCTAATTATGTATGTGGGTTCGAAGTTTGTACGCATATTTTAACTTAACTAATCCTATCAAGGTTAGATCTTATTGGTTTACCGACAGAGGAAGGCCTCAAGTCAAAACAGTTTAAACTAATCAAATAAAATTATACTTGCAGATGCTTCGACTTAACATAAAAAAATATGTTTGCAGGTTTTTAATTTTCGCTAATCATTAATAAAGAAGGAAGCTTTTTATTGTTAGTTCAATAGAACTTTTTAACCGACTTCAAAAAAGGAGGAGGTTATCAATTCGTTGCGATATTTTTTTTTATGTATGTTCAGCGATTATTCTTTAACACGGTGTCCGATTTCAATGATTCTTTTTTTGTTAGAAAGGGGGTACCTCCGGGGTGGTCCCATATAAATTTGGTTAAGATGTGGTGATGGCATCGGCACGTTTTTGAAGTCGGTTTTTTTAAATTTTTAATTTGTAATACTTGTTGCCATAAATTATTTTTGTTTCAAAAACAGCTTCTCTAAATTTGTTTCTTTTTACGCTCAAATGTGAATTATCGATGTTTTTACTGAAATCCATACCTATGGGACTCAATATTGCATTCATGTCGACTAAAAAAATTATTAACTAACGTTTTTCTCTACATTTTAAATCCAAGAACGTAAATCAAATTTTATCCCTGGAAATATATTTCAACTGACCTTTCTGAGGAACAGAGCGTAATAGTACATGGAAATCGCAAAAAAGAAGTATTGCTTTACATCAAATGAGATAGTTCTTTTTTTTATGAGTCGGTAGTGATGAAATGGGTAATAACAAATCCAAGTTTTCCACCTCGAAAGCCCTTCGGATCACAGTTAATTACTTAAAAATGCATTAAAGTTTTTTTTCGTTTTTGTCATATTTTACCACCAAGGACCTACGTTATGACAAATATTACTATGAACACTTTTTAAGTAGACTAAATTTGCAGTTAATTAAATGAGAATAATTTAGTTTTGTTAGGTCAAATAGTTTTTAAGATGAATTGCGGCTATTTAAAAGTTTGCAAAATTTAAAAAAAAAGGATGTATTACAGTTTTTTTAGTTTTCGACAATTTTTACCTCTAATTGGAGAAGTTACTTTTTTGGTTATTAAAGTCCACTTAATTCCCAACAAAATGAGACTAATTATGCGTCTTTTGAAGAAACTGGTTCCAGATATCGTCGGCTTAACATGCAAATGTCGTAAGTCCTAATATATTAAAATTTAAGACCAAAGGTAGTAAGTACCATAAAATTGCCCTTTCACTTTAGTTTCTAGAAAATAATACATAATAGGTCATCTTACTAATTTTTTTTTAATATCCAAGTTTTTTCAGTTAAATTATTACGACGCAATCACTAAAACGGTTTTTTCAGTATCCTGTAAAATTTATACTTTGGTCTTATGACATTTACATGTTAAGCCGACAATATGTCCAATACTTGCAAAATCACTATGACAAATACACCTGTAGTTTTCAATGGCTATCCATCTGACGCATCAGACAAAAATAGCTCTGAACGTCTGCGTAGAGCTCTAGCAACGTCTTCTCCTGATGTTATATTTGATGAAACAACCATTGCTTCAGTTGCTAAAGGAAAGTTCCTATTGAATGACAGGAATACAGTTAGACTCAGCGACATACTGAAGGTTCACCTGGAGAACAAAATTCTAACATTACATACAGAGGAAGGTTCTGATTAAAAGTAACCACAGCTATTCCAATATCCTTTTTCTACGAAGTAGTAAAAATCGTCGGCGAGGATATAGATTTGTTGGTCTTACTTTGTGGTTTGTCACGAGACGGAGGAAACCACATCCTTCCAACAAACAGTTCAAATAGCAATATTATATTTGTAAAATGTGGGAAAGAAAAACACCCAGATGTCACCTACTTGCCAAATTCCTTTACGCAATTATCACAAGCAGGAATAGCACAGTTCCTTCACGCGTTTAGCGGTTGTGATACAACATCAGCACCTTTTGGCCAAAGAAAAAAGAAATTTTGACCCTCAATTAAAAAACAGCCTCGAACGCAGAGATTTTCTTAAGCTTTAATGCTACACCTGAGCAAGTTGCCGACGCAGAAGAGACCTTTCTCGTTTCACTATGGAGGCAACAGAGAATCGCAAAAGCTCAGCGATCTTTGCTTCTAATTATTCACTAGGGCAGTAGTTAAGCTCAACATGCACCTCGTCAGATTGCCTTTAACCAGAAATGCTGCAAGATTTCACTCTCTGCGAACATACCACCAGGTGAGAATACGTTTTTTGCTTGCATTCCTTTCTACTTCGGACCACATTCTTCATACATGGTACCTTAATTTGTTGTTGATTTTGTTTCAGGTATAGAAGTGGCTGGGAAATAAGAAGAATCCTCTCGATTTGGACTTGATGCAGAGTACAGGCCTCGTTCCTCAACAGATAATGGCACCACCAGCTACTCAAGCTCTGCTAAATATGATTTTCTGTAACTGCAAAAAAGGTTGTATCAGCAGTTATGGTTGCAGGAAAGCAGGACTAAAATGCTTGGATGTTTGCAGTTACTGCACTGGCCAATCTTGTGAGAAAATACTAGACCTGATGTGTGACAACATTGATGAACCATCAAATGACGATTTCGACCTTCCTGAGCAGTTCGATGAAGAAATTCTATCTCAGCAAGTTTTCCCCAAAAGGTGTGCTGTGGATTTAGAGGATGAGCCTGGTCCATCAAAAATATACAAAAACTGCGAGTAATAACTATTTCTCTAACTCTGCTGTACATAAAATACCTACAATGAGGCGTTTCATTACATAATTCATATTAATGTTATAATTAGTAAAATATTTATTTTAATAAATTATAATGTTTATTTCACTAACTTCACTACTTCATTTTACTTACCTAAACAACTTTGGAATTATCAGGTGTAAGTTGACATAATTGGTCTTATTTTGTTGGGAATTTAGTGGACTTTAATAAATAGGAAAAAATAACTTTTACCATAAACCCACTTCTTGTCGAAAACTAAAAAATAGTAACTCTGCTTTTTTTTAAATTTTGAAAACTTTTAAATAGCTTATTTAGCCTACCAAAACCAAATTATTCTCATTTCATTACAAATTTAGTCTACTTAAAAAGTGTTCATAGTAATTTTTGCCGTAACACACGTCCTTGGTGGTAAAAATTGACAAAACTGAAAGAGTCCTAAAATTTAAAGATTTTTTAAGAATTTAACAATGACCCGAAGGGCTTTCGAGGTGGAAAATTTGGATTTGTCATTACTATCTCATCACTACTTTGTGAATTATCATTCACCTGTGCTGAAACGACACAACGTTAAGACCAGGATGCACATTTCGAGGGGTAAAGTTGAGGTCGTAACAAAAATACAGGGTGGGCTTTATTCCCTCTCACCCGACGCCAATACATTAATGTGAGTTACGTGCATTTTTCTCAATTAATATTTTATTCTATATTAAAATTTAAAATTACTTTTTAAGACCTATACAAAAGAATTCTATGTATGTGACTACAAAAAATGATTATATTTTTTACTGTCGATAAGAAAATGTATAAAGAAAACTAAAACATTAAAAGATCCATATATAAATAAGGCACAAAAAAGTTACACATACCTGTCAGCAAAATTTTTGATATCTTACCTGAAAAAAAAAGTTTAATTAATAATTTGTAACTGGAAATAATAATTGAAAAAAAAGTATAAAAGTAGTAACTTTATTACAATAACTAAGTGTTGCACCTAATACGACCCTGTAGAATTATTCTATGACGTTGACATATATAAATGGATTACGTCACCCCCTTGTGATATGTAGGCTGTCCCATTAGTGAACAGTTGCTTGATATTTCAATTTGTGTTAAAGCCACTCAAACAAGTTTTGAAAAAAAGTTTGACGGAAATAAAAAAACAATACTTTTAAAATATTTTTGGATATACAGGGTGTTACGCTTTTGCCTGGCAAATAAAAAAGATAATTTTTTTAATAGAACACTGTATTTTATTTCAGTTTTCGAATTATCTAGTGATATTGTATTGAGTTTTAGAATATTTTTAAAACATATTACAGGGTTGCCAAACAATATATTTTTTTTTGTAAAATTAGATAATGATACAAACCACAAATGAGATTTATATAATTTCTTAAAAATACAGACTGATACAGACTTAAAACTTGTCATAAATATAATCAATGTTTTAGCATTATTTCCGATATGAATTTACATATCCAACGATATTACGTTATTAGCCTATTATACATATAGATCAATAATTAATTGATCGATAGCTGTTTTATTATTGAAGATTAAAATGTTAATACAGAAGTTGTACGATCATATTTTACAAAAAATTTTTGTTAAACCATTTGTTAGAAATAATGGGTGGTTTCCTTTTCCCTCGACGTCACAATTATTAATAAAATCTATTGTAAATAAAATACAAAAATGTGTTTTGATATAAAAGAACCACACAAAATAAAAAGTACTCGTAAAGAAATTAATTAATTAATTAATTAATTAATTAATTAATTAATTAATACATACAGGATATTCCATTTGAAAAATATGAGAAAACGTAATCTGGCATTTTGCCACATCCTATATACAACATAGTGAATGAATGAAAATACAAAACATTTTTAGGAACGTTAAGTCTATTAACATTGTTCGACGATGTGAAAACAATAAAATCTGTTATATTATGTTTAACTACCTATACAGGGTGTGCTTTAAATAAGTATAATAACCTTCCTTTTGACTAAAAAATAGGGTAAACCAACTGGTCATTGGCTGTACTCTTAACGTTTAAGTGCTTAGTATATTTTACCCAGTTCTTAAAATATAACAACCCAGCCAACCCTTCTTATCACATACCTAAGTATTCTAGATTATAAAAATTGATATAAATGTATAATAAATTATAAATTACATTCATAAATAGGCACCTCATACCAGTGATTGGCATAAGTCTCTCTGTTATTGGCCTAGATGTTAAGTAGTTATTGGCCTTATTTTTGATGTATATTTAGAGGCCATTTTAGGTACAACATCAATTTTCTTAAGAGCCACGTAACGCCAAGAAGTCCTAAAGATACGAAATTTTCATGATACCAATAAACAACAGTTTTTCATTATTCAGAGGACACTTAACAGCTTATAAGCTACTTATTAGTGTTGTGTTCTTTAAAAAAAATAGTTCTAATCAACGTCGTTTTTGAAACCAATGTATAAAAAATGTTTAAATCAAGTTCAATAAAACACCAAAATATTTATTAAAAAAAAAATAAAAAGAGGAACATATTGTAACTTCATTAACAAGCAAAAACATAATAATTAAATTCAAACATACTAGGTAGGTTTTGATTTGTGTAAATCAAGTCTTTTAATGCAGGAACCATGGTAAACTCTTTGACATGACTGACATTTTACACCAGAATTTTGGGAAGTCAAATTGGCTGTACAATAAAAGCACATCCCTTTTGCTATTATTTGATTTTCAAATTCTAAAAAAGTATCTCCTTTAGAATGTCCGTTCAGAAACAGCGACTTTTTAACTTTTTGTACTGCAGAATCGTTTATTAATTCTTGTCGACTGTCTTTATCTGATTTTTCATGAATTTCAATAGGCGATCTTACAAGAGCCAAATTATAACTTAACATTTTAAATTCCATTTGGTATGAATTTTTGCCTCCTCTATTTTCTCTGAAGTTACTAACAACTTTTATATCATCTGTACTTTTTTCGTTGCTTCTATTTAAGTTTTCCCCACAATTATCTTTTTCACCTAACACTTCTTTTTTATTTTTAGGAGAATAAATGCAGTTTCTGTTTCAACCTCACAATCTTTAAAATCAATATCTGGCTAAAAATTTACATTAGCAGCTATTTGTCCTTGTAGATGATTATTTTCTTCTCCTTCAGTTTTTTAGTCGACCTTTTCATTTACTCTTGTTTTTTGGATCTTGTGTTCTTTGGTGGTTGACGTTGCTTCTTTTTTCAAACATTACATCTAATTTTCTTATTTTGTTTCTGACATTCTTAGTTTCTTTGTTTCTTTCTACTTTTTCAAGTTCTTTTCTTTTTATTGCAAATTCTTCTTCTTCTTCTTCTTCTTCTTCTTCTTCTTCTTCTTCTTCTTCTTCTTCTTCTTCTTCTTCTTCTTCTTCTTCTTCTTCTTCTTCTTCTTCTTCTTCTTCTTCTTCTTCTTCTTCTTCTTCTTCTTCTTCTTCTTCTTCTTCTTCTTCTTCTTCTTCTTCTTCTTCTTCTTCTTCTTCTTCTTCTTCTTCTTCTTCTTCTTCTTCTTCTTCTTCTTCTTCTTCTTCTTCTTCTTCTTCTTCTTCTTCTTCTTCTTCTTCTTCTTCTTCTTCTTCTTCTTCTTCTTCTTCTTCTTCTTCTTCTTCTTCTTCTTCTTCTTCCTTCTTCTTCTTCTTCTTCTTCTTCTTCTTCTTCTTCTTCTTCTTCTTCTTCTTCTTCTTCTTCTTCTTCTTCTTCTTCTTCTTCTTCTTCTTCTTCTTCTTCTTCTTCTTCTTCTTCTTCTTCTTCTTCTTCTTCTTCTTCTTCTTCTTCTTCTTCTTCTTCTTCTTCTTCTTCTTCTTCTTCTTCTTCTTCTTCTTCTTCTTCTTCTTCTTTTTTCTTCTTCTTCTTCTTCTTCTTCTTCTGTCTTTCTTTTAAGCGACTGTGTAGATGTTATAGCAAACGTTAGCTTCTCAGTCTCTTTTTTGCCTTTTCTAGTGGGTGTTTTTGCATACCAGAGACTTTTTTCTATAGAATGTAGAAAATTCTGAGCAATGATCTCGGACTCACTTCTGGTCATTTCTATCGTCTCCGTTTTATTTGCTTTTATCGATAGAGATTTCATCTATTTAAGTCTTTAATAAAATCTAAGATTATATATTTTCTTTATCAGGTGAAGGTTGTATGTGTTCAATTTGGTTTTCTTCGTTTAGGACATTCAAAATAAAATTATGTTCATCATTGTTTAAAACAACAGGTAATTTGTTAGGGTTTTCAGGAAACTCTTTTTCAAAAGTATCTAGTTAATCAACCATATGAGAATCATTCGTTTCAACTGGTGTTCTTAAATAGCTGATTATCGTCAAGCTCCATGTTATTTCCAGCTTTAAATACCTTTATCATATCACTTCCAACTACATTATTTCAAAGTCGGTATAACTTAAAAATGTATCTTTTGTGGAAGTTTGTTTTTGTGCCACCTAAACACTTGGAAAAGTCTACTGCATTTCAATTCCATGAATATAGACCATTTGCTCTAATCCATTTTTAATTGTTTGGCAGTTTGCTCTACTGCTACTTTTAATATTGGTGCAAAGTGTTCTTTTCTTAACGTTTTCAAGGGATGACTTCGCCTCCAGTTTACCACTGCTCTTTTCCATCCATTTTTTATTGGCTTGAAAGCTACAACATCAACTGGTTGCAGAATTATTGTGAACATCTTCGTCAAAGTTGTCTTAGAGGAAGCATATACAATTTCGTAAGCGTTCTGTGCTCCTCTTGATGCCAAGACTTTAGCATTTTTTGGACACACATTAAAACATGTCTCATCAGTATTTAGAAAACTTTCTGGATTTTTAAAAATAAGCAACCATCCTTTTGAATCAAGATATTTTTCAATGCCCTCAAACCATTTTTTTATAACTCCTAAAACATTTGCATTGGCAGCGGTTACTGCCTCACTTGTGCTTTTACAAATTTATTTATTTCTTCTGAGAAAAGCTTTATACCAAACTTCGCCAAGGCGGTTGTATATGAATGGGTTTTTTTTCGGATTTTTATCTAGAAATTCTTTTACCGATTCTTAAATATCTTCCTTACGTCGAGGAAATGAACGTTTCTGATTTTCAATAATCCAGTTTACCAACAATTTTTCTTCATGTTGGGTAAGTATAGTGATTTTAACAAATTTCCTACTTTTTCTAAATTGAAGTGTGGATTTTAAAACGCCTTGCAGCTTCTCGTATTGGCAGTCCTTTTTCAATTGCTTGGAAAGCTTCTAAAATTTGATGTTCATCATATTTTTTGCTGTACTTTTCACCAACAAGTTTTTTTGGCATTACGATGACCTGAAATTTAACAAAAATGAGTGATTGGCCAATCTCAAATTTATTCACTGGCCTTGGCCAACTAATGGTTAAAGTCCAATATCTACTAACATACATAAATAAAAATGTCTAACTAGCTATAAGGATAAAAAACTAAACCAAAAAAATATAATTTTGTTCCATATTCAAAATTATTAGTTATTGGCCTTGTGACCAATCAATGATTTTATACAGGAAATAATAACCAGTAATTGGCCACTTAAAATTATGTGTATATTTGGTTTAAACTGACTAAATTGTTATTATTTCATTAAAACAAAGTGTTAAGAAGATAACTTAAGCGATGTTTAAAAGCAAAAGTAGGAAAAAAAAAATACTTACCTTCTCACGAAAAATCACTTTACAAATTGATACATACACATACACGTCCGTCAGCAACGACCATCACTTTTTAACTTGATGACTAAAAAAGTAGTGGGGCACAAATTCAAACAACTACACAGAGGGAGACAGATGTGTGGCCAGATTATGTATATACTAATATAAATTGTATTTTTGCCAGGGAATTGTTAATAATGGGGTTTTTAAGTTTCAGGCCAATCACTGCTAATGAAATAATAAATGGCCCAATAGGATAAATAACCCACCTTACGGGATTTTTTTTTTTTTGAACAAGAACAGATTTGATTTTTTTTTTTGATTTTATGGAGTTAATGAGTTTATTATTGAGAATATCTCCATAAATATGAACTTTATGAAAAAAGCGAATGAAACCTTTTTTGTAGAGAATTTTATTTCCTACAAAATTAAATTTTGAAAAACCTATGATTTTATGAAAAAAATAAACTTCAATCGGCTTGCGAAATGTGTTATTGTTGTTCAAAAAAAAAAATATTCCCCCCATATTTTTTCATCAAAAGGAAGGTTTTCTTAGGGCGTCGAAAAAAAATTAATTTTTAACGATCACTCTACTGTCCACTCAGTATAACGATTCTAATCGTTCTTTTTCGAGAGCTTAATTTATGTTTACTCAGTTTGACCGGTTATCACTATCCAAGACATTTAAATTCCGTAGACACCAAAGGCGTTGTCCTAATTACTTGGTCTTACTCCATTAAAACTATTCCATTTCCTAATTTCTCCTACAAATTAAACTCACCTAGTTACACGGTAACTACTACTAATACGATAACAAAACTTTTTAAACGTTCACTTGAGCGCTCCACGTGATTCACATATATGAAGTGGGAAGAGGTGAAACTTTATTAAAACTTTTGTCAGTTCATTTAATATTCCTTTTGGATGAAAATTTGTTCCTAAAATAAGATTACCGTCATTCCAAAATAACAAACAAAACCGGGAGGAACTCTGAAAAGTACCTTTAAATTCCTAATTTGGCTTAAGAATTTTGTGAATGGAATCAATTGAGCCAGAATAAAGTTTCTTTTGATTCTATTTTTGGGATGTAACGCAAAAGAAAGGTCCGTCATTAACTAGGGTATTTTTAGAACTTTGGTAGGTATTACAGAATGAATGCTATATTCGAAAGATGGTCCATTTGGGGAAGATTTATTCAATATTAAATTAGAAATAATTTATAGGTGTGAAAGAGCGTAAGTCAACTAATCCAATATGATTTAATAAGCCTGATTGACACAAAAAGCTGCATTTTTAAAATTAGAACAGTAGAAAGAATCAGTCTGTAATATTGGGTTTAAGTCAGAGAGAAAATTAAAAAAAAAGTTATGAACATTTAATGTTAGATAAGTTGTTTGTATACAGGGTGTCCTAAAATTGCTGGGACACAGAGCTATCGGACCGTACAAACTAGACGACAGTTATTTCCCAGAAAGAAGAAGATAACCAGAATTTCGATAATTAATAATGTCAAAACATTGTTGAAATAAAATGTAAACAAACGTGAAATACAACTAAACAGTGATATAAAAGGAATGAAAACTAAGTGAAATAACTACCACATACTCTCAGGTCATTATGCTACACGTTTTCTGCTCATAAAACCATCAGGATCTTTAAAACAAAAAGGTAAGACAAGTTCAATGAATTGAATCATATTAAAAGTTTTATTCAAAACAAAGCAGTGCCTTTTTAAAATACTGAGTATGAAGGATATGTTTTAAATGCTTGTATCCTTTAAATTACCAAAGGTTCTTATTCAAGACAAATCGACACTTTATTACAAGTTAAGAATGTGTTTTAAATGCCAAAAGCTTATTTGGAGACAATTATGATCTCGATGATCCTACGTATAAACACAGCTGCGAAGCAAAATATTGTAAAAAAGAGGTAACTAGTTCATGCCATATTTGTTTAACGCTGTTATGCTGGCAGCATTTTCAAGTTTACGGGGATTCATGTGAAAGCCACTTAAAGATTACGAAAAAAAAAAAAAAAATCAGCTCGTAAAACTCAATCAAAAATTACTGGTAAAAATATGGGCGAAGGCAATACATTAAAAAACGCTACCAGAAGACTTTTTAGTAGAAGGTGAAGGAAGAGAAGAAGAATTGTGTGAGAGAACAAAAAAAGTAAATAAATAGAAACTAGCCAAAAAAATACGAAGAGACCTCGTCAAGAGTACATCAGATCTAAATCAGGTATTGTTGTACCAGCACGGCAACTCAAGCAAAGTTGTAATTTCGACGTTTGCAAAAAAGAAAATTACGAAATTGTTATTTATTTAACAAAGAAGAAAAATCTAAACTTTTTGAGTCATTTAAAAAAAAATGGAAATCTTACAAAGCAGCGCGAGTTCATAGCACGTCATATTAGCACACATCAAACGATTTTCAAAACAACTAAACATTCAAGAAGAAAATTTACTAACAAATACTTTCTTACACAAGAAAATACTCCCAAGATAGTGTGCAAAAAATTTTTTTAAACACTTTGGGAATTTCTGAACGATTCATGAGAACCGCATTAAATAAAGTCGATAAAAGTGGCGTATTGGAAGGAGAAAAACGAGGTGGCCGAAATTCCGCTGCTGTTATTGAGAGAGATAAAGACCTACGCGATGCCATTATAACACACATTCGCAGATTTCCTAAAATAGAATCACACTACTGCAGGTCCAGTTCTACAAAGGAATATCTGCACCCAGGCTTTGACCATATCGAAAATGTATGACATGTTCATAAACGAACTTGATAATAATGACGAAAAACCTTGTATCGACCTATTCATAAGAGTATTTCGATCTCTAAATTTATCGTTTCACAAAGCAAAGAAAGACCAGTGCTCTTAGTTAGAGAACAGGAGAAGATAGTGTAAAAGAAAACCTAAGAGCCCGATTTGAGAAGCACGTTGCCGAAAAAGAAAAAATAAGAGAAATAAAATAAAATATTAAAACAGAAGCTTTAAGTAATACTCAGATTTTATGTGCTAGTTTTGAGTTACAGCAAGTGATTTATTTGCCTCAGTCAAAGGAAAGCGATATTTTTTACAAGAATCGATTAGCTAACTATAATCTTACAGTGTACAATATTGCATCAAAGGAATGTTTTTGCTATCTCTGGAATGAAGTACAAAGCAAACGAGGTGCTGCTGAAATAAGTTCCCACATCTATAAAACACTTGCTTTTTTTTCAGATGGTTGTAGCGGTCAAATAAAAATTCAATTACTGCAACCATGCTTCTGTATACGGTGGCAAACTCTAAAAACATAGAGGAGATATCGCTTAGATTTTTTGAGTCATTCCATGGGCAGAATGAGGAAGATTCTGCACATAGTGCTATTTCAACTGCACTAACAACTACAAATAATATTTTTGTACCATCACAGCTTCACCCCATTATGCGTCTTGCTCGAAGAAAACAACCATACAAAGTAATGCCTCTAGAGTGTCATGACGTTATAGATTTCAAGAAACTATCTAGATATCAACAAATATTTTCAGTAAGAACATCGAATTTTGGAAATTCAATAAAATCGACAGATATTATGGAATTAAAGGTAAAGAAATCTGATCCATTCAAAATATTTTTCAAAAATAGTCACCTTCAAGAAGACTTCGATTCGCTTACACTTAAAAGATTACAAACTGATTTATCTGAAATTAATTTGGAGCCTCTAAATCGAGAACTTCAAAAACTCACTATGTGAAGGGTCTTTGCCAGTAGTTAGAAATCATCATTTTATTATCAGTTATTTTTTTATTAGAATTATTATTTATTTTTTAAATTTTATTATTTTAAATACAGAATTTTAATTTGTTTGTATTATTTATATTTGTTTGCCTATAATGGTTTTGTATGTTTGTTGTTGATTTTTAATAAAATTGTGGTTAATTTTTAATAAATTTATTGTTTATTAAATTTTTCTGCACTATAGTATATCCCAATGAATTGACGTAACTCAGTTTTATGTCGTTACGCAATGATTTTTCAATTTCACAAAGTGACGTATCTCATTGTCGGCCATTTTAAGAAAAATCAAACAAGTTTTTTGTCGAAAATGAGGTATAGACATGAACGTGACACATTAATTTTCTAGTATACCAAAAATTATATTTTAGATTGTTACGGTTACTTGTTGCCATTTGGTTCAACTTTACAAAAATCTTTTCCTAAAACCACATACGAAAATGATAGTTTGCACACTTATTTGTTCTTAAGAAAGTAGCTTATATCACACGCGTACTGAAATATATATCACACACGTATTGAAAAATAGCAAAAGACCCATGTATTGAGAAGTAAAAAAAATATCGTCCTATTACCTGTGACATGTACGTCAAAGTTATCATTATAATTGTCAAATTAAAATTTTTATATAATGTCAAATGAGCAATAAAGTTTTTTATATAGGTTTTTAAAATTATAAAATAATAATAAAATATGTTTACTCACTATTATTTATCGAATATTGAAACAAAATTTTCTATAAAGGTGCTTCTGGAAATAAAATAATTTTCTTCTTTTTTTCTATAGTGTTATTTTCGGTTTCAAATACAATGCGAATTTTTGAGGTTATGTTTATGTTAGTGTTTACAATACACCTTTCTGTAGGTGTCTATTAGTTTGAAAATATTTAAAGTTTATTGTGATTTGTGTTCAAATACATACTAGTGTCTACAAGATAATTCAAACTTTAAAATTAAGTGTTATAAAGATTACTGGTTAATGCATTTAAAAGAAAGTGAAGAAAAACTTATTCTTCATGGCTATTGTGAATATACTAAACACAACAGGTAAGTTTAAAGTTTAAAAATTTGAAAAACTACATTAAGTAGGCTGTGGTATTAATTGTCAAACACACAAGCAGTCATTCTGTAAAATTTTACTTTATTGTAAAATTGTACTGAGCTCGCAAAAAAAATGGATTCTAGTGATTCCGAATGTACGCCTCCAGAAATAGCAGAAGCTGCTAAAAACACGTGGCTCAAATTGTTGCCTGCTAAATCCAGAGTAAGGTATTAATATGCTTATGCTCAATTCATTAAAAGGAGACAAAGGAAACAAAGAGTTCGTTTTCTGAAAATGTTCTACTGGCTTATATGAATGAATTATCATCAAAAGTACAAAGTTCGACTTTGTGGACACAGTACTCAATGTTGAGAACTACTCTGTCTATTGAACACAACGTTGACATTTCTAAGTACCTAAAATTAAAGGCATTTTTAAAGAGAAAAAGTGATGGGCTATAAACCAAAAAAAGCCAAAGTCCTGTCGCAACAAGAAATAAATGATTTCATAGAAACAGCTCCAGATGAATTATATTTGTTTACAAAGGTGAGCAAGTTTAATATCTATTATTTTGTTTAATGTGTGAGTATTTTTTATTATTTAAGGTTGCACTTATCCTTGGAATATCAGGAGCATGCCGAAAGCAGGAGCTCACACAGTTGACTATAAACGATATAGAGGATTTGGGTACAGCAGCTGTAATAAAAATAGATAACACAAAAAACCAAATATCCAGAAAATTCACGATGACTGGACCGTTTTATACCATATTTAAAAAATTTGCCAATCTTAGGTCACCAACCACTCAACTAAGGTTTTTTCTTAATTATAAAAATAAAAAATGCACCCAACAAGTAGTGGGTATAAACAAAATAGGCACTGTGCCAAAGGTAGTGGCAAAGTTTTTTAAATCTTCCGAATCCAGAACAATATACTGGCCACATCTTTAGGCGTTCTTCTGCAACAATTTTGGTAGATGCAGGAGCAGATCTTGCTGCATTAAAGCGCCACAAGGGATGGAAATCCTCTATCGTGGCCGAGCAGTACATAGATGACTGTACAATAATAGATTAATGACTGCTAATAAAATAATGAACACCATTCGCAGCACAAGCACATGTAAAAACATTAAACAATACTCTGAACAAAATGCTGAAACTACAAAACCCAGATACAGTGCAAGTTTGTGTACTCCATCTATACAGCAACAAATTAATGTAGATCCACAAGAGACAATAAACACATATATTAGGGGAACCACTGAGAATAATAATAATGCGACATTACAAAATCCACTACAATTTAGTACATGTTATAATAACAATTTTACTTTTAACTTTTATAACGTCCCAGAAAAAAGTAAAACAAAATTATTAATAATTATTCAGTTCATATAGTTTAGTTACAAACATTTCCTAATTGTTATATTAGTTATCTCTAGTTTAGTTACAAATATTTTTTATCCATTACATTAGTTATCTCTACTTTAGATGTAAATTTTTATGAACCATTCTGTTAGTATCTCTGCTTTAGTTATAAATGTTTCTTATTGTTATATTAGTTCTTGTTCTGCTTTAGTTATAAATATTTTTTAAACATTGCATTAGTTCTTGTCGTTTCTACTGTTACAAAATGAAAAATATTTTAGTACATGTGTATTATGGTTTAATTGACTTTCTCAATTAAAAAAGACGTTTTTTAAAGGATTTTGTGTGTGGTCTTAGGAAAAATAGTGTACACAACTTGTTGGAAAGTGTATTTCTCGCACTCGTTTAGTTCATCTCGTGCTAAACTTCATCTCGTGCGAAATGTTGCACTTTCCACACTTGTTATGTAATATACTATTAAAACGCTCTCCTGTAAAGTTGTGAAAATCAAGTTACGCCACTTAGTGAAATTAACGACGAAATGTGTAATAAAAATCAATTTAGTTAACTTTAAAACTGTAACTTAACAGATTTACTTCCACCGTTGAAAATAAAACCTAGATTATAGTTGTGGATATCGGCATTTCAGTCTTGCTAATAAATAAGTGATTTGATTATCAGAAACGAGCTGGCAATATTCCGTTCTCTATAAAAAATTTCCAACAAAATTGAATGTAGATGAAAAAAAAAACTTCAAACATTTCCAAACTCTATTTAATTACACAGTGCTCTCGCATCTGGGCTCGCGGCCAGGCAAAAACTTCTCTAATCAAATGAAATTGCCGTGAAATATTCGTAATACGTTAATAAACTATGACACAAAAAAATCCGTTCGGAAAAGTTCAGCGACATGAACCCGGCGTCGATAACATTATTGGAGTTATCAGCGTACTATCATCAGCTCAGATAAAATCCTTTGACGATGCGGTTTCGTCGCCTCTCGAACTGGATCCGTGTTAATAGGTTTATGGGATAATTTTCAATAACTATCTATGTTTTGGTTTATGGAATTTATATTAAATCACAATGTTTTGCTTTTAAATGTGTCTTAATAAAAAATAATGAATATTATAACATAATTGTATCTCAAAACTAGAGACTAATGTAAGTCCACGTATTTTTTTTTTTTGTACCTACGAGGAGGGGTTGAAAAGTTCGTGGTCTAACCTACGAAATGAAAAAATATTTGGATTACTTATGTTTTATGTTTCTACATAATCCCCCTCGAGCGAGATACATTCACGCCACCTTTCCGGTAACGCTACTATATCTCTTTTAAAAAATGATTCTTCGAGTTCTGCAAAATACTCCAGTAGAGTACTTTTCACGTCTTCATCCAAAGAAAATCTCTGGCCCCCCAAAAAGGTTTTCAGGTTTCCAAACAGGTGAAAGTCCGAGAAAGTCACATCAGGCGAATAGGGCGGGTGCGGCAACACTTCGAACCCACACGCATAGGCGCCGAATCCTTGGGGCCCTGGGTGCGCAAGCACCCAGAGCAGTTTTATACTGGGTGCGGAGCACCCATAGCACAACGTGGACAAAAAGTGCCAATAAGTAAAACGAAGAAGCTGTCGTGGCCTAAGTTCGTAGAGCGACAGGATGCCTCAATGCAGCATCAGTTTTTCATTGGCTGTCAGAGTTGTGTGCTGAGATGTTGCAAGTGGCGATAATCCTAATGCAAAATATTAAAGCTTTTTTCTTAAGACCCAACTCTATTTTTCTCTTAGGTTAGAAGACGATTTTTCATTCGAATACGAGACGTCACTTTGAATTTCTATCTCTTAATTTTAACGTAACACGATGAGGTTAATAAAACTTATATTTCAAATCAGTATATGGTTGCAAATTGGTTCCACATCATCGACAGTTCATTTAAGTTTCCTTAAATAATTAGGACACAAATAAAAGTGTATTTTGCGTTTTAGCTTTTAAATACTAAAAAATGGTAAAGTCCATAACTATTAAATATTTGTTAAATATCACTTATTAAAATATTATGCATTAATGGTAAAACAAACTATAGACTTTCCACCATTCTTTACCGTACTCTGAACCCATTTTTAAAAACAATTTCTAAAATTATTATTGTTCGGAGCTGAATTTTTTGTAATAAAAAAGTCGCCGTCAGTTGTCATTTACAACGCGTTGAACTTTGACTTAAAGGTTTATTATTCTTGTTGTATATAACTCTACGACTTCAAAAAAGAACGACTAATAACGCTCTACAATTAACAAGACAAGAGCTCTGTACATATGCTATCGAGTAAATGCTTGAGGGGAGAAGGGAGAAAATTTGGAAGTTGCTCCAGGTCAAGCACCGGTAAAAAGAAACGTTCATTTAAAGTCAGGAACAGCTCTCTAGTAGTGCTCACGAGTAACATTTTTTGTCAGTTTTCTCCACTGAACGGAGACCCTCTAGCGGGGATGAGACTCAACCCTAAAATTTTAAATGCAAAGAGGGGTCGAATGATATCTTATTTTAAAGGTATTTTTACCTAGATTATAACCCCCGAGTTTTACATCGCTACTATCTACGTAGCCCATACAGTGGCTAACCAAAAGTACAAAACCGGTTTAACATAATCTTTACATTGTTATTAAACACAAAGAATTTTTTTTGTAACAATTCTAGTTTTATTGTTATCAGATGACATTCTTTGGTCGCCGTAAAGTAGTGTAAGGTGTAGTTTATTTCGTTATAGAGTCGGCATAAAAGTGGCATATCAGTGATAATGGTTTACTCAATTGCTGAGAGGGTGCAAATAATTTCACTTTTTTTGCGAACAATGGATGTGCTAATAGAATTGCCCAACTGTTTAACAATCAAAATCGAAAAGTCTATCGCAAGTATATTTTGGGAAACAAGGTTAGTAACGAACAAACAACGTGAAATGGAAAATTCTGTAATAAATGGTACATAGGTGGCGATTTTAGTGCATGTTGTTCAAGAACCCACATTGAGCACAAGACAGTTGGTGATAATATCTGGTATTAAGAAAAGTAGCATTCAGAAGATATTGAAAAATCACAAGTATCACTCCTTAAAAATACATCTGGTACAAGAACTTAACTAAGACGATTTTGATAGGCGATTACAATTTTGTGAAATTATGACTGAACAAGCAATAAATGATCAGCAATTTCATTTCAACGTATGTTTTTCTAATATGGCATCCATCAAATCCTATAGAGAACCATGCAAATAAATTCACATGGTCTTCCATAGGATTCGAAACCGTGTCTCGTTTACCAACAAATTGGCTCGCAAATAAATGCCGCACCGTAGACACCTACGCTACCTTAGTCGAACTGGAATTTTTGGGAACCGTATAATTGGCCCCTTTTTATTACCTGGAACTCTAACCGCAAAAATGTATCTGGAATTATTAGAAAACGACATTCATTCAGCATTACTAGAGTTTATTGAGAATGACGATCAGTATATAGCAAACAACTTAATATTCCAGCAAGACGGAGCGCCATCCCATTTTGCACTGTTCGTCAGTATTTGGTTATGGGGCCACTTAAAACTTAAAATGTATGATACCCAGCCCTGAAAAATCTGCGACGACGGATAATTAACAATAACGATTTAAAGCTCGGGGGTTATAATCTAGGTAAAAATACCTTTAAAATAAGATTTTAGGGGGAAGTTTCACCCCCGCTAAAGGGTTTCCGTTCAACGGACAAAACCGGCAAAAAAATATTTCCCCCTAAAATCAAAAATTGACGAGTCCGAGCGTATTTTCGTAAATGACCTAAGGTGCCGAAAATTGGCTCTGTTTCGTTTTCAAATGACCACCCTGTATATATACAATACTCCATTAAGTCTATATTAATCAAAAATCTTCTAAATTTATGATAGATAATAAATGTTTTATATTGTGTTTCTACTTATTTCATTGGTACTCTAGCACCGCAGCATCACTGAATACCAGTGATGGCTTCACCGAGCATATAGGGTTGCCAGAGGCCAAATATCCCTATTTAGGTGGGAGCCTCAAGCGTACCGATTGTTGATACTCCCGTCTGCCGCTTCATTCCTCAAAACTCAAGCAATTCGACATTGGACAATACCTTTTTTTTTTTAAGAAAATGTTCATAATGTCAACGCTTTATAATGGCTTTTAAAGTGCTTTTAAAAACCGGTGGTGACCCTAAGTGTTGTGTGGAGGGGGGGGGGGGCGACGGAGCTCCCTTTTCCCGCATAGAGGCCGAGCACCCAAAGCAATTTTTGAGTTCCGGTGTGAACACGAGCATTGTCCTGATGAAACCACACCTTTCTTTGCTGCCATCCGTGCCTTTTAATTTTGATTTCTTCACGTAAACGTCACATTAAGTTGCAGTGGTATTCAGAATTGACAGTCTTTCCCTTTTCCAAAAAGTCAATTAAAATGATACCCTTAGCATGCCAGAAAATTGACGCCATAACCTTAGTTGCCGATAAAACTTGTTTGGCTTTCTTCGGGTACGAGATTCAGGTCTTTTCCATTGCTTTGATTTTTGTTTTGATTTCGGTATACGATAGTGTACCCATGCTTCGTCTATAGTCACAAATCTGTTAATAAACTCCTCTGGATCACTTTCAAACAGTTCCAAACAATCACGAGAAAGGGTGAGTCGAGTGCGTTTATGTTCAACCGAAAGCAACTTGGGTACCCATCTTGCGGACTCCTTAGAAAACCCTAATTCGTTCACAGTAACGTTTTGTGCTGGCTTATAAGACATACCCTTTAAATATAGTAAAATAAGACCATGGAAATCGTCTTAAAAATAAAGTATTTGCAAAACACATACTCCCAGCCCTCACTAATGAAAAATGAATACTTTCGCTGAATTTCAGCTCTTAATTTCTATTTTACTAGTTGTAGAAATTAAAAAAAAAATTGATTTTACTTCCGCAATATGATAAAACATTTTCGGCCAATGTTGAAATTTAATAAGACTCGTTTTGACTGAATGTATACGCTCAATAACTGTATATTAAAACATTTAATTTATCCTATTTTAAGCGTTCCTGTTTTTTCGAGAATAAAGTACTATGTTCTTCTTAAACATAAAAAAGGGCTAAATTTCGATGAGACGGGCCTGTATATGTTAGCGTGCCTGCTAGCATTACCAATTGTGAAAATTAACGATTCAAAATAAAAGAAACACAATATGGATTTCCGCTACCGAAGATTATCCTGAAATATTAAAAGGATCAAATAAAAAGGAAACGTTTCCATTGAAATTTTAAACTCTCCAAACGAGCGCATAAAAACATATATCTAAGGCCGTTCGAAACGTGTAAAAGAATGAAAATTTTGCTTCCACCTCCACTTAATACCTCTCGAGGGGCTCTGGAACGAGTACAGAAACCGGAAGTAAAATATCCGAGCAATTGTGCAAAAACCCCTCGCCGTTACATTCTAGCAATTTTACTAGGGCTTTTAAGAGCACAAAGGACGGTACGGTATTGAGGAGATCAGACACTTGAAGGACCCTCGTGGAAACGTGTCAATGTATGAGTCCCTCACACACGATATTGTTCTAGTGGTTCTGCTATAAATACTTGTTACGTTACTGGCTCGCATAGAGAGATGGAGAGCGTATAGACACGCCAATGAAACAGAAAAGAATTGATGATGACCTGACAAAAGCGAAGGGCCTCTTCACTTTTGCTCGCTGAAAAACAATTAAAATTGGTTTAATAAAAGGATACGGGGGAATTTATCGTCCTTGACTGTTACACAGTGTTTTTGAGAATAAAGGAAGGCTATTTGCGCATAAAATTTGGTACAAATTAGTAGGAAATGAGTGGATAGTATGCTTGTTCTAACATGAATTAAATAAATGTACTTTTAATGAATTTATCGGGTTTACTTAGAGTCTGTTTTGTGGAAATGTTAAAATATAAATAGAAATGGACCATATTAGTTTATTATAATAAGCATGAAAGTACATATTTCTTTCGCAGTTGCAAGTTACAGAAAGGACAGTTATTGATCTTATTCGGAACATGATTTAAGAGACAGCACATTACTGTTAGAAATATTCAAGCAACTTTAAAGATTGATGTGAAAGCAATTAACACTATTTTATACAAACATTTGAAAGGTGGTAAGCTTTGTCCAGGATTCTCAACAACTTGACTTTAGCTTAAAAAAAGACCGTCTACACTATATTGCATTTCACCGTGGATCGTCCAATTTATTTTACATCATCTTAGGTTGTTACGATCTGATTTTGCTATAACATTTTTGGCAACTTATTTTGGCAATTGATTTTAATATTTGACACACTGCGTGTATTTTGGCGTTATCTTTATTTGGCGTTATAATATTATTAGAGAGTTATTGCAAGTTCACTTAAGGTCAGTCACTGTTAGTGCCGCTCTTATTTTGACATCTGAGCATGCGTAGATCACTAACTTTAACAAAGATTGTGCCTGTTCTTAAAAGAGAGTTATTGCAAGTTCACTTAGGGTCAGTCACTATTAGTGCCGCTCTTAATTTGACATCTAAGCATGCGCAGATGTTTATGTTCTAAAACTGACTTTATTAAGGATTGTGCCTGTCCTTAATTGTGGATGTTTAAGGGCAGCAGGTAGTGGCGACTTTACAGCTTTCGGATGCACTCGTCATTTAAACCTTCCAAAATTATAATTTATAATGCCTCTTTAATATTAGGTACTATTATATAATTTATTTGACTCTAATTATGATGTCACTATTAGTGGCTGGCTTTATAAAAATTTGCAATATCTCTTTATTAAGGATAGGCACAATCTTTATTAAAGTTAGTGATCTGCGCATGCTCAGATGTCAAAATAAGAGCGGTACTAATAGTGACTGACCTTAAGTGAACTTGCAATAACTCTCTAATAATTGTAAATGTTTGTGTCATTTGAAATGAGAGTTATTTCCCAGAGTTCCTAGGATAGTTCACAAGTTTTCAGCTTAGGGGAAACGGGACAGGGTTGGCCATAAGGGAGCCTTGGCCAATTTTCAAATTTCTCGCTTACTGTAATAACAGTACTAACCAGTGGCGGCTCATGGGGTGGTTCACAGTGACAGAATATAGGTATCAGTACAGATGTATGAAAAAACTTTCAGTGTTTTAGAAAGTTTATAATATACCTTTCTAAAACATTGACAGTTTTTTACCTATATCTATACCGAGATCAATATTCTGCTACTGTGAACCCCCAAAATTTGGGTCACGAGCCGCTCTGCTACTAACTCTTCCCCCACACACTAGTCATCGTCTCTAGCCTTTGGATCGGTCTGTATTTGGTCCGTTTAAGATATATTTTAATCAGGCAGCAGACGACTTCATGGTTAATAATCCTGGATAGCCGATTAGAATTCAAAACAATACTGAACTTGTTGGAAATGCATTTCCTAAAGCATTTACTCCAAGTAATATCCAGAAAGGTTTTTCTTCTACCATCTTATTCCAAAATTGCAACCACTGCCTCTTCGTCTTTTTACCCTTTACAGAACCAAAAAATCAATATAATTTTCGTGCACATGTAAACTCCAGAACAAATCAAACCAAACTGATTCTACCTGAAGCAGTTCGTCCTTTTCTGAAAGCAGACCCTAGAAAAAGGACTAGAGGAGGAAGAAAGCCAAGATCACTTATTTTAACAAAAACCAAATAAAGACGAGATTAAAGAAATATATAGACCAAGACAAGAAGGACAGAACAAACTGGGCGATAAAAAAAAACAGAAGGAAAAAAAGTTAGAAGGCAAGTGTTACAGTCTTGTTCCTCAAGCTCTGATAATGGTGAGGATTCTGTTTCTCTAGCTAGTGAGGAGGATCTTGATCCACAAGACTTCAGCGATTTGGGCAATGGCTTTGGCGCTGGAGATTTTGCTTTGGTAAAGTTTTGTACAAGATCCAACGAGTACCACTTTGTAGAAGGAATTTTGTGAAAGCTTTCTTTGAGTAAGTAAAATTCTTAAGAAGGCCAGGACCTAAACATGCATTCATCTCTTCTGCTAAAGAAGATATCTCCACTGCATCATTGGCCGATGTGACTAAATTACCATGTCCATTGACTAAAGGTGGAACAGAACGCGCCATGACTTTTCTTCTTTTAAAAATGTGTAATAGTTTTTTTATGTCTCATTTTATTTTTTCTTGTATTACAGCTTGTTTATTGTTTGTGAAATGCCGATTTTTGTTTTTTTTTTTTAATATGTTTCAAACATTTATTTACTGAGATGTTTGTAGTGATAGTGGTCATGTTATCACGTGAAATAAAAGTTTTGTCCCACATGGGGCAGCTCTTGAGTTTCCAGCTTACAATTTTCACGGAAATTCTTCGGATGCCACTATAGTGACACTTGTGACGTGCTAATTAGGATCTTTAAACGGAACTTACGAGCTTTTGACTTGTTATTTAGTCTTATTATTGATAAGGTGGGCGCAGTGATACAATTAAACTCATTTTTGCCAATACTGTAACCCTTCAATCCCCATTATCATCATGATCATGATTCATTTTTAGTATATTTTTATAATGTGGGTGATCCACGTTTGACAGTATGCTATTATTACTTAGTCTTTGATAGATGTTTGATGAATCCATGTGCATTACGTCTAGGGTAACCTGATGCTCTAGTTTGAACTAGACTCACTTCGTCAATAAGATAAGTAGACGTGCTAATATTTTTTGCTCACTTTTGTTTTCCTGTGGGAGTCGCCAAAAAACTCATAGATTCATTTTGGTGGAAAATACATTTCACAGTTTAAAGGATCTCTGGGTAAATTATTCCTAAAATATAGTTAGTTGTAGTTGATGGGTTAGGTATATCTTTAGTGGAACTTTTAGCTTGTTTTACTTACCTTGTTGTATGGTTAAGAAACCAAGTTGTTTCGACATTTATTTAACCTCATTTACTTCAATATTTTGAGATAGTGTCATACATGTATTTAGTATATTTATACAGAGTGGCCCAAAAGTCTGGAAACGGCCAATTATCTCTTATATTGCTAGTCCTAATTGTACAAAATTTGGGGCGCACCTATTTTGGGATACGGAGATTCCAGATTTGATATTTGCAATGTTGCCAGATTTGCCATTTTTCTTATATTATTAGTCACTTTGGTTTTTCAAATTAATCACTCTGCATATTCAGTCATTATTGGAATCTCCTATTCAATACGAGTTCAACCATATGTAACACTTATGATTTTATGTAGTCTGGAAGGTCTCAAATAAATAAAACAATCATGGAGAAATGTGGTATACGCATTCTACCATCGATTAGGGTACTGGCAACTCAAAAATGGAGCACATTTTTAACACTTGATAAAGTAACCATTATGTTAAAAATGTAATCTTTCAATTGTTACGTCTAATGTAGTTGAAAATAGTTTGTATTAAAAAATTTATTGAGATAATTAGGCGTTGCCAGACTTCTGTTTTATTTATTTAAGACCTTCCAGACTACATAAAATCATAAGTGTTACATATGGTTGAACTCGTATTGAATAGGAGATTCCAATAATGACTAAATATGCAGGGTGATTAATTTGAAAAACCAAAGTGACTAATAATATAAGAAAAATGACAAATCTGGCAACATTGCAAATATCAAATCTGGAATCTCCATATCCCAAAATAGGTGTAAAAACCTTTGGTCTTTAAAATAAATCGTGGACTGTATATAAATTGGTTTTTTATTTTTCCAAAAAAAATGACAAATTCAAAATTAACTTTCAAAAAGTATCTCTACAACTATGATAACAAAATCTAATATATAAGTTAGTTCTCTAGGTCGTAGATAACTTCAACATATTCTCCCCCTTTGTGAAGACTCTTCACACATCTAATTTGCAAATCTTCACTGCAGGCCTCTTGTAAATTCCGGTTTTGGTTTTTACATCTACGACTCGTACTACGTTGTCTCTGCCAGGATATGTTTTCGTTATTCTGCCTTTTGGCCATGTCTTTGGAGGTAGGTTGTTGTCGACTATCACTACCACGTCGCCTTCTTTGAGGTCTTCTGATCTTTCGTGCCACTTTGCCCTTTTCCTCAGTTCTGGCAGGTACTCTTTTATCCACCTCTTCCAAAATAGCTGCGACAACCTCTGGACAGTCTTCCATTGTTGTCTTGGATTTGGTCTTTCATCAATTGTTGGAGGATCAGGGAATTCACCAGTTGAGGACCCAAAAAGGAAATGATTTGGTGTCAAACATTCTGGGAAATCTGGATCTTCAGGAACATATGTCAAAGGTCTGGAGTTTATTATGTGTTCAATTTCGACAAAAATTGTTTGTAACACTTCATCTTTCGGGAAGTTATCTTTTAAAACTATACTTAAACAGCGTTTTATAGAACGAATTATTCTCTCCCAACTCCCCCCCATATGTGATGCTGCTGGTGCATTAAAATTCCAATTGATTTTGTTTGCGGTTAGGTGCAATTTTAATTCTTCTGTGTTCAAATTTTTAATATTTTCCAAAAGTTCTTTATTAGCTCCATGAAAATTTGTTCCGTTATCCGAATATATTTCTTTAATCGTGCCTCTTCTTCCTACTAATCTTTTTAGTGCCATAATTACTGACGACGAATTTAGCGAAAAAGCAACTTCGATATGTACAGCTCTTGTCGTTAAGCAAGTAAAAATTACCCCATATCTCTTTTCATGTCGTCTGCCCACAGTTACAATTATAGGTCCAAAATAATCCATACCAGTTCGTGAAAATGGTTTTTCATAAACTGCCATTCGTGCCTCTGGTAAAAGACCCATTTCCGGTTGAACAGGTTTAACTCGACGGTTTTTACAAAATTGACAATTTCTGGTAATTTTCTTTACTGTATTTCTTAAACTTGGAATCCAAAATTTTTGCTTCATTTCATTTAGTACAAACTCTGTTCCATTATGAAAACTTCTTCGGTGGTAGTCATCTATTAATAATTTTGTAAATTCATGTCTTACATCTAAAATGATCGGATTTTTTCTAATGAGTACGTCTTTGAGTTCAGAATACATCCTTCCCTTGGCACAAAGTATTCCTTCTTCGTTAAGAATCGGTGATAGCTTATAAATTTTGCTATTCTTCCTTACCGTCTTTCCCTCCTTGATACTTTTAACTTCATCTCCATAATATTTTTCCTGTATTTCTTTATACCACATTTTTTCTGCGTCTTCGATATCTTTAACTGACAATTCTTTACCATGCGTTGACTGATCCGATACGTTTCCTTCATGTGAAGGTAAGTGCTGTTTCATAATTTTTATAAACCTAAATACCCAAGCAGTAGTTCTGGTTAGTCTATGGGACTTCGAAATAATGTAAGTTTATTAGAATTTTCAAACTGGCTAAAGATCAAAGCCAAAATTGCTTGTTACATCGACAGTCCTTGGACAAGGGTAGAGGAGTCTAAACCTCATTATTCTGGTAAGAAAGATGCAGTCTTAGCAATAGAGAAAAAGACAGAGTATAAAAAGAAATGTTTGCTTTGCAATAAAAATTCTCATAATTTAGACACTTGTAAAATATTTTTAGAGAAATCAACAGATAAGAAGTGGAAAGTAGTAACAGAAAACAAATTGTGTATAACTTGTTTAAAGCCAAACCACTTCAAATCAGCTTGTTTTAGAAAGAAACCGTGTGGAGTACAGAACTGTATGAGACGTCATCACCCACTTTTACATACGACAAACACATACGCCAAGACTAATTCCTCGAGTGGGCCTGGTGAAGAAGGCTCTTTAAGCAGACAGCTAAACTTGGATGTAGACACTTCAGCACGAGGTGTAAGGCAGATCTCAGAAGGAGATATACAAGAGTTGAGGCAAGGTTCTTCAAGAGAGACTAGACAAAATATAGAAGGACAGGTGAGAAACATAAATTTCATTAAAAGAGAAAGAATCAATGTTTTATTGAAAATTTTGCCTGTAATTTTAAAAGGACCTAATAGACAAATTTTAACCTTTGCCTTTTACGATGAAGGCGCAACAGTTTCATTAATAGACTCAGATTTAGCTGAAGAATTAGGACTGAAAGGAAAGAATGAGCCAATTTGTTATCAATGGACAAATGGAATTACTCATCAAGACAATGATTCAATGACAGTTAGCCTAGAGATTTCAGATAAAGACAATTATAGGACATTTAAACTAACAGACATTAGGACGATTAAAGATTTAAACCTACCAGGACAAACTGTCGATACTGAAGAAATAACAAACTTATATCCTGAAGTGACACAACTTAAAAATGTAGCCAGTTATTTTGACGAACACCCCAAGCTTTTGTTAGGGCAAGACAAATGTAACCTAATAGCTGGTAGAAAAATAATAGAATTAGAACATAACGGACCATTTTTGACAAAAACGTTACTTGGATGGGTGGTACACGGAAATTTAGGCGTCAGTAAGAAAAATACAGAATTTTTGTATCACGTTTGCGAAAAGACAGAGCTCCAAGAGTTACATGACCTAATAAAACAAAGTTTTAATTTAGAATCATTTGGAATTAAAATTTATGAAAATAATATTAAATCTAAAACTGATCAAAGATGTGAAGAAATTATGAAAAATACCACAAAGAGGATAGGTGGGAGATTTGAGACCGGACTACTTTGGAAAGCAGAAAATGCTTCATTTCCGGACAACAGAAAAGCGGCCCTAAGTAGACTGTACTGTACAGAAAGAAAAATGGACCGAGATAATGATTTTGCTAACAAATATTGTCAGAAAGTTGAAGATTATATTAACAAGGGATATGCTAGAAAACTCACTAAAGAAGATTTAGTGATACCAGTTTCGAAATTATGGTACCTACCTCACTTTGGAGTTGTAAACCCAAACAAACCAGACAAATTACGATTGGTATTTGATGCTGCTGCCAAAGTCGACGGAGTAAGCTTAAATACAGAATTGTTACCTGGTCCAGACTTACTTCGTCCTTTAACAGCCGTTTTGATAAAATTTAGACAAAATAAAATCGCTTTTACAGGAGACATAAAGGAAATGTTCCATCAGGTGAGAATAAGGAAAGAAGATAGATCGGTTCAAAGGTTCTTGTGGAGGGGAAAAGACAGAGACAGAGAACCAGATGTCCTGGAAATGGTGGCTATGACCTTTGGAGCTACCTGTTCACCTTGCTTAGCACAATATGTAAAGAATGCAAACGCCAAGGAATGTGAACAAGAACTTTACGAGGCCAGTAGAGCTGTCATTGAAAATCACTATGTCGATGATTATTTAGATAGCCAATGCACCGACGAAGCTGCCCTAAAAAAGATTCTGGAAGTTATTGAGGTTCACAGGAGAGGAGGATTCGAAATCTGTAATTTCATATGCAATTCTAAAAATGTCCTAAGTAAAATTCCTGAAAATGCAATAGCTAATTCGATGAAAAACATTCAAGAATTTTCTCAGAATAAGACGGAGAGGGTTCTAGGACTAAAATGGGCCCATGATACAGATAACTTTATTTTTAATTTAAATTTAAGGAAGATTGTTGATAAAAACATTTTAACAGGAAAAAAGATTCCAACGAAAAGGGAAATGTTAAAATTCTGTATGTCCATGTTTGACCCTTTAGGGCTTCTTTGCAATATTATGGTGACTGCTAAAATTATATTGCAGGAAGTTTGGAAAGTGAAGATAGGATGGGATGACGAAATACCTACCTCACTAAACCAATATTGGGAGAAATGGATAACGGGAGTTCAAGAATTAATACCCAAAATACAGATACCTCGATGTTATGGTATACATATGAGTTTAGCTGAGGCCGAATATATAGAGCTACATGGATTTTGGGTATTAATTCTTGAACTCCCGTTATCCATTTCTCCCAATATTGGTTTAGTGAGGTAGGTATTTCGTCATCCCATCCTATCTTCAATTTGTTTTCTGTTACTACTTTCCACTTCTTATCTGTTGATTTCTCTAAAAATATTTTACAAGTGTCTAAATTATGAGAATTTTTATTGCAAAGCAAACATTTCTTTTTATACTCTGTCTTTTTCTCTATTGCTAAGACTGCATCTTTCTTACCAGAATAATGAGGTTTAGACTCCTCTACCCTTGTCCAAGGACTGTCGATGTAACAAGCAATTTTGGCTTTGATCTTTAGCCAGTTTGAAAATTCTAATAAACTTACATTATTTCGAAGTCCCATGGCTACTTCTCCCCATTCCATTCTCAGGTACATAGGTAATTTCCTAACAAGCTCCTCTAGTAACTGTGGGTTGAACATGTGACCTTTGCTATTTGTTGCTTCCATCGTACTCGTTAAATTTTGTACTATATTAGAAAAGGTAATCAAAACATCGGACTTACCTTCTTTAACGACTGGTGCCTTCTTAGCCTTATCAACTAATAATGATATGATAATGTCAGGTCTGCCGAAAGTCATTTCAAGAGTATCAATAATTTGATTTACGTTTGTTGAAGAAATTAGTAAAGGTTTAATTGTATCCCTAGCTTTGCCCCGAATACATTTCTGTATTCTAACCAAATTTTCGTCATCTGAAAAATGACATTTTTCAGTTGATCGTCTAAATTCTGAAATAAAGAGTACCCACTCCTCTGGGTCGCCTGAGAATATAGGTAAATCTCTAACCGTTTGTCTGGCAAGATAAGACTCTAAAGGATTATAAAATTGGTTTAAATTATTTTGAAACTTATCTTTTTCCTCATAATCTTGGTGTGATTGATTTAACCATCCAGCTACTTTATCATTACTATCCTCAACTGGCAAAAAAACCTGTTCCGCAACACTGCTTTTAACTTCATTCATTTTTTGGCTACCAGATTGGCTTAGTTTCACCTGCATTTCAAGCTCTAGTATTTCCTTTTCCCTCTGGTATTTCCTTTCCCTAGCTTTTCTTTCTTCTTTTTCTCTTTCTTCTTCAAGAGTTGCTAATTTTCTTGCTGCTTCCAACCTTAGTTCCAAGGTACACTTTGAATTTGCCGACTTTGTCTTCTTGGAAATTGTCTTGACAGATTTGTCTTTTTCTTTGGATATTACTGACTCTGAGTGTTCTGTTTTGTCTTCTAATATCTCTTCAGCAACCTCTCTTTGCCGTCTGAAGTCGGTTGTCTCGTCTTGTACCTGTCTGGTACTACCGCTTCTTCCTACGACCACATGACGGCTGCGAAGTGATTTTTCTATTACGCTCCTTGAATTCATATCGTGATTCTTTTGCTCGAAAGGACCAATGTAAAAACCTTTGGTCTTTAAAATAAATCGTGGACTGTATATAAATTGGTTTTTTATTTTTCCAAAAAAAATGACAAATTCAAAATTAACTTTCAAAAAGTATCTCTACAACTATGATAACAAAATCTAATATATAAGTTAGTTCTCTAGGTCGTAGATAACTTCAACAATAGGTGTACTCCAAATTTTGTACAATTAGGACTATTACTTTATGAGATAATTAAAAAATTCAAGTATCAACACTGTCATAGTTGTCTTCCAGGTGACTATTACTTTTTATAATTCTTCCTAGCCTTTTGATATCCGTTAAGTATAATACTGTCATCAATATAAACTTGGTCAAAACCGGCTCTATCGTCCACATCTTTTAAATCAGTTTGATCGTCCCAAAGATGCTCAACATATAATTCCAATTCAGTTTCTGTAAGTGGCTTCTTTATTTTTCCGTTAAGGATTTTCATTTTTGGCAATTTGTGGTTTGAATCAAGTGCTGTTAATAATTTCAGTGCACTAAAGCCCTGAAGTTCCAGTTGACAACCCAATTTAGTTTTTATATTTATTGTTATTATTTTATTCCGAACAAAAATAGCTCTTCTATCTTAAGAAACTGCCCCAATAACGACCAGTTATATATTACGTTACTTTGAAATTAAAGTCTACTGAAATTATATGGCTGTGTCGTTTACTAGACTTGCGATATTAATGTCGGACATTATCTACGGAGAAGAGTTATAGTCTTTCGGGGTCATAGATAGGGATTTCAGACTCAAGCTGAAAATATTACTTAAAAAACTTGTCTCGGATAGGGGTATCTTTTACAATTGATCGATCCATTTTTATATAAAATATTTCGTTCGCGTGATATCATCGAAAGAGGTTCGATAATATTTTGTCAATTTTATAGATGTACAGGGAAAGGCAGGAAGCTAAAGTGGTATAAAATATGTAAAGTAGTGATTTTATAAAACGTTTGAAAGTGTGTGAGCTATCAAAATTAATTAAGAATCATTTTAAAGCATAATAAAATGTATCCTGCATGGTTTAATGGGTCTATTATCAAAATGATCAAACAAAAAGATAAAGCTCATTGTCGTTTTAAGTCTACAGGTTATCTTGAGGCTTTAAATACATTCAAATCCGCACGTACTAATGTTAATAGACAAGTTAAGCTTGCACATTCTCAATATGCTGAAAGAATGGAAAATATTATTCAGGAAAACCCTCAGAAATTTTGGTCATACGTAAACTCTTTTAAGAACGCCTCAAGCTTTTCATCTTCAGTACAAACTAATAATGATGTATTGGATAATCCATTAGATATTGTGCAGGCATTTGCAGAGCATTTGTCAAACAATTTTACATTACCAACACGTACTATCGCATCTGTTCAATCAGCTTCTGTTAATTTATCTATTTTATCTATAAATCATGTATCTAAAAAAGAAGTGGTAGACGCTATAAAAAGATTAAAGCCAAAAATGACAATGGGACCTGATTATATTCCTTCCTTCTTCATTAAAGATTGTGCAGACACTCTGTCAATCCCACTGTGTACTATTTTTAATTTAATATTGAAAACAGCCATGTTTCCTGATCTATGGAAATTATCTCGCGTTACACCAGTTAATAAAAAGGGAACCAAAGATAATCTTGACAACTATAGACCTGTTAGCATACTTTGTAAGAAGAAGTCAGGTCAATGTTATATATAACGACTTTTCTAAGGCATTCGATAGAATTGATCATCAAATCCTATTACAAAAATTAAAGTCTAAGGGACTATCTGATCTTCTTCTTTTACTTATCGATTCTTACTTAGAAAATAGACGTCAGTACGTTCAACACCAAGGATTTAGATCAAACCATTTTAAGTAAATTTCAGGTGTACCGCAGGGTTCGGTCCTTGGGCCCCTTCCTTTCATAATTTTTATTGATGATATTATTGGCAAAAGCACAGAAGTAAAATACTTAATGTATGCTGATGATTTAAAAATTTTTGCTGAATTACGGAACTTTGTTGATTGCACAGCTTTACAAAGTTGTTTAGCTGAATTATTGCTATGGTATACTAAAAATTATTTGCATTTGAATCCTGGTAAATGTAGTGTTATGACATATACTAGGAAAAAATCATATTCCACCTTTGATTATCAGATCAATGGCACTGTGTTAAGTAGGCCGGAGTTTATAAAGGATCTGGGAGTCCATTTTGACAGGGAATTAACTTTCGCAAGGCATATTGAGCAGACAGTTATGTGTGCTTCACGGAGTCTTGGTTGTGTAATTCGAAATTCCAAACAATTTAAAAATATACATACAATGAAGTTATTATATATTAGTTTTGTTAGATCTAGACTTGAGTACGCGTCAGTTGTATGGAATCCATCACTTAACATTTATAGTAACGCTATTGAAAATGTGCAAAGAAAATTTATAAAGTCCGCATCATATCTTCTATACAATATCTATCCTGCTAGAGGATTTGTTGTCGCGCTTTGGTTTGATGGAACTGCACATACGCCGTCAAATGCAGCTAGTTTCATTCCTATGGGATATTTTACATGCAGGGCTAAACTGCATTGAGTTTCAGGATTATATCAACATTAAAGTACCCCGCCCTGGCCTTAGAATATACTTAAGCTTTTACTTGCCAGCTGCAAATACAAATATTTTGAACGGTTCTCCAATTTTGCAAATAATCAATAATTATCATCGCCTTCAAGACAGTTTGGATATTTTTAGTTGTAAGAAAATAGATATTTATAGAGCTATTACCATAGAAACTGAGTAGGTGTTTATCCTTCTTGGTAAGTTGATAATATATCTTTTGTGTGTATTTATTTTATTTTAACTTTTTTTAAATTTGTTTTATGCTCCTTTAAGAACTTAAATATAACTGAATATTTTACCTTCAGTTTTCCTTAAAAAGGCTTTATTGTACTTCTTATTTGTTTCATGTTCAGTCATATATGAAGTTCTTAACTCGTTTGTGATGTATATCATTAGTATATTGTATTTGTTTTTAATTTATGTTCATTCCACTCTGTAATTGGTTTTTAACTGTTGAGTGGTGTACTAAAAAATAAATAAATAAAATAAAAAACGAAGAAAGAATATATTTGAATTTTTTTCAGTTCTCATTTCGAATCGGTTTCTTGATCATTCCTTCTACTAATCACACCCATCTGAACCTGAATTTTAATATTTTGGTTACTATTTGAGCTACTATTACATTTTTAGAGAAAGAAAGGTCTCTACACTCACCAACTACAGACGCGATATGCATTCTGCAATAAAAGACGTACTTATTACGAAAGCTAACAACGGTGTTCGGATATTCGGACGATAGCTTTTATATTAATGATTGACACAAGTCAAAATATGACACTTTTGATTATTTAAAATTTTTATTACAAGCAAACGTCGGCTTTTTTAAGTTTGTCGGTTTTTATGAGTGTGACTAAACAACAAATTTTGATTTGTGACATCAATAATAACTGTAAAGTGGTGGTAAATTGTTAATATTAAACAAAAACAAATATTCTAACAATGTAAAAACAATTTTATGGAAAATTACAAAAAATACTGTTTTTTATTTTTATTGTACTGTGGTGCGCTTGTTTCAAAGTGTTGCAACTCGAAATATGACGTTAGGCCGATAACTTGTACACAATTTTATAGAGAAACATTAAAACAACTCAAAATATGACACTTTTGATTATTTAATTTTTTGTAAGCAAAAGTTGACCTTTCTTCTTTTTTTATTTATAGCATCAATAGTAACTGTAAAATGGTGGCAAATTGTTAATATTAAACAAAACAAAAATATTGTCAAAACGTACACAAATAATTATATGGAAACTACAAAAAATACTGTTCGCTTTCCTTTATTTTTATTGTACTCTGGTCCGCTTGTTCCAAAGTGTCACAACTCGAAATATGGCGTTATAGCAGAAAAGCTATACACAATTTTATAAAACAAAATTAATACTTAGCACTTAAGACTCTTAGGGTTATTTAAATATTTTGTTGTAAGCAAACAACGTTTTTTGAATTTTGTCGCTTTTTATAATTGTTTCTTCATAACAAAAAAAATACTGAAAATGTAAACAAAATATTTCTATGAATTATTACAAAAAATTACTGTTTTCTTATTTTTTAATGTACTGTGAACTTGTTTCAAAATGTTACTACTCGAAATGTGAGGTTATAGCAGAAAACTTACACAATGTGATAGTGCAAAATTGACACGAATCACTTTATAACACTTTTCATTATTTAAAATTTTTATTGTAAGTAAACGTCGGCCTTTTTTGAGTTTTGTCGTTTTTTATGATGGTGACTAAAATAAATTTTAATTTATGGCATCAATTACAAAATTGTGATAAATTATTATTAAAGAAAATAATGCAAAAATGTACAAAAATAATTGTATAGAAAATTACAAAAATTCTATTTGTATTACTTTATTTTTATTGTACTGTTGATTGATAATTAAAATTTTTGTAAGCAAACGACGGCTTCTTTTAAGTTATGTAGCTATTTACGATTCTGAGTATATAATAAATTTTGATTTATGACTTAAATAATAACTATAAAGTACATTGTTATTATTAAACAAACAAAAAAAAAATACTGCAGAAACGTAAAAATATATAAATTAAAAATTAAAAACAAAAATTGTTTTTGTTTCTTTTATTTCTATTGTATTGTGGTGCGCTTGTTTTAACTCGAAATATGACTTTATAACAGAAAACAAATATACTATTTGATAGGTAAAAAACAAAAGTCAAATAATAACAATTTTGATGTTTTAACATTTTTGTTGTTAAATTGTGTCACTTTTTTATTATTGACAATACAACAATTTGTGGCATCAATAATAACTGTAAAGTGGTGGATTTTTCAAAGTGTTACATCTCGAAATATGACCTTATGACAGAAAATTGTTACACAATTTTATAGAAGTAAAATGAAACGAGTAATAATATGAGAGTTTTGATGATTTAAAACTTTGATTGTACGCAAACGTTTGCCTTTTATGAGTTATGTCTCTTTTTATGATAGTGACGATACAACAGATTTTTGTTTATTAAAATAACTATAAAGTAGTGAATTGTTATTATCTCACAAAAAAAAATACCGCAAAAACGTAACAGAAACAATTCTATGGAAAATTACAAAAACATACCTTTCTGTTTTCTTTTTTTAATTGTACTGAGGTGCGCTTGTTTCAAAGTGTTACAACTCAAAATATGACTTTATAGCAGAAAACTTGTACACAATTTTATAGAGTAACATTGAAACAAGTCAAAATATGTCACTTTTGATGATTTAAAATTTTTGTTATGAACAAACGTCGGTCTTTTTTTGAATTGTGTGGGTTTTTATGATTGTGACAATGCAACAATTTTTAATGTGTAGCATCAATAATAACTTTATAGAGGCGGGTTAAAAATACTACAGAAACGTAAAAAAATATTTTTATGGAAAATTTCAAAAACACCGTAGATACTGGTATGATTTTTAAAGTGTTACATTTTAAAATATGACGGTATAACAGAAAATTTTTACATAATTTTATAGAAGAAAATTGAATCGAGCAGTTCTGATGATTTAAAATTTTGGTTGTAAACAAATGTCTGCCCTTTTTGAGTTATGTTGCTTTTTATAATTTTATAATATAATAATATAATAGGCTAATGAATTATATTCGCAGTCATAAAATCCAATCACATACACACATATAATTTAATAACTGTAAAGTAGTGGTGAATTGTTATTAATTAACAGAGAAAGAAAACCGCAAAAACATAAAAAAATTATTCAATGAAAAATTACAAAAAATACTGTTTTTGTTTTTTCCGTTTCTTCTGTTTTTTGTTTTTTGTTTTTTTTTGTTTCTTCTGTTTTTTGTTTTTGTTTTTTTTTGTGTTTATAGAAGAAAACTGCCAGAGTTTTATAGAACAAAATTGACAAGGGTCAAAATTGACACTTTTGATTAAATCATTCACTATTTTTAAAGTTTTTCTATAGGATTTTTCTCGATGAAAGTATGATTCTTGTAGGGATAAAAGATTATAATCTTTTTAGTAAAATGTCTATTCGAAAGAAAATCTATTTTTATTAATAATTAACAAGATATAACGACAAATCGCACAAATTTAACATGACATAATGTCATCTTTCGCATCTATCACTGCTTGAGTTCTATTTGGCATAGCCACTAGGGATTTACAGTATTCTGGTGCAAATGAATTCCATATTTCGGATTTTGCTCTTGAAGGCTGGAATCGTTCGCTAGGGGCTATTTCTCAATGGAGTCCATCTTAAGTGAGAATCTGTTTTTATCCCAAGATATTTTATTTCGTTTTTCAAAGAGATATCTTGTAATCATGTAAATTATTCTTATAGCTAGTAAAAGGGACAGTAAACGTTTTTATGTTTAACTATTACGTATTTTAAAAATAGATATATAAATATATTAAAAATGTGAAGTAGGATTTGTGTAAAAATTTATATTACAACCTTGATCTTATTCCATAGTTTGATGATTTAGTGTTAACTGGAGATTAGCCAAAACAAAATTACTATCAAGTAACTCAGACTATGTTTCTTCATTACTTCACGTTGATGTGTCATCTAAATTATTCATGTGTCAAACTAAAGCTAGTGAGTTCTGGTCAGAATAAATGCCATTTTTTTCCAAATAGGTTTATTTAAATAATATAAAACCATTTTCATTTAATTCTTCAAATAAATCAAAGTACGATTTTGATTTTGATTACACTTTTCCGTCAATCTTGGCATCGCTAAGTGCATCCATCTGTCATTCTATCTCGATGCTTATATCCGTTGGCGGCTGTTTTCACGAACTAATACCTCAGTATCTTATATTAGGTGCGTATCTCATAATAGGCGCCCTTTTATGACCATTTATTAAAACCCAAATTAAAAACCTTTAGATAAATAGCTCATTTAAATTGTAGTTGTTCTTTAAAAGTATGTTAATCATAAACCTAACTCACTCCCGCCCGGTATAGATACATCGACAATGGAAGAATAACGAGGACCATTTTATTTATTTCCGATATACGCGCACAAAAGCGTTTACACGATTCCAATCAGTGCTCTGGGGGGCACTTAATGGCTAGCCATTGTTTGAAATTCAAATTATCTCTCAAAACAATATAGTCCAAACAAATGGTTAAAATCTGACTCGAACAAGAAAAATAGTACTGGTGAAAGAGGGGTGCGAAAATTGAAACTTGACGGGAACCGGAGCTGGTGTTCTCTGGATGTTCCGCTCACTGTTCCCGATTCCCGGTTTCGTTTGATGGGTTTTTCGTGTTCGAGCTGTGGGGATTTTAGTTGGATAAACCACCTCGTATTTGTATATTGAAATTACGATCGGAGTCAATGACGATTTAAAGTTAGTTTGTTATATAAACATATTTACGTGCGGTTTTATTTATTTATTTATTTATTTCTATGACTGTAACAAAAGATTTGGTTATAATATTAATTATAAACTCAATTTTCTTAGTAAATCAGTTTTATGACATCGTCTGTTTTCCCCTTACCCTTCATTTTGTAATACCTACAACATTCCATTAAACATCTTTTAAGTAAATCTAATAGTTCATTATGATGCTAATAAACCAAAGGCAATCCTGCTACAGAGTTCGGGTCTCCTTCCAGTTCCCCCTCTTCGTTAACCTTTGTTTAGAAATTGACAAAATTTACGCAGGTTGAACACCGTTATATGTTACATCTCTGGTCTCTTTAATCTAAAGATTTGTTGGATACAATGATGTTTCACCCTATATATGTTCTATTATTTTATCTACTGTGTTTTTGTTTTTATATGAATTAATTAATGATTAATGTTAGTTTATTGAATAAAAAAAGTTTATAAAGTAAAACATAATTTAATATCATTCAGCCTTTCTACAGGTTATGGTCCCAGAACGATTGTAGACGAAATATGGTAGATAAATTCATCACATCAATATCAAAGTTAAATAACGAGAACTATCTCATGTGGAGATTCAAGTTGGAACTATTTCTTATAAAGGAAGGATGTTGGGATGTTATCGAGAATCCTCTGCCTCTGCTAGATCAACGAAATGTTGCATATGTAAATATTTGTTAATTAAAGAAAATCAGCTAAGTCATATTAATATGCTAAAAACAACAAAGGATGCATGGAAAATTCTTAAAAAATATCACCAACAGTCCACACTATCTAATAAAGTATATTTAATACGAAAGATATGCAGAATGCCATTATCTACAGACAGAAATATGGAATCTTATATGTTGGATTACATATAAAAATTAAAGGGAACGGTAAAAGAATTATTCAATGATAAGTGGATAATAGCTTTCTTACTAAATAGTCTTCCTGTAGAATATGATACTTTAATTAACTGCACTAGAAACAAAACAAGATAATGAACTAACATTGGATTTGGCAAAATCTAAGCTTATTAATGAATGGAAGAATTATTCAATGATAAGTGAATAATATCTTTTTTACTAAATAGTCTTTCTGTAGAATATGATACTGTGATGTTTGTTTACTTTAATACAAACGTTTATTTATTAATAATTTATTTAAACACTTATTTATTTTATAACACAACTATTCTAATTTATATATACTTCGAATGTCTTTAAACTGTTCACTCTATTTATCTTCACTGTCCATATAATAACTAACTCTGATATGTCCTCCACCAATATTTATATACAAATTTAAAAAATTGGTGAATGTTCAAGTAAGTTCACATATTCTCTCCAATACACCAGAAACACTATCTCGTTCTTTCTCAAACATCATCGAAAGCACCTCCACCATAGTCGTCCCATAGGTTTGGTCTTGAGGAATTTAATTATGTATAATAAGCGGACAAGTTAAGCCTCAAAGGCCAAATAATACAGAGAGGGACTTGGAGTATTAGAGCATGACTGAATAATGAAATGGCTCACATTACATTGCCCCCTCCTTAAGAGATAGTTCCTCCTGGAACTAAAATGGAATGGTTGTATCTGCAACTAAACCCTCTTTTACAATTTCCAGTTGCATGGAAGTAACAAGGGACTGTCTTCGCTGGTTTGAAACCACTTTTGACAGATATTTGCCAATGGTCTTAATCAATCGCTCTACCATTCTATCGGATTATGGGTGCAATGCTGTGGTTCTGGACTTCTTCATGCATAGTCTGTCACAGATTCCACGAAAGAGTTGACTTTCAAAATTTCTGCCTTGGTCACTGTGGATCTCCAAGGGCACTCCAAATCGACAGACAAACTCTTTTATCAATACATCTGCAACAGTTGCGGCCTCTTGATTTGGAATGGCATAGACTTCCACCCACTTTGTAAAATAATCCATAACCACCAAAATGTATTTATTACCAGCCTCGGTAACGGGAAATGGTCCAGCAATATCTAAGACGATCCTCTCAAATGGGCTACCAACGTTGTATTGCTTCATGGGAGCCTTCCTTTTTCGTTGAGGTCCATTACTCAAAGCACAGGTGGTACATTTCTTACACCGGTCCTTTACATCATCGGAACTGTTCATCCAGTAAAACATTTCCCGAACTCTCTGAAGGGTTTTCCTAACACCAAGATGTCCTCCTGATGGACTGTCGTGTAACTGACGGAGTACTTTAGCTACTCTACTTCTTGGAATGACCAACTGTCTTCTTTTCTCGGAACCATCATCATTTTCAAGTACTCGCTTTAATAAGCCATCTTCGAGGATAAAAGAGTTCCACTGAGCCAAATACGACTTAAGTACTGGAGAGAGATTAGAACTTCTTGCCAAGTAGGTCGACGATTTTCCTCTTTCCATTGTCGCATCTTCTTTAAGACGGGATCATTCTTTTGTTCTTCCCTAAGTTTGACAGGGGCCCACTCATCGCTGACAACCGACGTTCTTCGTACTGTAACTTCTTTAACAGATGTGGCCAACCCCTTTCCAATCAGTTTCCTTGACCAACACCTTCATTGCGCTTCGAAGGTTCCGCCATGACAGGCGTTGCCTTCTCTACAGTTCCTTGCAACCGCCTTGCTCATATGGTTTCACTACTTTCAGGTAACACCGTTCCTTCCTGTACAGCCACCGGCACGGTTTTTCGATTCGTAGTGTTCTTTGGACGTTTGAGCGAACTGCTTACTTTTCGCATTTCACCGCAATTCTAGCACCTAATAGTCTTCGGTTGCTTCTCAATAAGACTTTTTATCATGTGAAACAATTGGTCCAATTTATTTCCCTGTTGTTCTTCTTTTACAGTCCTTACTTCACTGTATCCACCAGAAGCCAGCGTAGCCGCCTCATATTCAGGAGCAGCGGACAAGACATCGACCAATGTTTTGTGACGGGCTAAACGAAGTGTTCTTTGCATTTCATGGTCACGAAGTCCATCTACAAATGCTTGAACAGCCAAACATTCCATCATGTTTTCTGGAGCTGACGGGTAGGCAAATTGCACCATCTTCCCAATATCTAATTCAAATTCTTGAAGGCTCTCGTCACGTTTCTGTTTGCGATTCTTCAACTTGCTCCAAGTGTTCATGGCCATATCGCATATTTAGTCTCTTTTTGAGTTGTTCAAAATCATCTGTTTCTTCCACGGGTATAGTCTGAAGGACATCCAAAGCGTCTCCTCGAAGGGCGATGGTCAAATTTATTGCCTTCTCTCGTTCAGACCACTCGTTTGCTCTGGCAGCTGTTTTGAACTGCTTAAGGTAGTTCGTCCATGACATCTTCCCGTCAAAAGTTGGGGCTTTAACACGAGTAGAGTTTACAGCTTCTTCCAATTTCACCTTCTACTCCACCTCATAGCACTTTATTTCACCGTCCTTGGCCGGTTCTGTATCTTCTTTTTCTTCTCTTTTATTTTCTCCTCAACGGAAGACATTATTTTATTCTCGACTGATAATATCTTATTTTCCATGGAAAAAATTTCAGAAGACACTTTTTCTTCTAGGAAGAAATGTTAGACAAAAATTTATTTTCCATAGAAGACATTTTGCTTTCCAAGTCAGAAGAAATTTCGGTTTTTAAAGAAGATATATCAGAAGAAACTTTAGTTTCTAAAGAAGACATTTCATTTTTCACGGAAGTAACATCAGAAGAAACCTTTTCTTCTAAGGAAGAAATGTTAGAAGAAATATCAGTTTTCATGGAAGACATATCAGAAGACATTTCGATTTTTAACGAAGAGATCTTACTTTCCATAGAAGAAATTATAAAAGACGCATCATCAGAAAATAAATACGTTTCCGGATCCAAACCTTTACTTTCCAGTGGTTCTTTAAGCCTCTCTGCCAGTTCTGCTTTCTTTCCTGTAGTCTCCAGATCACGATCCTCTAATTCTCGACGCAATTCGGCCACTTTTAATTCACACAGTTTTTTAGCCATTATTGTCCACTATTTATGTACAATATTCCACTTCTCGACACCAATGTGATGTTTGTTTACTTTAAAACAACAGTTTATTTATTATTAATTTATTTAAACACTTATTTATTTTACAACACAACTATTCTAATTTATGTATACTTCGAATGTCTTTAAACTGTTCACTCTATTTATCTTCACTGTCCATATAATAACTAACTCTGATGGGTCCTCCACCAATATTTATATACAAATTTAAAATATTGGCGAATGTTCTAGTAAGTTCACATATTCTCTCCAATACACTAGAAACATTATCTCGTTCTTTCTCGAACATCATCGAAAGCACCTCCACCATAGTCGTCCCACAGGTTTGGTCTTAAGGGGTTTAATTATGTATAATAAGCGGACAAGTTGAGCCTCAAAGGCCAAATAATACAGAGAGGGACTTGGAGTATTAGAGCATGACTGAATAATGAAATGGCTCACATTACAATACGTTAATAACTGCACTAGAAACAAAAAAGATAATGAACTAACATTGGATTTGGTAAAATCTAAGCTTATTAATGAATGGTCCAGAAAGAGAAATAATCTAGATCAGCGAAACTCAAAGTATGGTGCGCGGAGCCCTGGGCCTTTGTGGGGGCTCCACGAAGAAAATAATAGTCATAACAAAAAAAAGCAGTACTATCACTACAACGGGACGTGAGGACCTTTCTTTTTTCTTGTTTCTTTTCTTCTTTTTTTCTAGTTTTTTTTGTTTTTCTTTTTTTTTCTTTTTTTTTCCTTCTTTTCCTTTTTTTTTCTGTTTTTTCTTTTTTTTGTTTTCTTTTTTTTCTGTTTTTTTCTTTTTTTTTTTTAGAAGTCAGTAAGAGGAAGGAGTATATGATTTTGGTTGAAGGACCTTTTTTTTAGAAGTCAATAAGAGGAAGGAGGATTTGATTTTGAGAATTTTTCTTGTGGGGTCTCCGCGAATAAAAGGGAGGGACCTGGCTAGAGGCTAGAGCAAGGAGGATTTTTGCTCAGAGGACCTTTTTTTTAGAAATGTGTTTAGGGTTCCGTCAAATATTTCGTTCTTCAAAAAGGTTCCGTCACCAAAAAAGTTTGAGAACCACTGATCTATATCATAAAGAAATCACATCACATCAACACCTTCTGAGTATAAACCTAGCAACAGTAATTCTGAATTTAAAGAAAGATTGATGGAAATTTAAAAAATTTGTAAATATGCCGAATGTCAATAACTATATAAGAAATCAACCAAATTATACTCTTGCAGAAGAAGATAAAGAATGGGTCTTCTTTTCAAAACTGGATCGAGATGAACTTAGTTGGTATATCGATACCTTACCGGCAGAACATCGTAAGCGACAATATTGACTCAATTGAGATTATTGCATTATAGGGACTATCGTATATGTAAGATTGCATTGGCAAATTATCGTTCCCAAAATTAAACGTATAATATTACCAAAAACGTAAAATTTACTTAAAGTAAACGACATTTATTAATCTTCACAATCATTTATATTGCATGTTTTAGTGTTGTTTTGTTGTAAGAGTGTATTTGGAATTTGCTTGTAGGCTTAAAGATTTTTATTTTGCTTCAATTACCAACATACATTACAATAAAAGGTTAATTTTGGCGACATTGGTAAATTCGGTAACTTCCCTGTCTAATTGAACGAATAATTTATAAAATTATATTATTCTTGTTAGTTTATTTACTTTTATACAGGGTGGCCCAACCTTCACACAGCACTATGTAGTACATAGACAGGGGTAAACTTTATTGTTACACCATATTTTTCAAAAACAACAACGTATGTATTTAGGATTATTATAACATGCACATTTTAAAATACGTATTTGGTACAGGGTGTCCTAAAATAGTAACTTCTAATAGGTCACGTGAGGTGGCAGTAGAAATATATCTTGTCTACTTACCTGCTTCTAAATAAGCTATTTATATAACTAATTTCGTTCAGGTACCTACTTAATAACTCATAATGGGAAGTCGAGGAAAAAAAATTGTAAGTCTTGTTAAAGAGCAAAATAGTGAAAAATTACAAAACATTAAAAATACAGAAAATCAAGCCCAAACAAAGTTACAAGTTGACGACATTATTGATGTTGGAGTTTGCTCCAATATCCTAAAAATTGTGAATATTGAAAATATTGTTGAAATGGATTACAATACCCTGATCTCAAATGTTATTATCTTGCAAACAATAATGATGCCGGTCTTCTAGAAATAGATAATCACAATTTATTGAACGATCAATTATTTTTCGATAAAAATGAACCGTTACTGATGAATCAACAGAATTGCCTAAGATTAACCTTGTAGATTATGATTCAAGCTCATCAAATAACGACTTTGACATGTCTACTAAACCTAAAGCTCAAGCTAAAAGTAATCAGAGAAAGTTAAGACGCCGCTCATCAGAAATGTCTTTTAATGAAGGAAAGGAAAAAATATCCAGCGATAGCGAAGAATACTGGAGTGACTTAGAAAAGCAGGTAGTAGGTAAACCAGTTAAGAAAAAGTCAAAGTTAGGGAAACGAAAATCTAGGATGATCGAAAAAAGTTATGGAAAAGGAAAAGCACTACAGCCCAACCCATACAAAACCAACTGCCCCAATTAATGCACATTAAAATTTCCAGAGGTTGTACGGCAGGATATCCACGAATTTTATTGGGGATTGGGAAACTCACAAAGGCAAAGGGACTGGTTGTTATCCTGCATTAAAAAGTAGGAATCAAAAGGAGAAGACAAGAAGCTGAAACGAGTAGAAGACATACAACTTTCAAATACGTTATTCCTTGGTACGATGTTGAACATAGAGTGTGCCAGAAATTTTTATTAAAAACATTGGATATTTCACAGATGACCCTTAGATATACGAAAAGTAATGCTGTTTCATGTAGAATTAGTAAAACTGACCAGAGAGGTCGACACGAACCGGCCAATAAGACCAGTTCCGAACTAAGACAAAATGTAGTCAACTTTATAATGAAGTTACCGGCAGTTCCTTCTCATTACTGCAGGGCGAAGACCTCCCGAAAGTATTTACCGAGTGAGTTTCGAAACTTAGCTTTTTTGTATAGAATTTTTGTCAAAGATCAGATTAATAGTGGCAATAATAGTCATGTTAGTTTTAAAGTTTTTAGAGGGATTTTTCAAAACGAGTTTAATATTGGGTTTCACTTACCCAAAAAAGATAAGTGTGTTATATGTGAACCCAGAAAAGACAAGGATTTTAAAGAAACTGAAAATTCGGCACACGCATACAAAAAGCACCTTGGTTTAAAAGATATTTGCAAAGAAGAGTTTTTAAAAAATTAAAAGAAAGGCATAAAGGAAGAACATTTTCTTTGTGTTAGTTTTGACCTTCAAAAGGTTCTTAGTACTCCCCATGTAGATAATCTGCTTCTGTACTATGCACGAAAATATTCATTCTACAATTTGACTGTTTACGAAAATGTCACACAAAATGCCTTATGCTATTTATGGGGTGAATGTGATGGCAACAGTGACTCAAATGAAATTTGCACTACACTCTACAAGTATTTACATGGGGTTGATAAAAAAGGAACAACTGAACACGTTTCTTTTCATTGCGACAGTTGTTCTGGACAAAATAAAAACAGAAGTACTCTGGCAATGCTATTTTACTTTTTGGCTGAATCTTCCAAAATAAAGACAATAAAAATCACCTTCCTATTACCCGGACACACCTACATGCCTGTAGATTCAATTCATGGTACTATTGAACGCATTATTAAGAATCGCATCATATGGGCACCATCTGAATGGGAAACAATTATTGGAAATGCAAGAACTAACCCTAGAAATTTAGAAACCGTTAAACTGTGTTTTACAGATTTTTTAGATTGAAAACAACTGTCCAATGAAGTTCTTCAGCCCAAAAAGTTTAAATCAGTTGAAGGTGAATCGATAAAAATTACTCAGGTACGAAGTGTTTATATTGAAAAGAATAATCCTAACGTTGTTATTGATTATTCATATGATGGTTCAGACATTAAAATAATGAAAATTGCGTTACCTAAAAAGGTTAATTTAAAATCTAAAAGACTGTACAGCAACAAATTATGTAAGAAAAATGTAATTCCGAGAAAATATCATCAAGAATATTTTAATATGAATACATCAGATAAAATATCTGATGTGCTACCGGAAACGGACCAAGAAGATGAAGTTGAAGAACTGGAAGATCAATAAAATAGTTGTTCTAAAAATTATAACAGGTTATTTATAAAAATAAAGTTTTTATTATTCTCATTCAAATAAAAAAAAACTGTTAGTTTATTTTGATGTTTTTGGTTTAGTTTTCTTTGTGTAGGTATTTAAAATAAAGAAATATTGCCTTAAAGAATAATTATTGTTTTAATTATTATTATCAAAAGTACAAAAGTATTACTGCCAAAACGTCGTATGAAACACAATGTACGATAAAATCTTCAATGTTAGTTGCATTTAAGTAAGGCAAAGTATCTTAAGCGACTGTCACTGCAAGATTATAAAGAAATTCGAAAATAATATTTTATTTATTAAAACCTCTTATTTAGAAAAAGTGGAATCCAAAATTTTGTAAGGTTATAACAACAATTATTGTAATTATCCTAAAATCCTGTCTGTTGTAAAATTTGCTCAATGTTGTATACGATGTTTTGCCGGTAAGATATCGATATAGATTCAGGGGCTACATATCATATTGCAAATAATAAAGAATGTTTTACTGAATTTTCATCATTAATAAGATAAAATCTATTCATTGCAAATGGTATTAAATTACAGACACTTGTAGAGGAAGTGGATACATAAACATTTTAAAAGCTTCTGAAAGCAAATCTATTATCAGTTCGTCAATTAGTTTAAAAAAAGGTTTGAATTATTATTCAAGAAAAACATGTACGTGTATCATAAAAAGAAATATGAAATACGTTGCCATTGCAGATGTGATTGGAAATTTGTTTAAATTAAGACAAGATAACAATATAATTTCATTACTTAAGAACGAAAATCAAGATTGTATTCATTCATGGCATAAAAACATGATCATAGAGATATTGGTGATATATCCTAGTTAGTTAGTTAGGAATACTAGGTAGTGGAGGATTATTATGTGTATGTCATGTTTTGTCATATAATTATTGTCAGTTATATAAAATAAAGAGTTCGGCAAAGAGATAATTTGTATATAATAATTGGTGTAACAAAAACACTATATGAAAAGAATTTAGCTACTGGAATAGCAGTTAAAGAACGTAAATGCAATAATTTGTGTAAAATTTGTATAAAAGGAAAAATGTATCGTACAGTTTTTCCAGAAAAATCTAATCATGTGTCTTCTGAAATATTATATTTAATTCACTCTGATGTTTGTGGTCCAATGGAAACAGAAACACCAAACGGTGGAAAATATTTTGTAACATTTATTGATGATTACAGTAAATATACTTTTATACAGGGTGTTTCAAAAAGGTATGTCATAAATTCTTATTCAGATAGATTACCAAAAAATAGGTGGATTTGGCTATATTTACCAATATTAAAAACTGGCTCCTAACAAAGTTACAGGGCATTAAACTAACATTTATAAAAACGTTTTTTTTTTTGTAAAAAGTTTGCTGTTGCGTTTATTTCTTTAAAATTTTTGCTAGTGCTGTAGATTTGATGGCCTAATATTCTAAAAAAAATTAAAGCGACCCCCTCAAAAAAAGTTGTAGGGTTGGGTACCTTTTAACCCCCCTTGCTTTATCGATTTTAAAATCAAAAATAACTATGAATTTCTAAATTTTTTTTATAGCGAAATGAACTTTCTATCTTTTTTAGTTAACGAGCTACTTAAAATTTTTGAACTGAATTTCTAGAGCAACTCGTCCGTCCTGGACTTAATATATCAACAAAACTAAGAGTAGGTCAGGAGTTATTGTACAAAAAACGCATATAAAAATCAGTGGTGTGTCTAAGGCTGTGCTTGAGCCACCCCTGCAAAAACTACCTTTTATTTATATTTTTTTTTAAAGGAGAAATATATATGAAGCAACCACTACGATTCATTGAGTCTTGGTAAAAAATTGATATAACCAAAGTTTGGAAGACAAATGTCTATATAACAAAGGTGTGCTTGCGCATTCTTGATATATTTTAATTTATGTTAACGACCTAGTGAAAATGGATCTATGATAAATGAATTTTAAAAGGAACTTGAATTAGAATTTGAAATTAGTTGTCTTGGTGAAATAAATTGTTAGTTAGAGATAGAAGTTGAAAAGGATAGAAATGGTAATTTTTTTAATTGGTCAAAGATATTACAGAGAATGTAAAACAAGCAGACTTGCAAGAAGTAAAACCCGCCAAAATTCTGTTAGATCCAGGTTATTAGAGAGTTGAAGTATTTCCAGTACGTTAACGTAAACGTGAACGTCAACGAAGAAATATAATCCAAAATTTGACATTTATATGTCATGACAGATAATGACAATTATATCAGGATTTCTTCTTTCCCAATTAAAAAGAGGTTATTTTGTTTGCATTGCATACATACGCCAGAGTCCGTAAGCTTACGTATGTACGTAGACGTGAACGTGAAGGATATTTAAATACGCATGCGTAGATGTCAATTTTCACGTATACGTTTACGTTCATAGTATCACTTCAACTCTCTATTACAAATTAAACCCGACGAAGTTGTAGAAAATACAACTTACCAGAAAATTATTGGAAATTGTTATATGTATGTATGAATACACGACCTGATCAGTTTTAATTTTAAGTAGGAAAAATAGCTGTCCAACTCAAATAGATTGGAATGAATTGACCTAAGATTATAATTAAGTGATTTATGCAAGGAAGACACCGAACTAATTGGTTTTGCTGATGCGGATTGGGCAGAAGACAGGATCGATAAAAAATCAGTTGGTTAATTTTTAAAATGAATGGAGGGACTATTAGTTGGGCATCGAAGAAACAAACAATAGTAGCGATTTCTACTATACTGTTGAAGCAGAATATACAGCTTGGACAGATGCAAGTCAAGAAGCAGATTGGTTAAGAAACCTACTAAATTATTTTAAAGAGAAGCAATTTATGAAGATAATCAAAGTTGTCTAAAAATTATACAATATGGTAATAAAACAAAACACATTGATACGAAGTATTATCTTTTAAAGGATTTTTAAGATAAAAATATTTTGCAATACTGTTGTACGGAACTTATGCAAGCAGCCTTATTAACGAAACTCATTGCTGCAATACGTTTTGAAAAATTGAGGACATTATTTGGATTGGTCAAACATCATTGAGTAGAAGTGTTGGATACAATGATGTTTCACCTTCTATATGTTTTATTATTTTATCTAGTATGTTTTTGTCTTTATATGAATTAATGATTAATGTCAGTTTATTGCACAAAAAAAAAGTTTATTGGGTAAAACATATTTTAATATCATCCATCCTTTCTACAGGTATTATATTAGGTAGACAGAGCTGTCGCATCGGTTGCCGCATTATGTCGAGCGTGACAAATACTAAATTGAGAGGGCATGATTTGTGCAAGATTGTTTATCTGTTTCTAATAAATTTTCTGACATAATGGTAAGTTTTGTTAGTTGAGCCAACTTCGTTGAGACAGGGCTCGTATATCGTTAGAAAATTAGTAAAAACATTTAAATACAATGCTAGATATTTTTTGCATAATTTTTTAAAATAAGTAAACGAATATCCCTATAAACATCGCTAAAACGATTCGAGGTAAATAAAATCAATTGTGTATCTATCTATTTTAAGACAAATAATTTCGAGGATAATTTACTCCACTTTGCTAATTTTAGTGGGGAAATTCTTCGAGCGTATAAAGTTATAGCATAGCCGCTCATTTCCAAACACAATTTTGATAATCATCAGTGGATCCGATAGTTGTTTAGTCAGTTTCATAAATTACTTCGGCTGTCCCAAAAAGCAGGATACAGCACGCCGAAATAATGCTAATAAATTATCTATAATACAGACGAAGAAACAAGATTGTTGAGAAGTTGTTGGTACAGGGACGGCCCGAACAGTTTCTGCTATTGCTTCGCTTTGTTGGAGTTAAACATAGTTGAGAGTTGAATTGATATACAAAACTCAGATTGTAGAAATAACTTACCAGGATAGAGATGCGGCAAACAATGCGTACAAGGACCATCACGAGAAATTAACCGTCCATCTAACTCAATGTCTTGAGACAGAAAGTTAAAAGCGACATGGCTCGAATTGTATACAAAACTTTTTTTACGATCACATTTTAAAAAATAAATCCTTTATTACTCTAAAAAATCATTATCAAAAACAAGTTATTTATTTCTATTTTCCAATTTATTTTCACCCAATTTGACATTTTTCTGCAATTTAGCAATTTCTCTTTTACCATTCGCTATTTTATTCCTCTGATTCTTTAAGGTATATGCATCTCTCTTTTCTCTTTTCAGTTTCAAACATTTTTAAATGTCTCTTATCTTACAATGTAGAGCAGGCTTGCAAATCTCAAATTTTCAATTACCATAAGTGTACGAGGGCCAAGAGAGTTCTGAGCCTATAATTAAAAAGCAGGTCGAGGTGGTTTATTCAGATTCTCAGATTTTAAACAAAAAAAAACAAGCTTATAAGCTTATAAACCAACTCCTGCTATCGAGCTTCTGGAAAAAAAAAGGTCATCAGCTTATAATAAACCAGGTCCTTGTGTGAAAAAGTGCCTTCTGTATAATTAGCTGTATAATGTATACTTGAGCTGTGTGTCATCCGCATTCATATATGATATAGAAAAATTTTAAATATGCATTACATGTGATTTATAATACTGTATTAAATGTGTATATTAAAATAGTATATTACATAACAAGTGTACAAAGTGATATATTACGCACGAGTGAAGTTTAGCATCAGCCGCGTAGCGGCGAGTGTGGAAACGTAACGAGTGCAAAGAATACACTTTCCAACGAGTTATGTACACTTTTTTTCATAAGACCCCAACATTTTTAATCTTTATAAATTTTTAATTTTATTAAATAATGATTATTTTATAAATCTTATAAAATAATTATTAGACATGTATAATTTTAGGGTTTAAAATGAAGTTTTAGAATTTTAAATAAATATTTTTTTATATTTAACTTTTATTGAAAATAAATCTATCTATAAACAGTTAACAAATGGACACTAGTCGATATTTACAATTTAATTATATTACGATAAAATCTATTTCTAACCTTAAAACTAAAAAAAGAAGTTTGTCATGTGATCCATAAAAATTAAATGTTAATTGATTATTGGAACAGTTGTGAAAATTTATTGGTGTGAGAAACATTAATAAAGTATTTTGTATATTTTTTTCAACGTTTAAGTTGTGCAATTATGTATTTCTATATTATTTAAGTATTTTTCCCCTAAAACCAGATTTTTTCTGTTGCTGTTGAAGTTAAAGGACCTATTATTGCCCCAACTATTTTCTCTGATATTTTCATTCGTTTTGCTATTGACTCTTCGATGTAACCTTCTGAAACATTTAAAGACTTCCAGCCTCCATGCTGCTTCAGAGGTGATATCTTCACATGAGTCGACTAGTATTGTTGCAGACGATTGTCTGAAATAATGCCCAGTATACAAATTTGGGTTTTTTAATTTTAAAAATTTCGCTACTTCTCGTGATACACTGCCAATTTTATTTATTCTGACTACTTATCTGGTGCATCTTGTTTTTTGATAATTTATAAAAAAACTGTTTTTCATTAATTTTTGGCCTTAAATTAAAGTATTTTTTAAATATCCCATAAAAATTGCCAGTAATTGTTAATTTTCTAGTTACTTTGTTTCTGATATTTTTTAACGTAATTATTGCTGCAAGTCATTTATATCATCAACAGTTAGTTGTTTTAGTTTATGTTTACGACACGCACCTGATATTCCTATAACTAGCACTACCTAAAATATAGATTGAAAAGATAGTATAAAATATAGGAAAAAATTGAAATTACTAACTTACTTTTGTAAGAAGCTAATCTTTATCGGGTGCTTCAACTACAAAATCATTAATTTCTTGAGGAATTAATACTTTTGCTTTTTTTGCATATAACCATCATTTGTTCGTTTAAGATAAGGCCTTCATCTTTAAATACTTACTGATGTCTACGTTATGGTTAATATAGAAGGTACTCCCAAGCATAGAGTATTGTTACGCTGGTTTTTGGCATCACAATTTATTTTAACTAAACTTTAACAACAATTATACAACTGATACAATAACTTCAACTGATAACATTAACGTTTCACGTCTATCATAAAACTGAACTCTGACGTCAGGTCGTCACCTTATATAGCTTGCCTTCCCTTCTGGAAACTTCTCGAACAATCTGGACTTTTCTTTGACAAGGATTGACATTTCGAGACTTTTCGGGAATATTCTATCTTCTTTATTTACTCGTACCTTTACTTATGATGACCGCAGCACGATACAGGGTGCTGTGTAACATTATTGTGTCCATAAAGTTGTTGGTTTAACTTTTTTGGACAATTGGTCAATATATGTTAGTAATACATTTTCAGAAAAAGAAGTTTTAATGTCGTTGTCTTTTGATTTTTCTGGCAATAACTTTAACGACGTAATTTAAGCAGCTTCCGATATCTCTGGCGGAGTACATTCCATCGAATATTCGCCTTTACTTTTAAAATTTTCCATAATTTTTAAACACACACTACTATGTTTAACAGGAAGAATACATGTAGCACATTTTTTTTTAATTTGAAGTTTTCTGGTCTAGGTAATCATAGCATACTTAGATGTAATTTTTAAATTTAACTTACCTGAATGTCGGGTCGCGGTCGGTTTATTTATCCCATTTTTACTTAAATTTTCACAAAAAAAGTGCCATTTATTAAGAAGTTTCGAAATAATTTTTATAAACACATTAACAATTTAAAACATAACCTAAACATATTTCTAAATAGTATTTATTTACATTTTCAAACCGTTGATCAGCTAACATCGACTGTTTAATTGGTTGCATAACGTGTGTCTTTTTATCCAACTGTTGCAGCAACGTTGGCATCGGTATCTACCTGTCTTTTATTTCATCAATCTATTAATGATGAACTAACAGCGCTGTCTTTTTATCCAACGTTGATGCAATCGATGCAACACCATTCCATCATTTCAATGTATGGTTTTTCCGATTAGATGTGACAACTGACAGCTATAGATTGCGCGAATTAAACAGAATTAAGGTGTTAATTAATTATTTAATTGTTTTTGTGGGAAAACCGAAAAAATGAGATTTTAAAAATATATGCGTCCAAATTAAAGTAAGTAGGTACATTCAAATAAAATTATAAACACAAATTTTAATCAAAAATGTCAACTGTTATTTATTTCAACGGTCAACCATAAATAAATCGAATCTAACAAAAGGCGTTCAAGGCCGCATCGGCGAAAAAACGATTCCAACAAACCGGTGGAAAAAAAGACACACGTATAGTTTTAGTTTATAAGCAGCTGACAAAACTTTCGTGCACTTTTTAAATACACAAATAAGTAATTTAAGAAGTAAATAATTATTGCTTGCAAAATCTAATAATCTTTTGAACAAATCGAATAAACCAAAATAATGTAGTCATATAGATTATTATTTTTTATGCATTATTATGATTTAAATCGTTACTGTGTGTATTTAAGAAATATCACAAACGTGTGTGAAATGTCTTCTTCTTTTTGTTTTTTACCCATCGCGTATGATATTTGGCATTTTTAAAGTGTCAAAACAGTGCGTTAACTGACATTTTCATAGGGGTCGTAGGAAAATAACATTGACCCCTAAATACAGCTCTGTGATGCCCCACAGTGAATACTTTTATTATGGTATATCCGAGGAAGTTTATGCATATTGGCATGTGTTACAAATATTTTCTTTTAAGTTTTATTTGCTCAGTGCGAAGTCATGGTAGGGGAAGCAAAAGCAATACTAGTGCTAGCTGCGGATAATTCGTGCATTTTAGGGTGATATTTTGTAATTTTGGCATATCAAATACACGTATACATTTTCCTTTTTTTTTTTTAATAGGTAAAAACAATACAATAAGCAACCGGAGTTGCTGTATTGAATCTGTAATCTCAACCAATGGCCATCCGGCTCTAAATCATATTTAGAGATTATTAAAGAATTTAAATTTGAATTTAAAATCCATCTCTTCTCACCACTTTTTAAACCATACTTATCGTTATCTAAAACTAATAACTGTTTTTTATCGTTCACTCAAAATTATTTCGGTATTCATTGTAGAAATTAATATACTGTAAGAATGCACGTGGAAGCTTCTGTTCTATATTCTACCTGTCTTAATTGATCTGACTTTATCCTCTGTGATCGAACCGAAATTAATAATCGCATTGAGAACCAATTTACTGCTGTCCCTTATTGTTTTGGGGACCAATTTACATATTAATAACGGATATTAGGTACTAACCTTTAAACTATTACTTACTGGGAACTAATTTACCAACATCCATATTATATTATTAAAAAGAATATTAATTTTAATTTTTGAGCCTATGATCTTTTTTTAGTGCTCTTATAAAAACACGTTATGCCTGAAAATGCTAAATTAGCCATCTGAAAATGCGAGTAGTGCGATAAAACGTTTTCACCTAGCTCTGGACATTTATCAATCTCACGAACATATTTGATAATGCAGGTCAGAATGAAACAGCAAAAACGACTCTTAAATTAATGCACTGAGAAATGTCCTGAAAAATAAAATAATTAAAACTAATGTATTCCGTTGCTGGATTTTCATACATGGGACTTTTTTCTGGTGCGGCAGAAGCAATAAAAAGTGATGAAATATAACTGAATACGAAAAATTGTACATGCAGACCGTTTCTTCTCTCTCTGAAATTCAACAGTTTGAAATATTAACAAGGTCATAGAGTAAAGCCCTAACCCTAACAACAGTGCGATATTAAAAATATATAACACCGTTTTTATGAAGCTTTTTATATGGAAGGTTTCCTGGAAATATAAAGATGAAAAATTGCTTTTTTCTCCTTTGTATTTTTACTCCGGGTATTATAGTGGTCCGAAAACTGCAGGATATGTGGAATCGCTGTAACAGATGTATCGTTCGCTATTTAAAATGCATTAACCCATTGTCCAATGTGCTAATATTAATGAGGTTGGTCTATAAAAAAAAGCGTCAGTAGTGTCCTTTGCAGAAGATATATTTACCGTAATGAAGAATTTTTTGAAATTGAAATTTATTGAAACGTTTGTAACAAATTATTGCATATAATTTAGGATTTCATTGAGGATATAGCATATAGTTAAAACACAGCACTTTACACGGAAAAAAATGTGACTAGAAAAATTTACTACAATGTTGTAGTAGTAGACTTGTAGAAAAATACTTAACAATTTGTAGAAAATTTTGCTACAATTTATAGTTAAAAACTATTCATTATTGTAGCAATTGAATTGTCGAATAAAATGCTACAACAATAGGAAAGAATTCCATAATGTTTATTATATTTTGCTATTGTTTGTAGAAGTAGAAATTTATTACAATTATCGTAATTACTACTACTAACTTCTGAAAAAATTTGTACAAATATTAATAATTATCTCTACAAAAAATAGTAATTTTCTCTACAAAAAATAGTAATAATTTACATCCCTTCTTATGAAAAAAATTTAATTTTGTTCAAAAATATTCTATAATATGTGAACAAAACAGAATTCTGCTATTTGCCAACGTTTTCTGACGTCGGTCATAAATGGCCAGACAGCAGTAGCCGTTCGCCATGTTCACATAACAAAGCATGGTACATATACGAGTACCTATAACACATTATTATATTATAAGCACCGATGCGTTTGAGGAAATTTTAATAATAAATTCTATTGGTGGTAAGTACATTTATTATTGTTTCTAAATAATTTACCTTTAGATAACTAATTTAAATAACCTTATTTTAAAAAAAAAATAGTTGTGGCCAACGATCGAATGTTGTGCCAAACGATCGAATTTTGTGCCAAATTCAATGATGTTTTTTTGTCTTAATTGTGACATACCTACTTTCTCATTTTTGTTAGTTATCTGACTTAGTTATTTAATATCCAAATCAGTGTAAAGGTGATAAATATCCCCGTTTTAAGGGTATGAACAGTTCAATTGTTATTAATTTTTATTTCATATTTTTCAGGTGCAGAAAACCTAACTGAGACTGAGGGTGCTATTATTACTGTTATTTATTACATAATGTAATTAAGACTTTGTATCTTTTATATTAAAACAATAAATTGAATATTTTATTAAGGAACATTTTTTTCTAGGTTATAATTATAATAATTATGGTATACTACTACAAGTTTTTATTAAAAATTACTACAATTTGTATGAATTTTTACTATTTATTGTGTAAAATTTTCGTATTTATTTTCATAAAACGCAATACATTTTTAATATAAATTCATACAATTAATAGCAAAAATTATAACAATTTGTAGAACAATTCTTATGATGCATTTGGATATTTTTACTAAATATTGTAGATAATAACTCTACAATACAAAAATCTATAATTGTAGAAATTTTTTCTACAATTTTTTTTCCGTGTAAGACATAACAGATGACTTATTTAGAGATGGAAAAGCGATTGTTTTAACATTGATAAAATAATCGGCATTCTTTTACAATTAACCACTTGATATTGTTGACTATTTTTAGAATACGTCAAATTTTCAAATAATGCTATTCGCTCCGTGCGTGGCAGCAGCGCCAATTCATTTAGGTACTAAATGAAAAAGTATATAAGTTAGTTTTAATAAAAGTATATGGATTTATAAAAGAAGTAAAACATTAATTTATTATTATTATTATTATATATTTTATCACTTAAATTAAAAAAAATTAAGTATAATCAATAAAAATCAATAGTAAAATATAGGCAGGCAACAGTATTTACGGAAAATATAATAAGTTATCTTTGAAGAATTAACCTATTCTGTCAAAATACAAAAATACCATTAAGTAATAGCGTGAAATTAAAATGTATAAACAAATTAATTGTTATTTATATTTTCTTTATTTTTGTTCGAAAGAAAACATAGAATGAATGATTAAAACTGGTTTCCTATCAGTAAGTCACAAAATTGCATTCCAGCCACATACAATAATCAAAGGCAGAAATCTTGAAATCTGTTCCTTGATAAACATTTAAGAATAAAGGAATGTTGAAGAACATCGTAAAATGATAATTTATTATTTATTTAAAAGTTTCTGATGTTTACTATTTCCAGTATTACTGTTATTATTACAAAACTAAAGGTAATGTTTCTTCTTATTGTACACCTATCCATTTATTTCTTTGATTTAATTTCCACTTTGCTACTGAAATTTTTTATAATTTTCACTGTTTTTTTTTTGCTAGTATTTTTACAATTTTCAAATAAAAATTACAAATACACAAATATGAACAGACATAAAATTAAATAAAATAACCAAATACAAAACAATAAGACACATCATAAAGCTTTACAATACAGTACAATCATTGGTGGTTTCTTCATTGGTTTATTTGGCAGTTAAATTTTATAAAAACGCATTATTTTAAAATCACAAAAATAACAAAAATATATTCAATTTTATATTTTTATACATGTTAATCTCTATTTTTCTTGGTACGTCACTGCGCTGTGGCTCGTCGCGTCTCTGTCGGTGAACTATGCTGATTGAGCAATAGAGGTTTTAGCAAATGCCTGTGGTTAAAAACAGAGGTCAATATATCCGTGAAATAAACAATGTAACTGCTTAAAACCACGCTATTTTATGCGTCGCACATAAACAAGGCGTGACGTCACAAAGGCATGGCTTACCAACCTTTCCAATTATTAAGGTAGAATTAAGATGAGATGTCATGGCGATACTAAAAGAGCATTATATTTTAACGTTATATGTAAAGCTCGAGCTAGGGGAACTAGTCAGTTTTGGTAAGAATAAATGCCCTTTTATTGAAATAGTGTGCCTTAAATGATATAAATACATTTTTATTCCGTCAATCTTCAAATTTAAAATTATTAACTTCATATTATTCAAAATACGACTTGTCATATCGTCTCTACCTACTTCATTCTATGTCGATGTTTCCAATCAAACTTTAAATACATTATAAATCCTTATAAAACCATTTTAATTGTGTTTAGTTAAAAGTTGTGTTGAAATAAAACTGCGAATTTAATAAATCAAAAGTATGTGTGTCAATTCAATGATTGTTACCGTAAAACGTCTCCGCTCTTACTATTATTTTAAGCATTAAAGTATTTTTGAGGTTATGTTGTTTGTTTATTTAAAATTTTTAAACAATAATTTATTTTTACGACTCTAATTTATATATTTTGTTTTTTGTTTCAGTGTCTAAGACTACTTCAGAATAGTCATCTGTTTTGTGCCCAACTGTAAGTAGTGTGCAGTGAGCAAACATTTTTTGTTTCCCGCAAACGACATATACGAAGTTTTAAAAACAGAAAACTGCGTAAATGAATACTATTGTCATCAGAAGAGATATCGCAGAGACAAAATTTAATTATATCTGAGTGTATTGGGTAAACTATTGCAACTTTATTAGGTTAACTTTTATTTAAAACGGTACTCTTTTATAGGAAAACCACCCAATTTAAGCGATTACTGGATTTTACAAAAAAATTAGCAATTATGGCAATGATATAAGGTACCTAACTTTAATCCATATTACTGAGACCCTTCTTATGGGGCCTCAGTATTGCAATCGTGCAGACGAAAAAATTTTCTTACTCCCATTTTTGAAAACTTTTATTCACGTTTTCGATCATTCTGAGTAGGAAAATGCAAAACAAAAAATTCGACTGGTCATCTGTGTGTATGTATGCCCGCACAATAACTCTAGAACGAAAGTTCTGATTGACTTACGGTTTTGATTTTCTTGAATAATTACTTATAATTTAGAACCCTAGTGATTTTCAGAATTTTCGGTTCATCCTAACTACTTAAATATCAATTTTCTTAAAATCCGCCTATGCAATTCTTTTAGGAATTCCAATTATTTCTAACGTCAACATTCCTAACATCCTCAACATTCCATAAATTGCAAACATTCTCTAACGACCTGTCAAACAACAACTGTTGATAGTAATGGTGAAATTCCTAAGGCGGGTTGCGACCTTCATACTTGCAACCATAGTCATTTTGAAGGCTATTTTTATTCTAAATTAGTCGCCAAGCCTGCCAATTTATAAAAAATATATAAGCAGTTTCTTACAAATGACTTTTGTATGGTGGTGCTAACTTAAGCGTACTACTATTTCGCCCCTAGCCACAAAAACACCTTCATGAAATTTACTGGCTCTCTGTCGGAACCCCATAAAATAATTAACCGGCTATTTTATTTGGCAAAAAGCAGAATAATGCTTGGCTGTACCTGTCAAGTATCAAACTGTCAACAGTGAATGGCTCTTGAATGTCAAATTATTTAAAAATGTATGCTTGTTTTGATATTTATTGCAAATAATTTGTAGTGTAACTCAAATCAGGCTTTCCATAAATAAAGGTACAGCAAGACAAATAATATAATGTTCTTATACAAAGCACTTTTTTATTATATAAAAGATAGTTAGGATATAATGCTGGTTTTTTATAGATAATTTTAATTATACAGTTTTGGATTACATATTCAACCAGCGAATTGTAAATAATAATTAGTAAACTCCTAGTCATAAATTTCCTCAATTTATAAAATTTAAAAATGTTTCTTAACTTGGGATTTTAATGACGTATTGTGATCAACCCATTTCAAATTTTGATCATTTATGATACCGAGGTATTCAGTTGTGTTTTTCATTTTAATTATAAAGTTGTCATTTATTTGTATGTTGAAAGAAGGCCTTTGTAAATTACATTGCTCTTTATGCTATCTACTTTAACACAAAAATAGTTTTGTGGATATAAGTTGCTATAACCTATCGTCGCAAAACTATTAATAATTTAAACATAGTAAGTAGTAAAACGAGGTAAAGCGAGGGGTAAAATAAAAATAAATTAAGGGAAATACTTAAAAAGGGCAGGTTTAAAGAGTATTATCACAAGAAAGTATATCCGTTCTGTTTATTTATTAGGTATTGTTTGAGGTTACTTTTGAATACATTTATTGTTTTTTTTTAATTTCTGTAGGCAGTCTATTAAATTTTTTAAACCTTTAATAAAAATTGTGTTTTGGAAACTTTTAGTGATGGTTTGCCGTACATGAAAGTCAGATTGGCTTCTTGTATTATAGTTGTGATATTGTGAATTATATTGAATTTTTTCTAATAGATCTGATGCGATGGATTTATGTCATTTTTATTTTATAAATAAATATCAATTATAAACTGAACATAATTCTAAACTAAAAGCCAATTTATTTCTTTTAACATAGTTGCAATACTCATCCTTCTGGCCTTTATTGATAGAATATAAATAGGCGAAGTAAGGAGCCCAAATATTTTACATGAGCAGGCCTAAGAGGTAAAGGGGCCAATTATTATTGGATAAATTGCTCGAACAAGTTTTCAAACCCTAATCAAAAGGCGATATAGAATTGTTTTAAAAATAAAGGCTTGTGAAAATCATCACATGGTTTAACCTAAGTAATGCCAATGCTTTACAATACAAAAAATTCAACGTCCTAATACTACTATCAGCTTTCGGTCTTTCGTTCCATTTTAAATCATTTCTCGTTTTTGTTACGGTACGAGTTTACCCTTGTGGGCCTCATAGTCTCGATAAGGTGGGTACCACCATTTTAGCGTCTCTCGATTCTTAGTTTGCAGTTTCCAACCAAGAAAGATCATTGTACCACAAGTTATTTCAGAAGTATGACAATTTCATTATATGTTTTATTTGAACAAGGATAATTTCTTAACCGTAGTACAATTTTATATGAATAATTGTTGAAATTTGGTTGTTGTCGCTAATGAATTTACAGTTATAGAAATATGCCCTATCTATAAATGCTAGACTGATGTAGCGGTGAGAAAGCCATACCTGCATTAAATTTTTTTTAAAAACGATATAAAAAATAAATAATGCGCTGGTCTAAATTAATTTAAGAAACTAAGTGTCTTTGTTAGGTACAGTACAAGATAAAGCCTCCAAGAGGGGGTGTGTGTGTGTGTGTACACAGTGGTAAGTAGAAAAAAATGAAAGAGTTGGCATTCAAGTGTGTATGGGAGAAATCATTTTAAAACAATTTCACTTTATTCAAAATTAGTCCAGCGCTTTCGTCAATTAAGCCATCAGTAAGACTTCATCAGAAACCGTAAAAAAAACTTGGGGAAAAGAGCTAAACGGTGATAACGTAGACATAGACCAGTAACGGACTGGTTGAGAATGGCTCGCATGACAAACTATTTATGTTTGCCGAAGAACGTCGAGTGAATATTTGACTTCCTGGACTCAGCAAACATCCAAACATATGAAGATAAACAGTTTTTACCCAACAATAACAAAATTATAAAGAGATAGTGGTATTTTCGTGTAAATCTAATACTCAGATATTAAAAAAAAAATACTTAAATTTATTTGGAAGCCACGTTTATTTACTATGTGCAGTATTTTTGTCAATTTTTTACCATAAATGGATATGATAACGGGCATTACGATGTGGTACTGATTTTGAGCTTCTATTTCTATTTTATATTTTAATTTTGTTATTATCCGTAAGAAATCAAATTAAGAAGATAAGGATCATTACAATATAATTTATAATGACTTGAAATCGTCCCAACTGGACACATCATTTTCATGGTAGTTGATTTCTAATCATTTTTAATTCGTTAGTCTTTATATCTATACCCCACAAATTTTTAATTCATTATTAATCTCTCCACTTTACAAATTTTGATTTTTTTATAATAATAAATAATTGTTTATATTTCATAATGTCTTACACGGATTAATTTTGTAAAATTATTCTAAGAATACAATTATCAAGATTAAAAATGGCTATATACTTAGGATGGATTTTGAGTTATATAAACGTACGCCTGACGTTACTGTCTTATTATGTATATTTTCATACATTATCCTTAAATACGCCTTAAACATTCTTTAACAACGAACCGTCCATTAGAAAGTTCCGATAAGGGCGTACCTGCAAATTTTCAAGCAGATGGTTTCACAAGCACATATTTCTGCTATTATCAACGTATCCGTAAAAGTCAATTAAACACAAAATACAGTGCCACAAATGGAAATAAAAAGGAAATGCGCTATTTTCCGTTATATTTATATCTGAACCGGTATGTCCAACATTAATTGACCTCGGACATTTATAGGATACAGGTTGATATACAGGACCGCAATAAACTGAACTAATAAAAAACAATACAAACTTGGTTTCAAAGTAAAAAGTATCACTATATTCTATATTTATTTAATATTTCGTTTTGTTGGTTTATAAAATTATTATTTACCTACTTCTTTATCATCATCTTCTTTCTTCTTATTCTTTTTCTATATATATTCTGCGTTCTTCTACTTATTTGTTTTTATGCTTTTTGCAACTTTTCTGTTATTTTTTTTTTCTTCATGCTTTAAGATGTCGGCAGATATGCATGTTTTACCCGTTTTTCTGATGTGTTGGTATACTTGTTTCGATGTTTGAATTACAGGCGGTTCTCCACAGCTGAATACTATAAGCCAATAACTTTTTTCCAATGAATCTTGTGACTTTCGACCAATCACCAGTATATCTTTCGCCATTTGAGGCCAAGCTATTTTCATTTCGTGAAGATATGTTTTAGCCATATAAGCCACTAATCTAGGTATATTCCGAGGTAGGGTGCAATTACAATTAGAAGAACACAGCTACGTCATCATTTGGCAAAGTAATTAATTGGTTATCGCCGCCTATTAGGGGTCTAGTGAAGTGTTAATTTTATAGGAATATAGAAAATATTGTTTTACACGAAACAACTTACTTATTTTTTATTTATTGATATAGTTATAGATAATATATATTCGAAATAATGGTTATAATGGTTACTTGGCACTTTTTGCACTTTCGCAATTGTTAATTTTCACTTCTCTTCCCATTGTAAATGTAAATTTTGGATCGTTGTTAGATTAGATGTTACGCTATGATTGGATTTGTAAGAGATGATAGTAAAACTGTGTCGTCACCAAACGTTGCACTGATATAAAGTAAATAGAGGGTTGGACCTAGAACACTACATTATGGAATGCCAGATACACGGAAAAAATGTGACTAGAAAATTTTACTACAATGTTGTAGTAGTAGACTTGTAGAAAAATACTTAACAATTTGTAGAAAATTTTACTACAATTTATAGTTAAAAACTATTAATTATTGTAGCAATTGAATTGTCGAATAAAATGCTACAACAATAGGAAAGAAGTCCACAATGTTTAGTATATTTTACTATTGTTTGTAGAAGTAGAAATTTATTACAATTATCGTAATTACTACTACTAACTTCTGTAAAAATTTGTACAAATATTAATAATTATCTTTACAAAAAATAGTAATTTTCTCTACAAAAAATAGTAATACTTTACATCCCTTCTTATGAAAAAAATTCAATTTTGTTCAAAAATATTCTATAATATTGTAGAAATTCTAAGTCATGTGAACAAAACAGAATTCTGCTATTGGCCAACGTTTTCTGACGTCGATCATAAATGGCCAGACAGCAGTAGCCGATCGCCATGTTCACATAACAAAGCATTGTACATATTCGAGTACCTATAACACATTATTATATTATAAGCACCGATGCGTTTGAGAAAATTTAAATAATAAATTCTATTGGTGGTAAGTACATTTATTATCGTTTCTGAATAATTTACCTTTAGATAACTAATTTAAATAACCTTAGTAGATTATTTTAAAAAAATAGTTGTGGCCAACGATCGAATGTTGTGCCCAACGATCGAATTTTGTGCCAAGTTCAATGATGTTTTTTTGTCTTAATTGTGACATACCTACTTTCTCATTTTTGTTAGTTATCTGACTTAGTCATTTAATATCCAAATCAGTGTAAAGGTGATAAATATCCCCGTTTTAAGAGTATGAACAGTTCAATTGGTAATAATTTTTATTTCATATTTTTCAGGTGCAGAAAAGCCAACTGAAACTGAGGGCGCTATTATTACTGTTATTTATTACATAATGTAATTAAGACTTTGTATCTTTTATATTAAAACAATAAATTGAATATTTTATTAAGGAACATTTTTTTCTAGGTTATAATTATAATAATTATGGAATACTACTACAAATTTTATTAAAAATTACTACAATTTGTATGAATTTTTACTATTTATTGTGTAAAATTTTCGTATTTATTTTCATAAAACGCAATACATTTTTAATATAAATTCATACAATGAATAGCAAAAATTATAACAATTTGTAGAACAATTCTTAGGATCCATTTGGATATTTTTACTAAATATTGTAGATAATAACTCTACAATACATTCTCTACAAATATTTGGAAATTTTTACTACAAATTGTCCCTGTCCCTATATGTACTATTTATTGTAGAGAAAAAATCTATAATTGTAGAAATTTGTTCTACAATTTTTTTTCCGTGTAGGAAGATCAGAAGTTTCATTACTTCTTTGTTGTGCAAGAAAATCTCTGCTAGTATGGTAGGATTTGCTAGTAAGGATGAGGTAAAAACTGATTTAACTTTTATTACAAACTTTTGTGCCAAACCTTATCGATGTATCCAAAAGTGTTGCAGAATAATTAATTTTTTTCTCAAAGACTTCGTTGTTTATTTTTACCAATTGGTGAACATATTTGAAATAGCAGATTATCCAAATAATCTAAATACATATCGTCCTTTAAATTGCCTGGTAGAATAAAAAAAAATCCAAGGAATCTATTACTCATTGTCGTGTCCAAACATTGACTTTAACATGTATGTTAATTAAGGTATCTAGGCACAACAAAATTATTTTCTTGAGCATACAAATGGAAGTTGTGCGTATTGGAGATGCCTTGTAAATGTGGCCGCATTTGTGAAAAGAATTTTATTGAAGAAATTTGGTCACTTTAGTTTTTTTTAATATTGCCTGGCAAAACCTCATTCTGGTTAGTAAATCGTCAGGAAGAAGTTTTTGATTTTTTCGAAAGTGAAAACCATGCAAAAACTGTTCACGCAATACTCTAGTTACTGTAAATTGCGAATAACCTGACCTAAGGCTATTTGTCTCGTGATGACTGTTGAGTTTTGTTTAACAATATTTAGAATGTTTACTTAGGCTTCTACAGTTCTGGCAATTTTTGGTCGACCTGTATTATTTTTTACTTGCGGTTTTTCTGTTTCTTTAAGTCGCCTTTCAATGTTAAGAAATTTGGTTCATTTCAAAGAGGAAACGTTCTGCATATCTTCTGACGGACGGACGGACATTTTTAGAGGTTGTTTAAAATTTGTTGAGAAGGATTTTGGTACAAAAAAAATTAAATTTTGTTAATGAGCGATTTAGGTGCACCATTTTCGCATACAAGCCTCGAAGAGGGTTGAAAGTACATCCTGTATTTACTTTCATTCTACTTAAAATCGTTGTACTTTTTAACCCTCTTCGAGGCTTGTATGCGAAAATGGGGCACCTAAACCTGTTACTATCTGATGGTCTTTACAAAATCTGAGGTTATGTCTACACCGGAATTTTCAAGTGCCATGACCATCGGTTCATATTCTTCTGTGAGACCTTGTAGCATTATTACACCTAGAAATTCATCATCTATAGGTTTCTCAATTGACATCAGTTGCTGAAAGAGGCCCATTATTTTATTTACATAGTCTTCCATGTTATCAAAGTTTTCAAGTTTTATTGAGCACAGACTTCTCAATAATCTCAACCTTCGATGTAGCCCTTTGTCTTCCAATGCCTTTTCAAGTGCTATCCATGCTTCACTTGCGGTTTTGGCTTGCATTACATGAGGGTACGTTGATTTATCTAAGGATATTATTTTTGACAACGCTTTTTCTTCACGACGTGCACTGGCCGCAATATCTGCTTCTAACGTTACTGATACTTGTCTAGAAATACAATTCCATAGCCCATCTAGTTTTAATAAAGCTGCCACTTGAAACTCTCCGAATAATTTTCTCGGCCTTTGAGTTTTTCAATACTTGTCGCCATACTAGTTTTACCCGCCATATTTTTGTGAAGAGTGATGTATGTTCAATGCTTAATAGAATAAAACGTAAAATTTGATGTCTTTCGTTTACACGAACTCTGGGCACATAACCTGTTGGAGATATTATTTTTCTGTATCTCGTAGAGTGCTGGGTAATAAGACACGTAGATTATTACAACTTTCCATTAGCAGAATTTAATTATAAGGACGTGACGAACATCTTAACAGTCACATCAACAACTAACTTACTTGACATTATTACAAGTGACATAAGTGACACATGTCACGAGAACATAGATTAATAAGCGATAGATATCAAAAACAAATGTATTAATTGTGTTAGTAGTAGAAGTAGTAGTTATGACCTAATCTTTTTAGTTTTGGATATATCTCTAAAAGTGACAAATATATCTGTGTACCATTTTATTTTCCATAAATATTACACTAGTAGGATACGAAGGACATATATGTACCATATAGACTCGGTATTTTTATTCTCGTCAAAATTCTGACACCCTATACTATTATAGGTACATATACTTTGTGCAATATCTCTTTCTTATACCCGTATATTACCTACCCACAATATAAATTTGTATAAACAAGATATATGATTAGAAAAATAAATATATCCTTTTTGAAATACTCTTTAAACATGAATTTTAAATTAAACTATATAAAAACTATATTACAAAATTGTAAAAGTTTTCCACCGCCTTTATAAAGTGCATTTTACCGTCGGAGGCGCCACTTGACGGTGTTCGAAGTTGTGCTTGTAAAGGTACGTTTTACTAACTTATTTTTGAAATATTATGTTTTTTCTTAGATTAGACTATTGTTAAGAGATGAATCTAAGTTTACTATAGCAACTTTTTATTTTTTTTCCAATGAAGTACGAAATTAGATCGTAAAAATCCTGATTTTTCGACATTTTAAGCATTCTACCGAAATAACACCTGAAAAAATTTAAAACTTTTATTATAAGATAAACCTTTATAATTATTTTTTCTAGACATCAGAAAACATTTTTTTTTTTTAGTTTTGAAAAATGAGGTTGTAATCTGTTATCAGCCGACTCTCTACATTTGTGTCAAAACTCGAGCGTTAGATTCCCCTTAATAGTCTAAATATATATTTTTTTCGTTTGTGACTTGTCATATTACATTCTTGTAATCATAATTATTATTATCTATAAGTTTTTACATGTGGGTAAATTTCAAAATGAATTAGGCAAATATGTCAATATTAAAAAATGTATATTCTTAGACCATTATCTATTCATTGACGGCTCTACTTCCGATCCGCACCTGGAATATCCTTAAAATATTATCCGCGCTCTAGCCAGTCATTAATAAAGTTCGTGGAATCAACCGGAAGTGCACATAATTTCCTTCCTCATTCACGTGAGTTGCTATATGATTCATTTCCACTAATTTGTTTCATCGCGGTTGGCTTTTATGATCACAAAATATTTTATGATTGCATCTGACGTTTAAAAAATTGCCGGCAATTTCTTTTCAGCGATCATATCGCACCCTCGGCTACCAGGTGTTCTTGTTAACGAACAAGACGGACAGCTTTAGAATTCGAAAGACGTATTATAGGCTAGATATGCTTTGAAATGAATTTTTTCTTCTTAGAGATCTCTAGATTAACAGTAAATTAAAATATTAGGTTGCTAAAATGTTATACTAAAAATGTTACTATATAAATGTTATTTTACCGGTAAATTTGAATATTAGAAGAGAGTCGAAAAAAAAAATTTAATTAAAAATTGTATAACAAAATCAATATATTTTGAAAAAAGAAATGTCAAACGGGAATTAAAAATTTTTGAAAGGTTTGTCAGCTGGATTTGTAAAGATAAGAAAGATTTTTGTTTAGAAATTTAAACTGAATTTGTGATTGTAAATCCTTAGGAGATAATAAAAAGATTAAAAAGAAACAAGGTAAAATTTTTTTCACATAATTGAAGAAGAAAAAGACCAGATAGCAGAGTAAGCAGTTATAAGTTGGTATAGGAGAAAGAAGCCAATATGTGATAGAGCAGAGAAGGACGGCAAAGTGCGGCAAAAATAAAGAATATCTTAATACATACATTTTATTGAAATTATTATTTTTTGTAAATTTTTTAGTATTAAAATTAAATAATGTAAGTCCATCAAATGTTCGATAGACCATCCGTAAGTAATCACTAATCAGCGTTTATGCACCAACCTGTGGCCACCAGCCACGGATAATCCGCGCACGGATGATCAATTTAAAATGCCGCACAGAAAATCCGCAGCACGGATAAAGCGCGCACGGATAATCGAGGTTCTACTGTAATAGGGATTCTCTTGAATTTTATTAGACTCAAATCTCAAATATATTGCAAAAAATGAAGGCTCTACATACTATCAAAAAATTCCTAATAACAAACTTTTGAAATTGTTCTTAAAGACAGGCCACAAAAGAAAAGGAAAATATACAATGTAAAATAGAATTGCTACGTTTGAATATCCACATCCGATTTTTTACCTGTCGAACGTTTGTTTATCCACATCAAACGCTTTAACTAATTTACGTATCTTAAATCACGTGACCAAAGATTCACAACATCTCAGATGCAGCCAATATGGATAAACAAATGCAGCAAATGTAGTCTGAAATTGCAAAGATAGCACTAACACTCGCCAACCTTTTATCTTGTAGAATTATTTTGTAATTATTCTGATTAATATACAAAGAAATACAAAATAGTTATGTTATAGGCTTAGAAAATAATTTAAAGCAAGATAAAAGTATATAGTGGCGTGGAATAGATAAACAATAAGAATTGGCCCGGATTAAATATCATGAGTATTCATATCACAAAGTTTTTAAATAAATTACTACTGAAAAAACTGTAAAAGTTTTTTGTTATGTTTTCATTTAACTAAAATTAACCTACTAAATCCTCAAAACTATAATTATATTTAGAAGTGATAAGTTGACATCTGTACTGTATCTAAAAATCAGAGAGGGCTTTTCAATTGGAATATGTCTTCTAAGTCATTCATTCAATCCAGTGGCGGCTCGTGGTAATTGAAAATGGGTGTTCACTTTTTCCAATAATTTTATCATATGTAAGTTCAGATCAAAACTTTGTACAAGAGTCAATATCGCTGTTTTTTTTATTATTTGAGTTTGTATTAAGTGTAGTTATTATTATTAACATCATACTGTTTTCAAGCACTACAACTGTTAATAAATAAATATTTTAGTTAGTCTGATATTTATTTTGTTTTTAATACGTTGAAAACCATCTATAAACATTATTAGTTTGTAAAATGACTTTTCTTTATAATTTGAGATTATTTTTAAATATATATCAGGTTATGTAGAATGCTTGACATTGATTTTTTGTGTAAAAATTTTTATATGAAACTTTACCTATAATTTTTTAGTTTTTATTGTAAGTTTATTCATTTTCACAATTTGTCACAGATGTCAAATAAAAAATATATTTTTTAAATACCTTTATTGGCAAATAAAATAAGAACTAAAATGTTTTTAAATGTTTATTTTATAAGATCAGTCCCATCACAATACATAATATTACACAGACACAAACTAGAATAAAGATATATAATGCCTGACATTTTAAATGATACTCTTCGCAGTTTAACAGACCCCCTTAACCCCCATATTTAATAATGAAAGGGCTTCTCCTTTAAGATTGATGTTTCCTCAAAATTTCAAGTTTTTCAGTTAGGATTTTTTTTTTATATTTTAACCCCATTTAACTCCCCAATATATTCATATTTTTTTCAGTATCAATAGGCTTTATCTTCTTATAAAGCTTCATTTTTACTAAAAATTTGATATTGCTATCGCTTTTCATTTTTTATTTAGGATTTGTTTTAATTTCAACCCATCTTAACCCCCCCTATTTTTAATCAGATTTGTTAAAAATCAATAGGCTTTGTTCCCTTATAGAGCTTGATTTTTGCTTAAAATTTTCAAGTTCATATCATTTATTGTTTTTGACTTATCGTGCAGACAAAAAACGTGACATCGGACAGACAGACAAAGTAAATTTATAATACTCTTCACATAATACTGTATAAAGAGTAGAAAAAAAATTTATAAGGTAAAATAAACAATTTAAAAAGGTCAACAATAATATTCAACTTCTTTTATCAAAGAATACTAAATTTGAAATAGCAGCATATAATTGAACATTTACATAAATCTTTCTTTCTTTCTTTCTTTCTTTCTTTCTTTCTTTCTTTCTTTCTTTCTTTCTTTCTTTCTTTCTTTCTTTCTTTCTTTCTTTCTTTCTTTCTTTCTTTCTTTCTTTCTTTCTTTCTTTCTTTCTTTCTTTCTTTCTTTCTTTCTTTCTTTCTTTCTTTCTTTCTTTCTTTCTTTCTTTCTTTCTTTCTTCTTTCTTTCTTTCTTTCTTTCTTTCTTTCTTTCTTTCTTTCTTTCTTTCTTTCTTGTTTTTATTTTAGAGGAATAGAATGACACTAATGACAGTGGCAGTTTGCTTGATTTGGTACAGTGTTACCAGAATATGTTTTTGTTATGTACCAGATTTGTCTAAAAAATGTACCAGATTCTTTAAATGTACCAGTTTTTTCGAATTATATTTGCAGTGACATCTAAATTCATTGAAAAGGAAAAAAGGGGTCTTTATTGATAACGAACACAAACAAGGAACACAATATATATAGTTTACACGTAAACACTGATGCACGCAGAAAGTACTACATCTAATACAATTGCAAATTGTACTAGACTGGCAATACTGGTTTGGCAACCTTGTTTGTGAGCAGCGCGCCAATTAATCTGTTCTTTGACAGTTTGAAGGATCTGTTTGCGTGTTGTCTTCTCTTTTTAGCTATATACGTTCTTCATTTCGTCTCACTCGTGTTAGGCTCACTTATCATAATGCGCCACATACACAGTATACTTAGATATACTGTGACACAGAGACGCGATCAGCCAGAGGACAATGATGTACAAAAAAATATAGATTAACACGCATGAAAATAAAAATATTAAAATTAAATATATATTTTTTTATGTTATTTATGTAATATAAAAATAATGTGTTTTTATGAAATTTAACTGAGTGTTCACTGCACAAATGAACCAATGGAGAAACCGCCCCTGATTCAATCAGAATTTAGTAGAATTATTTCTACTTTTAAATAGGCGTAGAACGGGACTTGCTTAGATAAACTAAATTCGTTTTAAGACTGTCTACAATATTTTAAGTATACCATTTTTTCATTAAATGCGCTTTTGTAATTCTTAGTTGTTTATGTAGTTCTATTACTATTCTATTCTATTACTTATAAAAATTATCAAATATGAAATGAAAACATAAAAAATGGTCAGGAAATCACACTGTAACATGTTAATACATGTAAAATGCAATATATTTAAGAAACTGATATGCCTATTATTTTGAACACGCTCTGTAATTTATTTTGCAAAGTGTAAGTAAGCATGAACAAACTATATACAAGTGTAACACATGACATAAGTTTTCATGGAAAAAAAAAATTACTAAAGAGTGGTGGATATATAATTGAAAAAATTAATTCTGCACTCTTTACTTTTGAATCCTTCTAACAGCTCACCCTGTAGAGCTGCCTACTTGAAGGTCCGTAAGAAACTTGCCCCTATTGACCTGAAAAATAATATACCTTAAATTTGAACAAATTCTGTCAGTACTCAAAAATCAATGTAAAAAGTGCGGGGGTCCTTTGTTGAAAACTTACCTTTTTGTGCACCAAACACACCGTATTTTTTTTGATTTAAAATATGTTTATTATTTATTCACCTTATTTTGACTTAATATTGAAAAATAACCCCTAATTTTCAATCGAAAATTCTTCCATCAAAATATCTGCTTTTTTAAAAAGTCGGTCGTCATTTTGTTCGTTGAAATCTCTACTTTGTTGATGATGTAAAAATATATAATTATTACTATGGTAAATGTTCTCAGAAAATACAAACGAAAAAAAAATCGAATGTACAATTTTGAGCTATTTTTTTAAAATTTACACTTTAATTACTCGAAAAACATAAAGTTAATTAATTATGGTTTTAGATCGATATTTTTTATTTTTTTTTTTATTGGTTTATAAGGAACCGTGTTAAAGAAATAATATTAGTTAAGTAGTTATCAGCTATTTATCTATTAAAATTACAGAAAAATTAGTAAATATAGTAGGTACTTCAATTTAACGAAACTATTGTGGGGTTCTTCTTGTTTATTTTTTAGAATTAAAATTAAGCATATTATAACTTCTATATGACATATTTAGAAGGAACAGAATACTCGAGATTTGTATTTAACGAGAATATTAAAAACGCAGAATATTGGGCAACAAATAATAACAATTTGTTTATTTTTGTATTGCAAGTGCTTTAAAATTAAATAAACCCACAGCAAATCAAAGTGACAATGATCAATTTACCAATTTTATTGGCATTGACAAGATGTTATATTTCTGCTATATTTTGGTTTTTTTTTATTTAATTATTGTACCCTTTATTTATTTCATAAACATATTTAACATTTGAATAATTTAAACATTCGCAATCAAATCTCAAAAATTCCCTTACGAATTATTAAGACCATCCCTGAAACCCCCAAAGGTGAAAAACAAACACTTGGAGCCAGACGGCATTCAAGCTCATTCTCAAATCTTCAAATACGTCTCTAAAGCATATAAATATTTAACATTTATTTTGCAATGAAAACTTGAGAATCGCTGGTTTCCTTTATACTCAATAAACTATAACTTAAAGGGTTACATAGGTAAACTTTTTAATATTTTATATAAAAATATTGTCACTTTCTACTTGCTCCTTATGGGACTAGCTATTTCACAGAGGGTTAAACGATCAACATATTCACAGGGGTTCTAAATATTTTAAGCATTAGATTACTATAACTTGGCTCCGTGGCCCTTAACAAGGGTTCTACTCTTGACAATTAGGACCTAACACGTCTCTACAGAATGGCCAAAAGAAAGCACAGTGTTCTTAAAACAAATGTAGTATTCTCTTTAAAATAATTATATAACTTAGGTCGTAAGCCTACATACACCAACATGGGCTAATTAGAACAAACAAGATATATAGTAAAATACACTTACCAACTCTAATATCTGAGGCACATGCCACAACCCTTTTCTAAACATTAAAACCACTATTTAAAATATAAAAGTACTTTAAGTTTCACAATAGAGATCCAGACCCTCCGGTCGGAGTCTTCGTGATTTGAAGCCGCTATTGGGAAGGTTTCTTACAAGGAGGATATCCTACAAAGAGAATCTTGCCCTGTGGAAAGAAAGCCATGTGCCTCTCCTTGGATTAATTTTTTAGTTTTTTATTATTATTAGAATATTATTTAATAAATAACGCGATAATAATAATAATTCGCGATATAATTAAATAATATTTTATGTACAGAGTGGTATTTTAATAATTAATTAATTTAGATCTTTTTTTGACAGCTTGTATATTAAATTACTTTAATTTATAAAGTGGTGTAACATTCTCTCACAGAACCCTATGATACCAAAAGAGAAAGTTAGTTCTAGCATTAATTGAAAAAGGGCTATACAAGGCAATAATATTCCATTCAAATAAATCAGTGGTTGCTTCTAGTTCTTAGAGGTATTGTGTGATAACTAAAGTAACTATGTTACAGGTATTTTCCGAACAAGTTTATAAAGACACTTTTCGAATATGTTAGGGAACAAGATTTTTTTGTACGAGCGTGAGGAAATGAGAAATATCATTATCTGACTGTAATGGCCAGTAGATTTTTTTTACTCCTGAAGTATCAAATCTAGTTTAAAGAGGCTTAGTGCCCATTAAAAACTCCGGTTTTTTTCACAATTTTGTTAAAAAGAAAATATATAAAAAATAAACCTATAAACCAAACCATTTTCAAACCTTAAAACCTTTTTGGTACTATAGTTTGTCCAAAAATTTATAATAAAAGATATTTTCTTACTTTCCCTCACCAGTGTGGGGAATTAAATGGAAGAAAGCACTTTTCCGTACTAGTGTAGAAAAGTACATTTTTTAAAACAGAAGTAACGTGGAAAATGGCAGTTTTCACACTGGAAGAAAAAATTATTACCTTTGGTTGATTTGCTATACCTTCTGATTCAGGCGTTTAATTGGAACACCGAATAAAAGAAATTCCCCGTATATTATCCTGTATCTACAAAAAAAAAAAAAAAACGATTTCAAATTTCATGTCTGTCACGCGTAATTATAGTAATTCGAATTCCGAAAGTACGTATGAAGTATCCAACCCTCAAGTCGTATAACCAAGTTGAAGTTTTAATTTTCCCAACTTTCCAGGCATTCATATTTGCGGTTTGGTTGGCGTATTCCGCAGCAATTTCCGGCCTGTTTGAACAAAAGAACGAGGTAAAATAAAATGTATTTCTTGTTATTTTTGTTCATAAGTATGCCTTTGAGCTCTTATAACATAATAATTAATGAGTCGGCATGTTTCTGATCAATAGTTAGTTGGATACTAACAATATGGCTCTAAAATACATTAAGAAACAAAAAATACATGGTATAAGTTTGCTACTAGATTTGTAGCATATTTTGCAAGGCGTCTTTTATTTTTTTTACTGGAAATGACAGCTAAATGGAAGTTTATCTTATTCGATAACGGAAATATGTCTATATCCTTGTGCCTTTGCTAATGTACCTATTTTTCCACTGTAATCGACAGCTAAATGACAGTTCAATTAACCTTCCGGGACTGGCGTAAAATTTTAGTGATCCGGCGATGGCGGCGGACTGTGAGTCCGCATAATAAAATTGAGCCAATTATAAAACAGTTTGCAATTATTTTTGTTTATTTATTTAAAAGCATCAAAAATAATTAAACAACATTAATTTTACAACAAAAAAACATAAAGGAACATGTATTTTTGGCATTATTAGAAATACATCAGAAAAGTTTAACATTCCTGAAACTAGCTACTAAAAACATAAAATCGTCGTAATATAAACAAAAAAAATATTTACTTACTCACCATAATACTCCACTACTCCATCAAATGTGAAAACCAATGTCACATTTTATATTCCTCAATACTTACAGGTGGTAATTAGGAAACGAAGTGGAAGCAATATAAGGCAAAGAACATGGTACATTGAAGACAAAAATAACTAAAATAGATTAAAATGTAATATGTACAAAACTCTGATAAATACAGAAAACAAGACGTTTAAACAGGACCACACAATCTGCAAGGCTACAAAAAGAAATCCAAATTCTGTCGATAAGACAAACATATTATTAAAACATGTGAGTAAGAAATAGAAGACATTTTCCTTACACTTAATCTAAGTATTTATGCTTTATGGAACAAGTAAATCCAACTAGGGCCATTGTTTTATCTGATTTATACTGCAGATCTACCTCGTATCAGACAATACAGCTATTGCTACGTTCGCAGATGATACTGCTATACTAGCAGTAAAGAAGGATCCTACTATTGCATCCCAATACCTACAATATTGCGATTTATTTTAGAACTAGTTCAGTACATGAAGAATTAAGGTAAACCATAAGAAGTCAGCTTAAAATAACATTTACAACACGGCGTGCTTTATGCCTTACAGTATATCATATCAAAACTTACCAATTTAAACAGAAGTGACGTAATTAGGATTGTACTTAGACCAACATCGTCTATTTCAAATTCAGTAATTCGACATTACTGAAATTTATTAATTAATTCAATTATACATTAAATATTAATGTGAAATTATAATTCAATTTTACTATTCATTAAAAAGTAATTAATAAATAACTTACATTACTTATATCAAAGTTTTCAGACAGGCTTCATAATGAGTTTTTAATGTTGGGAGTTGTATAAGTAGTAGAAGTCAATGTTATTATAGAGAGAATGTATTCTTGAATGTATAATTCATCTATTCTTGGTTGCATATAGAAGGACCGTTTGTCCTTCTTGATGTCTAAAATTGCTTTTCACTTTCAGTTGTCATTTCTTAGCTGCGTTATAAGTTCAAGAAATTCAAACGCAGTTCCATGCGTGTGCGAATATTGTGATTTTTCATATCATTTGTTATTTAGTGAATGACGAAAAATTTAGTGTGACTGCAGCGGTAGGTCGTGCTTGCAAATTGAGTGGGTTCAGTGAAACAACAATTTATACCATCAAGAAAGAAGAGGAAAGAAACATTGGCGAAGTGAAATCTACAAGGAGAAAAAATCGAATGTATATGATAGCAGGTGTAAAGTTATCCACATTCACAATTGTACACTGAGAAAAATATAGCGCTATCGTAATAGTCATATAACTTGGTTCAAATGACATGTAGAGGCTTTTCATTTACAGATTTTAATTGAAGAGGTTTCAATACATAACAAGCATACCCGCAATTAACTTTTGATTTGTCTGAAGAAGTGCAATTGAGGGTGAAATTAAAAAAAAATCATAGAAGCCACAAGTGGCATTATACACTTTTCTGCTTGGGATATGTTATGCAGTTTGTTCTTTTCTTTATCCCTGATACCATGCTGGAGTTTGTCGATCCGTCTGAGGGGGTGAAATTGGAGGTGAAATAAAAAAAAAACATAAATGCCACGAATGGCTTTGTACACCTTTATGCTTGGGATATGATATGTAGTTTGCTTTTTTTTAACCGACTTTAAAAAAGGAGGAGGTTCTCAATTCGTCGCAATATTTTTTTTCCTTATCCTTGATAGCATGCTAGAGTTTGTTAAGCCATCTTAGGGGGTGCACTTAGAGGTGAAATTAAACAAAAAATCATGGAAGCAACAAATGGCTTTGTACACCTTTCTGCTTGGGATATGTTATATATTTTACTCTTTTCTTTATCCCAGATACAATGCTGGAGTTTGTCGAGTCATCTGAGTGGGTGAAATTGGGGGTAAAATTAAACAAAAAATCATAGAAGCAACAAATGGCTTTGTACACCTTTCTGTTTGGGATATGTTATGTAGTTTGCTCTTTTCTTCATCCCTGATACCATTCTGGAGTAAGAAACTATAAAATTATAAAAAAAACTTCTATATACTTTTGAAAAGCAGAAAGACACAAGACACTTCCCCTTCAAAGCTCTTTTTTATTATTTGAATATTAAAATCATAAAGTCATCCCAAGCAGAAAGGTGAACAATTCCATTTGTGGTTTCTATGATTTTTTAAATTTCACCCCCTCAGACGTCCCGACAAAATTTCAGCATGGTATCAGGGATGAAGGAAAGACCAAATTATATAAGATATTCCAAGCAAAAAGGTGGGGCTTCTATGAATTTTAAGTATTACCCCTTATGATTAATCTGATAAATGGACAGTCTGAAAGTGAAGTGCATGTCTTTAAAATTTTTTAACATTTTTCGAATAGAAAAAAATATCGATGAAATAAAACCGCGAAGAATAATCGTAGAATTTCTTACTTGCATTAAAAGGAACGAAATATTTAACGCAAGAAAACATCTTAGAGGTAATGTGTGTCCCGCACTATAGTATAATATAGGTGCAGGGTGCACCACTCTCAACGGGACGAAGCCTAGTGGGTAAACTACAAACTGTATTAAAAATTCCTTTTGCACAAATATATAACTCAATGGCGACTACAATTTTAAATTAGTATCATATATACAGGAATCCCAAACCAGAATACCAATATAAAGTTATATTTTTTTAAATAGGGCACGCTGTATTTTCTTTCAATTTTAAGTTTAACTCTTAAAAATGACCTCAGTTTAATATTGATTCCCTATACCTATCCTTGACAATTATGGACTGATTTGAAATTTTTTGAAAATGTAGTGTTGAAATTAATTAATTACAAAATAATTATCTAACGAATTTTTAGCAGTTCCTTACAAAATGTTGTAACTATCAGAATCATTAAAATATTCAAAAATAATACGGGATTTTATTAAATTACTGCGTTAATTTAAATGGCACACCCTGTATTTTATAGTACCAATGTAAATGAAATTTTATTAAAAGTTTTACAAGGCATGCTATACGCATATTTACTATTTTTAGACCTATTATCAATGCATCAATAAATTTCATAATAAAACATACATTTGTATTAATAATTATTAATTACACTTGATATTTACTCAATTTTATGTCTATTTATTTTATTAAATTTTAACCAACTGCAAAGGTTTTAAATTGGTAAATATTTTGTATCAATAAAAAGATATGAAAACACACATTCATGTGATATGCTTTTGCTATTATTAATATTTAGAGATTTTAAGAAATGTAAAAAAAATTGAATAATATACATCATTTTAAACATTTATTGTAAATTTTAAATTTATTAACAAATAATAATAATAATAATTTTTTCATTTAATTTAATTATTTAAAATTAATTCTGATGCCTTGGTAGGATTCCCCACTCGACCATTCACTGTTGGGTTCTAATTAACAGTGCTGTTCCTAAAGTGGCGCTGGGAAACAGTAACAAAGCCTACACAGAACACGAGGCTAATGGCCGTAGTAGTCGACGCCGATGACACCAAATAAAAAAAAAATAATAATAATAATGTTTATTCAATAATATAAATAAAAAAATGTACATTATAATTTTTAAAAAGTTAAAAGAAACATAACATAATGAATAAACATAAATCCACTGAAACCGACCAGCAGGCAGTGTCAGTTTGTATGTGGAAACTTTGGTAGGAAAAAAAATATATATAAATAAAATATTATTTACATTAATAAAAATAACTCAGTAAAGTATCACAATAAGGTAAAGCGTCACAATAGAGTTAATATGAGTCACAATTAGGGTAAAGAATCACAATAGGGTAAAGCATCACAATAGGGTAAAGCGACAAATAGGGTATATATAAAATAATGTTTTAATCGGTATAACAGTTAAAATATAATACAATTAAAATTAATATTATCTATGATGTATAGGTACACATAGAAGGTATAACATAATTTTATACAAGAATTTATATTATTTAATTTAGTTTGGTGTCTTCAAGGTGTACCCTACGATATGTTATTTATTATATTATGAAATGTTACTCTGGGTGTATTTTTAATCCAAAGTTTAAGTGAATTTTTAAATGTAATTGTATTTTGGATATTTTTAAGTTCTGCTGGAATGCTGTTATAAATTTTAGGTGCAAGGTAATTAATGCTTCGTTGTTTAATTGTTTTTTTACATTTAGGTACCTTTACATTAAGGTTTTTGTTTCTGGTAGAATACGAGTGTGACAGAGGTTCTATTATTACTTTTTTTTAATGAATGTTTATAATAATGTTTTCACAATAAAGTTGCCTTACGTCAAGTACATTACTAATTTGATATAATGCGTTACTAGAAAACCTAATGTTTTTTCTATATATTATTCTTAGTATCCATTTTTGTAATATGTTCACTTTATCAAGATGGCAATCATGAACTCCTCCCCATCCCAGCACACCTTAAGACAACTGTGATTGAACTAAGGCAAAGTAAAGAATATGTAAATGATTAATATCTAAAAAATCTGTCAAATATCGAAATCGACCTGTTAAGCCTCGTATTTTATTAATCAAATTATCGATTTGTGAATCCCATTGTAAATGTCTATCAATGGTTATTCCTAAATATTTAACTGCTTCCTCTTCCGGGATCTCTGTATTGTTATCAATAAGAAGATTGTCGAACCAGGTAAGTTATTTACGTATGAAGTAAATGGTAGATAACAGGTTTTTTAACATTTAGTGTAAGTTTATTGTATTGTAACTATTTCTTAATTTGTTTGAAATCTGTTTCTGCAGTTCGCTTTAATTCGACCCAAGAATCTGTCTGATACAAAATCGTGGTATCATCAGCAAAACTAAGGACTGCAACTTTGACGTCAAGATTTAGTAAGCTATTTATATAGATAATAAAGATAATTGGCCCCAGGACTGTTCCTTGTGGAACGGCCAAAGGTTACTGTTCTCGCCTCGCTCTTGGTTCCATTAATTAAAACCTGCTGTCGTCTATCCGTTAAATAACTTTTTAACAGTTCATATGGCTCTCCCCTAATACCATAGACCATAGGTTTTTCAAAAGATTTTTGTGACAGACCGTATCAAAGGCTTTAGAGAGATCAACGAAGATACTTAAGGCAGGAATTTTTTTATCAATTGTTTCATAAATTAAAGATGTTAATGCACAAATAGCATCCTCTGTTGATTTACCCGCTCCAAAACCATATTGATGATCTGAGATAATTTTATGTTTATTTAGAAACTGTAATAGACGCTCTTTAAAAAGTTTTTCTATTATTTTAGATAAAGTGGATAGCAAATATATTGTTCTAGCTTATTTCCAGATTTAAATAAAGGCTTAATCAATCCAACTTTTAGTGATTTGGAAAAATAGCCGTTATCAAAACATTTGTTGATGATAATTTTTAAGGGATTTGCAATAAGATCTGCGACCTCTTTTAAGGGTCTCAGCTTTTATATCATCAAATCCAGGCGCTCTCCTTGATTTAAAAGTTTTTATAATTTCCTCTTCACTAGTGTGTGACAAAAACATTCTTTTTTCAAGTGTTGAGATTTTGTCTTCGAAATTAACCGGTTCGTTGGCCATCTGAAAGTCATTAAGAATTAAGTCATTGTTTTTCGATAGTATTTGAGATATTTTTGTTACTGTTTGCTCTTTGCCACATAATATACTATTTATACAGCTCCATAGATTTTTTAAAGATGATTTATTATCACTTATACATTTGTTTACATAATTAGTTTTACTTTTTTTTATTACACGATTTAGATTGTTTTTGCATTTGTTGTATTCTGATTTCAACTCTTGATTATTTGAATCTTTGCAAAGTTTTTCATAAAGTTTATTTTTATGTGAAATAGGTTTTATTAAATTATTATTTATCCAAGGTTTTTTTGGTTTTTTATTAGATACAATTTTAACAGAATTTGTGCAATTGGTGATGTGACTCTTAAGAATTGTGATAAATGTGTCCATCATAAAATCTATATCGTTTGATGTTTCTAAGATTTTCCAAGATTCCACGTTCAAGTAAATTCTCAATTTTGTGTAATTAACGAATTTTTTAAAATTAGAAATATTTGGCGTTTTTAAATAGTGGTAATTCATTATCAAACCGATAGGATCGTGATCTGTTATGTCGTGTAGCAGAATAAAATATTTAATATCCGTAATATTTTTAGACGAAATCTTAACAAAGTAATGATCTAAGCATGTACCACTTGCTCTTCGAGTTACTTGATTTATATACGAAGAATAATCAAAAGAGTTTAGAATCGTTTTATATTCCTCAATATAGTCATCATCTTTTAACAAATTTTGTTTGTTTGAATACATGTTTATTTAATGGTTTTATTAAAATAAAACTAGTAGTAGATATTTGAAATTTATTGATTCATTGAAACTATTAATAATAGGTTTAAAAATAGGAGATATGGGTATCTATAGGGAAACTTATAGAACTTTTAAAGTAATATTTCTGAACACCCCGTACATTTTTCGAATATTTTAATATTACAACATTTTGTAAGGAACTGTCAAAAATTCGTTAACTTATTATTTTGAAATCAAGAGTAATTAATTAATTTCGACATCACTACATTTTAAAAAATTGTCAAATAATCGAAAATTGCCAAAGATAGAAAATCTTTTAAACTAAGATTACTTTTAAGAAGTAAATTTTAAAATTAAAAAAATATGGGTGTTCCATTTAAAAAAATATAACTTTATATTGTTATTCTGCTTTGGGACACCTTGTATATATAAATTTTTTTTATTAATTTGTAGCCGCCGTTGTGTTGTATAATTGTGCCAAATAAATTTTTAATATCGTTTGTAGTTTACTCACCAGGTTCCGTCCCGTTCAGCTTGGCGCACCCTGTATAATGCCGAATAACACTCTGTACAATTAATATAACAGACAATTCTGCTTCAAATTTATATTTTTTTGTTTATATAATGCTATTCATGAAATTTTCGTTTATGTCACTGCGACCTTCATGTTTTTTCGTTACACCCCCATATCCGCTATTAGAATCAGAAATCATAAGTATCCCTTTTAAAAACTACTCGACCGCGTAGCCGCCTCTTCTAGCCCATTTATTTGAACCCCGGGCGCGTACTGCATATACATATAGACTCTCCACGGAAATTTTATTGCCCCTCTCTTTAATAAGTCATATTTATGGCCTAATTAAAGTTAATAGCTTTAACATGCTGTGACATCTCGTGGCAAAGGCTTAAAGGCTCAAAAAAGGAAAGGAACATCGAGGACGACACAGACTATAAACTTAAATTTATGCAGTTCTGGTGAAACTTTATGTGTAACAAGACGACAACAACAAACAACAAAACTAACCAAACTCTGTCGTGAAATTAGTAGTTTGTCTCTTTTTCTCTCTGGAAAATTGAGACGGATTTTGAAGTATTTCTGCAGAGAATGCTTAATTAAATAGTTAATTAGATAAGTTTTTGAAAGTATTTTTGGGTATTATTATTATATTGCAAATTTACAATCTACTCAAGAGTATACAGATCAATAAGTAAATGGTTCAATTTGTTTGTATGTTTATCACTGCCAGTTTTGTTTTTTGTTAAACAAGGTCTGGAATTCGATCATGTATTGGAATAGATACGCCTTGTTTACATAAACAATTGTCGTATGATAATAAGGTCTATAATCGCATGCACAACAAACGATGGTACCAGCAGAGGTTGACACAGTGTCTATTTCGGTTAAACGTATAAGGATAATAATGGGCGAAACAACTTTGCTAGGGTTTTATTTATTTCTTGATATAAAAATACCTAATTGTAGAAACTCGTTATTTTATGGTATATACATTTACAGGTTTCCGAGAGACTTTGTCCAAAGTCATTGTGGCTGAACAACTTGAAAATAAATGAGAAATATCTCAAAATTGAAAGAGTTTGTTCAGATCACTTTTCACCTGAAGATTTATTTAGCTACTAGCTGACCCAGCCGCGCGTTGCTGTGGCTCAATAATTATAATACATTGAATCAATTTTTTACTAATTCTTTGGTACAATCAAATTAGTACTTTCTTAAAAAATTTAAAATAGATTCATTCATATGAGATTGAAAATAAAACGTTTCGCCAAAATTTAAAAGTAATAGGTAAAGTATGGAAATGTTGAAATTAAGCACAAACCAACACATACCTTCTGAATTTACATTTTATTGATCTTATATTAAATTTTAGTTTGTAATCAGTGACTTACTTACAAAATATACTATATAAATTAAAAACATATAAAAATAAATTGTTATAAATGAGGTAGATAACATTGACGTCGAACTATTATTTTTTCAATTTTAAATTATTAAAACTAAAAATTATCTTAGTACTACTTTGTGTACAACATTCCTGTCTTTCGCTAACACGAAGAGATTTGATGGTTTTTCTACACATGTGACATTGCACTTCTTTTCATATTTGTACGTTTCCTATAACGGCCGCAGGCCACTGCAGGGTGTAGTGTAATATTAATGTCTGCCGGATACCTGTGCAACTTAGATGCTAAACCGCCATCTATTAGGAATTTATAGAACTAACCGATAAATACACACTAATGTATAATAAACATTTAATTTACAATAATAAATATTGAATAAAAACTATTCTATCTTTTAAGTTGGACCATATTATAAATGGTTACAAAATTTTATCAAAATCCGTTCAGTAGTTTCGGAGTTTATCGCGAACATACATCGTGACATGAAATTATTATATATAAAGATAATAATCGAATATTTTATTTAAAATCCAATGTTTTGCCAATAAAGTAAGTAAACAAGTCTCTTTATATAAGTACATACTTTCGTATTGATATAGGTAAAAGGTAATTTATAAGTATTTATTGCAAACGCCTACTTACACCTAGTTAAACAATTCTTTTTTGAAACTAAGTGTTATTGAGGTCTAAAATACTGTGAAAAATAGCTTAAAACTGTTGTCTCCCAGATGTAGTTTAATAAACACAGAGTAAACTTTTTTGATTATCCTAAACCCATTATTGAAAATTTATAATTTTTTTTAGTTCATACTTCGTTGAGGGAAGTAGTATAGAAAATGTAATTGTGGAAACGTATGATGATTATGTTCGATTAGTGCGAAGTTATGGTAGGGGAAGAGAAGCGATACTAGCGCAAGCTGCAGATAATTCGACCACTTTAGGGCAATATTTTGTAATTTTGGCATATCAAATACTCATATACATTTTACTTTTTTGCAAAAAAGAAGTAAGAACAATGTAATAAGCAACCGTAATTGCTGTGCACTAGAAGTAGAATCTCCCAAGGTATCTTCTAAAAAGTAAGTTTTTACTTCTTTTACATAATTAAATTATTTTTAAATTCTAAGATATTTTGTAATTTATTCTTTTTTTAATATATTCGGGTTCTGTTAATAAGAAAAGGAAACATCAATCCTTGTCCTGAACCAATGTAAAAGGCTAACTAGATTGAGGTTTCTAATACTAGATAAAGAAAAGCCAGACTCATGTAACTACATGCATGTCGATGCCACTGTCAAGGAAACTAAGTCTAATAAAAAAGTCCAAGCTTAGATGACATACTCTAAAAAAAATGGAGTCCAACAACAGATCTGAAAAGGTCGCGGTGGACACGGACAAATAATGTCAAACTCCTTTTAAATCTAAAGGCAGGTATAGATCTGAGCACGTACGCGTATGAGGCAAGCCGAGGCCGTACCGAATGCCTCGTGCGGCGAATTTTGTATACACGAATGGTGGACGCATGAGACGCTATTCGCCACTGATCCACTGAATTCGCGAGCACGGAACCGTACACCTAAAATAAAAACGGAGGATGAGGATGACGTCGCGAAGTTGCGTGTCTGTTTTATTAATTTGTTCGACATATTGAAGAAAAAAGTAGAAAAAAGAATTGATGACCGTTTTCGTGCCAAGTATATTCATGGTTATTGTGTTGTAATAGAACTGATGTCTTGCTCTCTATATGATATTTCGCTGAATATATAAAAGTAGCAGAAGCAAAACGTTTTCCTGGTGTCACTCCGCAAAAAATAAACCTTGAAAACTCGCAATAATCTGTTCGATGATGTATGGTACAAATTCCCCGTCCAGACTGCGCACGTACTGTGCATTGCCTTCCTTTGATGTACCGCCAACAAACAGATCAGGGCGGGGCCGTACGGCGCACACAACGAGGCAATTTGCCGCGCCTCGGAAACCCGTCTACATCTGCATACCCAACATTTTGATAAACTTCACATTGACGTTTCCCGGATTGAGTGAAAACACTGCTTCATTAAAGTGCTTTCAGATGCACATTAGCGTGCATTGAAATAGAAGAGTCTTGTCATTGTTGTGGTGTATTAAAGTGTTAAATAAGGTCTTTTCCTTTGCATCGAAAGTGTAGCACTGAGCTACGCCACTTCTAAAAATATCGTTCCATTTATACAAATTATATGGATGGAACGATATTTTCAGAAGTGACGTAGTGCTACACTTTCGATGCAAAAGAAAATACCTCTTATCTTATTAATTTATAAAAACAATTAATTTTTTTAAATAATTTTTATAGATGACAATAAATTTTAAAGAAAATTCTATTAGAAAACAAAAATTCCAGGCCTGTTTTTCCAACAAACCGAGCCAGCCACATAATAATTTGCTCTTTATCGTGGAAGCAGCAAAAAGAGCAACTTTGAATAATTTGACGCAACTTTCCTGAAAACATCCGAATTTAGTTTAAAACAGAGTCACGATAATTAACCTGGGTTCAACTCGTAACCGGAGAATTGTGTATGAAGTTAGCTACAGCAAAATAAGGCCTACGTGTATACTTATCAGATACTTGGAGAGAGAGATATAGATCTCTCGACAAAGACTTTATTCTAACATAAATTTCCTCGGAAATGCAAATGGAAATCCGCCGCTAGAAACGCTATACACCTTCAGATCATAAATTTTGTTTGCTATAGGGTAAATTGTACATAATGATAGATATAGAGGGCTACTAGAAGTAACACTACATTTAGAATAAAGTTGTAGCGAGAGTTTGATGTTTTACGCTTTTGATATATTACGCTACTTTGTCACAAACTTATAAATAGAAAATCGTTTTTTATATTTCAAAAATTTGTAAATGCAAATAATATAAATACTCGTATGGGTATTTCAACGACTACCTTGGTTTTAATTTAAGTTAAACTGATCATTAGGAGTTTCATGACTTATTAGACATGTTTGTTAACTTTACTTGTACATTTTCGGCGCATTATTTAATCAGACTTCAAAGCAAAGTAATAAATACAAGTTCCTATATTTTAAATTTGTCTTGGCTGTAAACGTTTGAAATAATGGGTGACATGAATAAAAATTAGTTTAATACTCTGAGCATATACTCAAGAGCATGAGTATAAAGTAGGAGTTTATACTTCAATCTATATGAATAAAATGTATTCAGCTTTAGCGAGTAGATGCTTTTATAAAAGTGAGCAGATACTCCTATTTACTGGCTACTCCTAGACTGTTTTGAAAATGTTTTGAGCGATCTTGTAAATTTGTGAATTGCACCGTATTCCGGAATAATAATGAAATCTGGGCTATGAGGCCTCTATGCTTGTAAACATATTCAAAGTTGTAAACCATTCAATTTAATTGCATCTGGCTTGTACATTAATGCTAGGATACCCTTTTTAATTTATAAATTCATTTCCATGACCACGGAGCTTCTTTATACCTATGTGAATGACACCTACTGCATAGAAAAAATTATATCTTGTTTGCCGCTTTTTCTTTGTCCATATGTATATCTGCAGCACTCTGAGGAAATTTTATTTAGGAGCTAGTTTTTAAGCTATTGCATAGCTTTTATCGCGGGCTTTGAGTGCGGCGACCGAATCAAGAAATTCCGTAACGACCGTAACGAAAAAAACCTAACACCCCCCACTGCGACCGGCACAGCGGTGCGGCGTTAAACAATATTAACTTCTAATTTATTCAATAAAAGAAAATCAAAAAATCGATAAATCGAAAAATCGAAAAATCGAAAAATCGAAAAATCGAAAAATCGAAAAATCGAAAAATCGAAAAATCAAAAAATCGAAAAATCAAAAAATCGAAAAATCGAAAAATCGAAAAATCGAAAAATCGAAAAATCGAAAAATCGAAAAATCGAAAAATCGAAAAATCGAAAAATCAAAAAATTCAAAAATCCAAATATCCAAAAATTAAAAAATCGAAAAATCGAAAAATCGAAAAATCAAAAAATCGAAAATTCGAAAAATTAAAAAAATGGAAACAAAACTTCCGTAACGAAAATAAACCTAATACGCTTCACTCCGACCGGCTCAGCGGTGTGGCGTTGAAAGCCGTGCAACGTCGTTACAGTTCGGCAGACTTCGGCACGGTGTTTTTGTGCATGCGACTAGACGTATGCGTGTAGACTAGCTGCTAACTGATTCTATCTTTTAGACATAATTTCGGAAAAATTGAATTTGAAAATAAATAATGATCCACAAGAATCCACAACAAAATTGACACCATTGACGCGGTATTTTCCAGATATTTAGAGGATATCAAGTCTTAAACTTATGTTTTTTATTTCAGTTACCATAAACCTATAGTTTCAATGATAAAAATTACTGAATAACCTACATGTATTGTAAGATAATAAAAATATTTTAAATAATATTTATTCAATAAAAGAAAAAAAAATTGTTTTCTTATCGGTCACCACGCTCAAAAAGTGTAACTTGAATTAATGTCAAAGAAAAAACTTTAATTAATATTAAAGAAAAAAAATACTGCATAAATAAAATAAATAAATAATTATAATTGCATAAGTTGATAAAAAATGCTATGCAATAGCTTTACCGCGGCAGTCCCCGAGTGTCACAAGTATTTTTTTCAATAATTTTATTTATGAACTGCGTCATAACTTTTGAAACAGAAGATGGTGGACTCCCAAATCTTTTCCTACCCCAGATTGAAAAGCTGGGTCTGCTACACACCTCAAGAATATTTTTAATTTTTTAACTTTACATATCGTACCGCTTCTTCTTACAGTGGACTCTTCGCCTTTGCCTAAAAAATGGTTCGAAATTTTATGTTTTCTTTTGTAAAACGATATAACACTTTACAGTCATCATCGCAGGTCGTTCTTCTTGGTTTATATTATTTTTTGACTCGCAAATTCATAGACTCAGTACTCAGCCATCACTTCTTTGCGGTCAAACTGAATCTAAGTCTTTCTCGAATGAGACTCCACTCATATGGAGTAGAAACTCAGACTTTTGAGCACAAATTTATTTTTATTAATAAGAAAATAGGTTTATACTCACTTCAAATTGTACATAAGAGGTCGGGGAAATTTTGGCTTTCATCGAATTATCTCAACCTAATAACTACACTTAATGTTTCCGGCTTTGTTGGTCCCCTTCTCGAATTTCCTATAAGGCCTATTAGGAAAATGTGAATTTGGCGAAGTTTAAATCCGCGATAAAATTTCCCGTCGATTTAACTCGAGGCGTAGCCAAATTTTATACGGGGTGATCCAGGAGACAATTTGGGTATCGAAAACTGGTGTAAATATTTAAAAAAGTAGTTATAATTTGTAAACTGTTATTGATTTGTTCGCAACCAAGCTGTTTCATTAGTACTACAATACAATGTATTGTATTTTAATTATATCAGTAAGTAAAACGAGTAAGTGAAACCTTTATTTTCATATTTTATTTATAAAAATCAGGCCATCTAACTGAATAAGAATGAAATAACCCAAAAAGAAAAATTAAATGGTATTAGTATCTTATGTTTTTATTTTTCTTTTATAAATTAGATTAAAATTTGTAGAGTTAAACCCTGCCTGAAGGAGATTTTATGTAATTGGAGGAGACCACGGGGTTTTTCTATATCAAGTGTCGCCAGCCAACGTGGGGCTTCAAATTTTTTGATTCGATTTATAAATTAAGTTAGAAATTTGGGTAATATTTTTAGTAATTTCTTTCACATAATTATTATTGATTTTCATATACAGGGTGTCTGTAAAAGGTCTTTACAAAAACATACCACATATTCCTTAGACCAAAATAAGTCGATTTAAGTAAAATTACCTTAGTACAAAGTTGTTTCGTTTGGGCTCCAGAGGGCCTTGAAGTTACAATTTTTAAATCGTTTTTCCCATATAAATTTAAAACGGCACATGCAATTTTGCTGAAATTTGGTATATTGGTAGAGTTTTATGTGCCAAAAAAAAATGGTATTAAAATTTTGTCCTATAATAATATATAGGCGTAGAACTTGATTTTTTAAATAATTGCACCTTTAAAAATTCTACGCCAATGGAAGAAAAGGAGTTTGAGTATGCAATTTAGATTGCGCAACTCATTTACTTTAAAAAAGACTCGATTACTCTCATGGTTTTCGCTAAATTTCTGTTTTAATAATTTAGAGTGTATAGGTTTCACAAAAATATTTATTTACTACATAATCAAAATAGAGATTTTACAAAAATTGTTCAAAAATGTTCACCATTTTCACGTATACAAAGATTTATACGTCGAAGAAAATTAAAATGTAGATTGTTTATTGCATCTTGAATACGTTCCTCATTTTCTACAGGTTCCCTGTAAACTGTGGATTTCAGATGTCCCCATAAAAAGTAATCCATCGGTGTTAGATCTGGGGAACGTGGTGGCCAGTTTACAGGTGCGTCATTACCTCTGCCTATCCATTTGTGTGGATATTGTTCATTCAAGTGGTTTCTAACGTTTAAAGAAAAATGTGGTGGAGCTCCATCTTGCATAAACCACATATCTCTCCGAAGTTGGAGAGGTAAATCTTCTAACAATTCTAGCAACGTATTTTGTAGAAAATCCAAACAATTTTCTCCAGTTAATCTTCGTGGAAGTATGACAGGACCAACAATGAAATTACCAATTATTCCAGCCCACACATTAATTTTGAATTCGTGCTGAAAATGGTTTACCTTTATTGCATGCGGATTTTCAACGGCATAAACATGTTCATTATGGGTATTAGTTATACCTCTTCTTGTAAAACTTGCTTCATCGGTAAAGAGAACCTTCTTGACAAAGTTTGCATCTCTTTCTCTTTGCATATAAACAAATCGGCAAAAATCCAAACGAATTTGAGGATCATGGACTAATAATTCTTGTACTGGCTTCTTATGGTATGTATATAGCAATTGTTCTCTAAGCACTTTATGAACGACATCTTTACTTACTCCTAGTTCCCTTCCAATTCGTCTGGTGCTTAATTCTGGATCTTCTTCAACACGTTCTAAAATGTCTTCTTTAACTTCAGGAATTCTTACAAAACGTTCTGTTCCATTATCAACAGTGTTGGGAGCAAAGGAAACGGTCTCCCGAAGACGTCTCTCAACAGCAGCAAAAGTTGGGTGGCTAGGTACACGACGATTTGGAAACCTTTCAAAGTACACCCCGATACTGTCTCGAGCATGTCCTTCACAAAATCCTAATGTCAGTAACATATCGGTATATTCTGCATATGTATATTGTACAGCCATATTAATAAACCACGCATTTGTTTTTTTAATTATTGAGTCAGATAGAACACTTTCAATCGTTAACAAGAGATTAGGTGTTCAAACTTGACAATATTTTTATTTAGATAAAACTATGGAAACCAACAATGAATGTTTTTGTATACGTATTGCAGGCAAATAATTAATATTCCTCAAAAAATCGTACATGGCAAGAATCGAGTATTTTTGTTAAAAGTCTCGATTAGAGGTGTTGAAGAAGATATGAAAAAAGTACATTTTTATGTTTTTCATCCTATAAAATTTTGTCCGATAATAATACATAGGCGTAGAACTTGATTTTTTAAATAATTGCCCCTTTAAAAATTCTACGCCAATGGCAGAAAAGGGGTTTGAGTATGAAATTTGGATTGGGTACTCATTTACTACAAAAAAGTATCCTTGATAACACTCGATTTACTGTCATGGTTTTGACAAAGATTGTATTTTAATAATTATTGTTTATGTTCTAAAATTACTAAAATGCAAATTTCGTCAAAACCATGAGAGTAATCGAGTCTTATCAGGAGTACCTTTTTTAAAGTAAATGAGTTGCGCAATCTAAATTTCATACTCAAACTAAAGGTGCAATTATTTAAAAAATCAAGTTCTACGCCTATGTATTATTATCGGACAAAATTTTATTACCATTTTTTTGCCACATAAAACTCTACCAATATACCAAAATCGCATATGCCGTTTTAAATTTATAAGGGAAAAACGATTTAAAAATCGACTTATTTTGGTCTAAGGAATATGTGGTATGTTTTTGTAAAGACCTTTTACAAACACCCTGTAGAAAGAGATTGGATAAGAGGATACACATACTGAAGAAAAAAAAACAAGAGAATAAGACAATAATTGAAGTAAAATATAGAGAAAATCCAATAATAATGCTGCTAGAGTGGAGAGAGATTGACACATTAACAAGCTTAAAAAAATAAATACTTAATATATTTAGGTTTAAGTAAAAAATAAGTACTAAATTAATACGAGCGGTAACCAAAAGAAACCAAACTAATGTCTTTGGTGACGAATTTGATATAAAACCAGATTTTGCCGATAGAACCGTGAAAAATATTATAATCGTTATGCCCCGCTTCCCCTATTCACCAGACCTATTTCCCTGAATGAAAAGGGACATGAAAGAAAAGCGTTTTGCGGACGTTGCTGAGATGAAGACAAAAACAACTGTATCACAAAGGATGAATTTAATAAATGCTGAATAAAAGTGTATTAACTTCAATACAGTGAATGAGATCAAAGGTTTTTTGTTAAAAAAACCATCAAATGTTTAAAAGCTATTTTATATAGGTATCCTTTAATTTTTCTATTTATACGTGGATGGATCAATTATAAACTGTATTTTAGTTCCTGAGTATCAATGGTTGTTAGACCGTGTCTGAGGTTCTAATATGCTTCGCTAGTTTACATTTTTTTTATCGCCATGATGATTATTTTTTGTAGGATCCAAATAGCAAGGGCTCGAGTCCAAAAAAAAATGTATTGTTTTATATTTGGAAGAAAAAAATACATAATTCATTTTCAAATACAGGTCGCCCCTGCATATCTAATGTCTCTATTAATACATATTTTAATTAAAATTGGATACATGAAATATTAAATGACAAATTCGTCTATAGGTCGATACAGGGAACAATAGTCAACAGTAAATCTTTTTCTTTATAATTCATACATTTCTTTAGTCAGTCAATCAGAAAAGTTCAGGTAGATGCCAAGCTGTTTAAAAGTTTCTTTCACGGCATTAAATTGCGATTTATGTTCAATTCTTCTCGAAGTCACTTCTTTTCTCAGCCATTACATATTTTGCTACCTTCAAGTAATGCATTCTTCGCAAATTAATCAAAAACCAAATCTATAAATAAGTGTAAATATCTGTACACAGTCTACGACAGGTCAATGTCATATGCGCAGTGAAAATAAAAGAAAAGCTCAGTTTTTTCGAGGTGATCACTTGGATCTTAATACATTAGAGCCGAAGTTGAAGATTTTGAGATGTTATAAAATATAAATTACGTAAAAAGCTCGTGAAAATACACACTCTGTTTTTTTCAAAATTTACGCAGGGGTAAGCTAATGGAAATAAACCTCAAATCAAATTTCATATATTACAAGATCAAAAAGTTGCGCTGAAAAGTACGGGAAATCACTTGCTTTAGTTTCTAGTATTAAAGAACTGGTACCTATAAATCAATTCTAAACTGGCAAGTATCTGATAACATTTCGATGTCAGACCACCGCTAGTTAACATTCAAAATTAACTTGATGTTGCCGACCTCCACGCTACGTTGTAACCCTGGGAAGACGGACAGAGCAACCTATGCCCACCTTCTCCAAGAGGCTCTGAGAGAGGTGGAGGCCGAAACACCAAACAACAAAAAAGCTTTGAAAAAGTACTGGAACACTATCCAAATTACAATAAACGATGCCTATAAGAAATCCTTTCCTCTGAGGCTGGTCCATCACGATTAGACCACTACCGCATAGTGGTACCACGAGTTTAATAATCTCAGGAAGATAGCTAGAAAATCCTTTAATAAGGTAAGAACCACAAAACTCAAAAAGGACTGGAATACTTACAAATCTCACCTCAGAGAATACAAAAATCGTCAAACAAAAACAGAGATGTATGCAGATCCGACTACGAAGAAATCGGAAATCGAAGATTCCCGACAGGCAGCGAGGCTTCGAAAAGCTCTCTCAAAACATCCACACCGAAGCATTGGTGTACAAAACTGCCAACCTCGAAAATGCCATCAAAATTCTGCTGTCATCACACTTCCCTGACTCGGTCATCACAGACGTGGCCGACTGGACAGAGGAAGAATACATCCCATCTGTCTATGATTGACAAACTGCCAAACACCTTGTAGACGATGAAAAAATTAGATGGACAATATCCAGCTTCTGTCCATTTAAATCGCCAGGACCTGACGGTATCTATCCAGCTCTACTTCAGTAGGGTCTGGAAGAACTCATACCACACCTGGTGGGAATATTCAAATCCTCGTTGGCTCTGAGGTGTGTCCCCAAAAAATTAAAAGAGGTAAAAGTGGTATTCATACCCAAACTTGAAGGAATAGATTACATTGTCAAAACATACCACTTAGTTCTGACATCGTTTTCCATGAGAACATTAAAAAGGCTATGCGGAAGGTACACAAGGGATGCAGTGATTACGAAAACAACACCACCCAAACCAATATGCACCTACCCCATGCAGATTTACTGATTCAGCCCTTCATCTAGTTGCTGACCGGATAGAGATTTCCCTGGACAATAAGGAGTCCGCCTTGGGTGTTTTCATAGACATAGAAGGTGCTTTTAAAAAACCACCTTCCCCAAGATAATAAATGCACTTACTAACTAGCATGAATGTTCCACAGATAGTTAGTGAGTGGATACATAACATGCTCTCAAAGCGAGCAGTAACCATAAGTGTAGAAGATGTGAATATAAGATGCAACACAAGGATTATTTGTGGTTCTCATTAGGAATTTCCTTAAAAAAAGACTTTAAAATGTACACATTAAGTGTGTTGGCATTCTTATTGCTAGTTATTATCAGTTTGGTCTGTTTTTTTGGTTATAACTGTTGTAGTTGAAGATGATTTCCTAGAAAGTACACCATTTATTTTGTAGTGTGACAAGAGTGTAAAGCAAGCATCGCAGTCGTAAAGTATTGGTTCATTCATCAAACGCGTGCTCGAAATCACCATCCCTGCTCAACTTAGTGGACGGGTCGATCTTTCTAATGAAACACAAATTAGATACTTGCAAGTAAGCAAATGCCTATTTTTAAATGAAAGTATAATATAGTAGTTATTTGCCGTTGATAATCACTGCATTAATAACATTTCTAAAATACTTCAACTTTCAACCCGATAATAATCAAAACTATTACACAAATCAAAACGACGAATTATAGGTATCTACCCAAACAGTAAATAATCCTTGTAAAAGTAAAAGATTCCTTCGTGGAATTATCGATTACCCTGTATAAGAGCTTCGATTGAATTCATCTATTAAATTACAGTTAAGACGGGGCTAAATTAATTTTAGATTTCAGGTAGTTAGGGAAAAGTATTCAGAACTTTTAATTATAATAAAATTGAGGGTGCGTCCAGAATTACAAGTTTCATTACCTTTTATAATTTACTTTTCTTTGTTGGTTCGTAATGAAAATTGCTATTTAAATAATGTTTTATCTTGATAAATCATTATTTCTACCTGTTAGAATAAAATTTTACTGTTATTTTACGACAAATGGGACTATAATTATTTTTATGTTTGTTTCATAGAGAAATATAAATGCAAATACATTTTTTCCTAGAATTGCAAATTTACAAGAGGATAAAGGAACTTATGTCCGCGTAAAAGGGCCACATTTTTTATATATATTTTTTATTTCTGAAATTCTGTATTCAAACAAGGAATTCCATATTCAAACACGGAATTCCGTACTCGAACACGGAATTCCGTATTCGAATACGGAATTTCCCTGTGTCAACTACTACTACGAATTCCGTATTTAAACAAAATTAATATTCGAGCTATAGTTTATAATGGCATATTTACAGGTTTGCTCTTGGGGCACTGTTACGGTAAATTTTACCGTCCCCTCGTAACACAATATTCAAAAATTAATTTTGAATCTAAATATTCTAAATAAAGAATTCAGACAGGTACACGATCGATTTGACCGAACTAGTGGGGGACACCTAAATTCTCTACCAAAATTGGTTTCAAATACCAGATATCTTGCTTTTCTGTTTTGAGTGCCATCGAATTAACTGGGCCTAAGAACAAGGCCCACCTAGGTCCACCTAGATCCACCTAGACCCACATTAACACTCTGGAAAGAAAAGATTTAGAGCACTCTGAAAAGATTTCGAAGAGAGACCACTCAAGTTTTTTTTGAAGAAGGAATTTAAAGACGGAGAATCCCTCTCTTCCTGCAGGAAGAAGAGAACAACATCACCAGCTGCAGAACAGCACCACTACGGATCTTACACCGGCCTAACATCAGGCTCTGCTTGCTTCCAGAGAGACCGCCCAGCCGACGTCGTGGAAGTTGAGAAGGGAAGTTCCGTAATATTTCTTTAACTTACATATCACCATAGAGAGAGAAAGCTTGTATCTTAGGATAAAAGGAATAAAATAATATTTATTTAATATTTTTTTATTATTTACCTATTGAACCACAATAATTGTTGTGCACATTATTCAATTTTTCAGGTTCACGGAAGGTACAGTTGGTATTTTCTGTCTCTAAAATACCTGGCGTCCTTATTTCTTGTTGCCGTCCTTTTCGTGCTAGATACTAGTAGCAAAATTCCTCTGTAAATCAGAAGCAGTGAGAACCCACTCCATTTCAGCTAGTTGTGAGCTTACAGTTTAATTTTCTTTTTTTGCATTTTATATTTTTGTCAGTTAAAATTAAAATATTTCTTTGTTAAATTTCTTCCTCGTAAAATTTCTATATATTTTCTTTTCTTCCCCTTTGTTTTTAGTTTCTCTAATTTTTGATGTTAATTTATTTTTCACAAAAAAATCAATTTCCTTTTTTTTATTAATTCAGGTAGGGGAGGGTAAATACAGATCCTCTGAAATCTTCATAATTTGGTCCCAAATAATCTACTTTTATCTAAAATTAACCTTTAAGATATTTTTGGTGACCGAAGTGGGGTAGGGGTAAAAAAACGATTGACAGTGAAATGTTCGACCTTTGGGTTCCATACACGACGGACATATTATTTGGCTTTCATTTTCATTCATTGGATTTTGTTTTTCAGATGCGCATATTTTGGTATAAGAATATCTATGACGTCATCATTTTTCTAAATATGACGTCATCGCCAGTTTTTTTAAATAGCACTAATATTTTTTAATAGTACAATTAAAAGAAATACAAGAAAAAAAATTTTTAACCGGATCCCCATTTCTTCACCTTTTTCTAACTAATAATTGCTTAAAACCATTTAGAAAACATTTCCTCATTTTATGCCTCTCTCTCTCTCATGCTCTGGGTTAGAAAGGGAAGGAGGGCAAATTTAAAACGCTATAGATAGCATAAGTTTGATCCGATTCAAATTAGGACACCAGGGACTAGACCTTATGAACTAAGACTGACCTGGAAATAAAATTAAAGGAAAAATATTATGCAAAGAAGCCGTTACATTTGGTACTACAGTTCATCAAATTTCTAGAGGCTTTCGACGGCTAGACAGAGAAAGCACTACTGACAGGCATCTCGACGGATTTATGCAATGAAAGTACACTCTGCGCATCAAGTATTTCACTATTTCATTCAGACGTAAATGTCAGATGTAAATTTCGCTAAAACATTTCTTTTATTTTCGTTTGTGTTTTTTGCTCATTACAGTTTAATAGAACCTAAGTATGGAGTTTAATAGCAAATTAAGAGGCCGCGTGATTGGGTGTTGGCCACTTGGTCGCCGCGGTTAGTTTTGTCAGCGGGGTTCCGTAATCTCATCGACCACTTGGTCTTCAGTTTTAAAATTAGGTAGGCCTCTTGGTCGCCGTAGTTATCAATCATTAAAGGTATCTATTTCGATTTATTGAAAATAATATTTTTAAGAAAAAAATAGTTTAACTGATTTTTATTATTTTCCACGTGAATAGAAATTTTTAACTGATATGATATGGTACAGAATGTGGGTCAGGAAAAGAATAAAACCAAATTAAAAATACACTTATAATTAATAGAAAACAATATAAAATTATACATAATAAAAAAAAGTAGGTACAAAATACACAAAATACCAAATAAAAATTATTTAAGAAACCCAAATTGCAATTAGTTTTTGTAATGATAAGAAACTACTTTGATAAATTGAGTTCGTGAAAGGATCTTATTTTTATATTATTCTATTACGTTCGTTAAATACGCATGCCGTTTTTTGTAATTAGCGTTTTTAATTTTGTTAGGTATATGTGTACTGTTTAATTTCACATAAGTATTTAACTGAATATCGAGAATTACATTAACAAATTTGAATATATCGGGATGCGCCGAATAAAAAGCAGAATTAAAATGTTTGTGGAAAGACTCACAAGCATTTGTTGTGCGTTCTGTGGAACTTGTGCACGATGCCCACATTGTAGGCGGGAAGTCAGACGTATCGCTAGTATACGTATTAATCATATAAAGAGTATATGAAGTTAATCTCTCGTCAAATGGCATTATTGGAATTAAATCTTTACAAAAACACTCTGCCACTTCAGTACTTTCCAAAAATAAAATGCCGAAAGTGTAATGAAGCCATTTGCCGATTTCAGAATTTTCATTTTTATATTCGGAAATCAAACCCAGATTTTGTATCTTACGTAACCACGATTGGGTTAAATGAAATCTACATCCAATAATTAAGATATCAGGCCAAATCTATATAATACCAGTGTGTATGGCTTTCTCAAAATCGCAAATAACTTTACACAGCTTCCAATCTAAATTTAAATTATTATAACAGTAATCTTTTAATAATTTAAATGCAGTTGCATAGGTACTTGCTCTTTTATCTGGTAAAACAAAAAATGCCAATGGTATGTAGTGTCCGTTATCAACAGCATGTATAGTGAAAAATTGTAAAAAAATTTAGAGCAATAATTAAATGTGCCGTCGCAATAAATACTATCACGAGAACACAAGTATTTTAAATTTGAATCACATGAAAATAAAATAGTTTGTGAATCTTCATTGTTAAATAATAAAAATTGTTCAACCTTATTTGTAACACATTGTATTGCTTTCAGTACACTATGAACATCACTGATACACTTTGGCAAAGGTGGCAATATACTTCTTCTTGCCCTGTATATGCTTCGTCTGATGAGGTCAACATCCGTAGTGGATACATTAAAAGTATTTCCTTCCCCTCGGATTCCGTTATTAATTAACTTACTGGGTTTAACGCAAATATCTTCTGTTGCCTTTCTTTTCAATCCGTTTTGAAGTTTTTTTACATCTAAATGGTCCGATGGTGGATGATTGTGTTCACTCTTAGATTTCAATAAGACAGTTTCCGAATCGTCCACTCCAATAGTCGCTTTACACCCACGACGAGTACACTTATATGATACACCTAACTTTGTTTCCTTGTCTTTTCCAAATGTATATTTTTTTACAATTAACAACTTTTTTCCTTTTACACTTAACATCGACTCCATTGCAACACAAACTCAAAACTTCTTTTATGGAATAATGAATAAGATGAGAATCACTTTTAAAATAAAAAATAATAATAATAGCCAATGTTATAGAGTTTATGAGAAGAGAAGGAAACTTTAATTCACCTTCAATACCATTTAAAAATGTAAATGATCGTGTTGCTGCAGCCACAGGAGTATCTAAAAACACTGTCGTCCGCATTTCTGGAGAGAAAAAAAGAATCGATAACCGTGAGATATCGGAATTTTCATCACCAAGAAAAACCATTAAAAAACCAAAAACAGTTAATGATATAGATGAAGCTGCACAAGAATCAAATTTTATTTTTTTGTTATTAGATAGCTATTTTTGTTTCTGAGTTGTGTTCATTTACAGGCTCAATTTTTTTCCGTTTCTCCTTTTTGATTTTATATGGGGTTTCAAGTTGTTTTTGACTTATTTCGACGTAAATCACAACAACGCACTTTTTTAATAAAGCAAACAAGTGTTAAGAGGTATATGTACGTGTAAACTACAATTACAAAAAATTGATATGAAACCCATGAAACCACCAACAAAAATGTAAAGCTAACTTCCGTACTAGAACATGGTGTCATTCGTCAAGATAATTTATCGTTTTGTTTAATAGATCAAGAAATGTAAATATTCCCCTGTTATTTTTTATAAAATTATAAGAGAAATAATTTTTTTTCTAAATAGTATAGTTTATTATTTTGTAGAAAAACAAAATTTCGAAAATTTTAGTAATGTTTCAGAAACAACCGTTATTAATAATAGGTACCATTTTCCTTAATAAGGTAGAAATAAAATATAAACTATTTCCACGATTTACAAAGGCCTACAAAAAAATTATAGGTATTTTCCGCTATCCTATAAAATTTATATTTTCTGACTCAATTTCAAAAGATTGAAGGAATTCCAAAACACCTTTTATGGCATAATAATTATTTTCAATTCTACATACTATCTTTAGCTGCTTTTAAAAACGTTCTAAGAGAGTCCAATCAGACCAATTTAATCCCTAAACTATTTAAAATAACTTGTTTAGCAGACTGTACAATAGCTATCTTAGTCACACGTAGCGCGTTCTCTGTCTGGGCGTCGAACACCTCTAGAAATTTGATGAACTGTACCATTATTGTATTTAGATAAGATAGTAGAACAACCTTATGGACGTTTCATTGGAGGCATTTCTGCCGCGACATCTGTTAGAACAAGTAGAGAACTTCATCAAAATAGCCTGAACCTATATACATAAAGTTTTCTTAATTTTTAAATTCATTTGGGTAGATTGCGAAATTTAAATTAATATTGTTTATATTCTCTAAAATGATGATAAATCGTAAATAAATGTTCATCAAGAATAATTAAACTCGTTTATTTTAATTTTGAAACAAATATTCTGAATCGACTATCGGTCCATCTATTAGTAAATAGAGAAATTACGTTCATTATTCAGTTTCGACAACCATTTGAAGGCTCGGTAAAATATGACAAAATTATCAAAGACATGACTTGAACACCACGGAGCTTACTGTCATCTATTGATACTGTCCATTGTCCTCCAAGATAATTTGCATTTGTATTGTTTTACTAGTTGATCTAAGTAAATACAATGTTACTACTTAGGACATCCCCCTTTCCAAAAGTCAGAAAAAGTAAAAATTTGAGAATATTCAAAGAATCCGTATTTACCCACTTTTCCCAAGATCTCCTAGTCCCCCAAGAGTAATCTGTAAATACGCCATTAAAATGTATAGCTTGAAAATAAAATGTAATGTTCGAAAAAGGAATTCCATGTTTAAAGATATGCTGTTCTTTGAATTTGTTCTAGTTTTTGGATAGCTGTAAATTTTTGGGGTTTCGGTACCCAGATAACTGCAGCACCGTATGTTAGCATAGGTCTTATGATGGCCGTGTAAATCCCTGCGACGACATTGAAGGAGAAACCCCATGTAAACTTGTTTTCAAAGGTCAGACCTAGGTACTTCGCCTCTATTGCAAAGTTTAGCTTTGTGTTTAGGGAGTTTCGGAGGTTGTATTCAATTTTCATCCTTTTCTGAGTGAAAAGGACCATTTATCTGTTCTTTGGATTGATAAATAGTGAATGGTCCTTGCACCACTGTTCTATAATTTTGAGAGCTACTTGCATTCTTTCGCAGAGTATATTCTTATAATTCTCTGTTTGCATAATGACCAAGTCATCTGCATACGCTATTGTATAGTGACGGAATGGAACGTTTCGACGCAGCCGTTTCGACGCAGCCGTTTCGACGCGGCCGTTTCGACGCAAGGACATTTCGATGCCGGCCGATTCGACGTCGGCCGTTTCGCCGCCAAATGAATTTTTTTTAAGTAGGTAATAAATTATTCAAAAAAAATATTTGAAACGTCTATTTTTTGCAGATCTATTCTTTGTATAAAATTGGGTAATTTATCTTGTTCCTTAAATATTCGCAGTAAGCATTGATAGATAGCTGCAGTAAATATGTAACCATTAGCTGGCTTATGTTCTCATTTCTATGAAAGGCATAAAAAATGAATTCCTAAAAATAAGGTACCTAAAAATATTTTTAAGAATTGCCTAGATATTAATATTGATACATAATATTATATTAAGTGGTTTATTAACCCATTTTAGGTATCTGGTCCTAGTTAGATTAAACAGTTAACTAATGTCGATAATTCATTTCCATTAAAATATATATATTTAGCGATTTTGAAGGACTTAAAACATTGGTTTGTTGATGGGACATTTAAACCAACTGCCTTAATTTTTTACCTAGATAATTATGGATAAATAATTTGGAGGAGTTCATCCTGTTCTTTATGCTCTCCTGCCCAAAAAACGGCAAACTATATGTGCCCGAATGATTGGTATGGTGGGACATTTACAGCCAGCTGCAAATCCGGAGAAGATTTCATGTGATTTTGAATTGGGTGCCATAAACGCTTTCAAAGAAGAGTTTCCAAATGCAGAGCTGCTAGGTTGATTTTTAATTTGGTGAAAAATATGAAAAAACATTTGGTGCAAATGAATTTGCTGGGTCGATATAATACCGATGCTGATTTCAGTCTTCATGCACGAATGGTGACGTCTTTGGCATTTGTTCCTGATGAAGACAAGGATTTTGCAATCGACCATTTATTTTGAGAATTGTCTAACGAGTTGCAACCTCTAATAGAATGGTTCGAGGACTCATATGTAGGACGTCCTCAACGACAGGGTCGAAGAAGGCGCAATACACTCTTTCCGATCACATTGTGGTCTGTCTACAACCGCATTTTGGAGGGTACAGACAGACCTAACAACCACGCCGAAGCTGCACACAGACGACTTGTCCATGTCCATGGATAATCCAACGATATGAAAATTTAAAAACCATCGCGATTGTGACGAGAGGATTTTAAAAATCGTTATCGATTATAAAAATAGAAATATAAACGAATATTTAAAAGCAATATCATATAATTGTATTATTCATTCATACAGTTGGCGTCGAAACGGTCGGCGTCAAAATGTCCTCGCGTCGAAACGGCCGCGTCGAAACAGCTGCATCGAAATGACCGCGTCGAAACGTCCTAGACCGTGTGTAGTGACTATCATTACTGAGGCGGCTGATGAGGATGTTTAACAGTAGATGGATATCCCCTTGAAAATTGTTCATTATACTTGAAACAAAGAAAGGTTGTTTCTTGGAAATGTGCTTCCGTCATATTTTGGAGAACTTATGAAGTAATTTAAACTTCTATCATTGTCGGCAATCTATTCTATAAAAGATGAAAATATTTTCAAACAAATGTAGCCAAAACGTAAAATATATAAAAACAAGAAATTATTAAAGCCATGTGTCACAAAATAATATAAATTAAATTCAAATTTTTTATCAAAGTATCTAGGAAGAAAATTCTGACCAATAGGATAAATTTAGCTGACTTCAATAAATCACAAGTTTGCGAATTTTAGGTGAGTAAATTTAATATACGTTTTCAAATACTTCGAGAGTAAAATATAAATAATTTCTTTCATTTTTTATGAGATTAGTTGCCAATTTTTTATTAATTTTTAATTTAATTGTATTACTTTTTTTTTGTTGGCACACCTGTCAAAAATTATCCATTGTGGCTGACAGAAGTGTTTCCTGTTTGATTTTTTTATAGATGAGTAAAATTAAAATGTGCCTCTTAAACATTCTGTTATTTTCGATTGTTGATTTTGAAGTTTGATCATTCCCACTCTGTATAATCCATTTCAAAATATTGGAATTCGATGCTTTTAACAATGTTTGAATATTATAAAGTGTTTCATATTTTTCTATTTGAATTTTGTTGTTAACAATTGAAAAGAGATTTCCGCAGGTAAATTTACAAAATACATAAAAAATTTAAAAATGAATTTACAAAAATCATTTAATAAAATGTCGATGATTTTTTTTTAAACAATTCGTTTCTATTTATTTACTCATATTATATTCCGACGTAAATTTAAATCATTGATTGCCAGAAACAAAACCTATACAGGCATTTATTTCAAACTTTTCAATATTGTATTGTTAATATCTATATTTATTTTATTCCGAATATGTAATATTAACATTATCGTCAAATATGTACATGCACTTTGGAAGTTTCACAATGAATCATATATTTGGGCAAATTGAAAATTATATTTTTAGAAATATATTTAAAAAAAATAGGCAACAATATTTATTGAATAAGAATGTAAATAATGCAGGTTATAGAAAAGGTTAGAAAAACAGGATACGAGGCATACGGTGTAGTTAATTGTAGCGAATCTTAATGTTGAACATTATGAAACTGGTTTCAAAAAATTTCGTTATGTCACCAGTTACAAAAAGAAAACAAATAAAAATTAACTCTTTTGGTTTTAAAATCAATAATATACAAAGTTTATATCAGAGAAGGGCAGGTTGACTTATAAAAATAAAATTTGATTAAACTTACAACTTAGTAATAATGTTGTTTGGTCCTTATTTTCTATTCTAAATCAGCACAAAATATTTAAAACAAAATACACTGCAAAATAACCCAATTTCTTTAAATCTAACTTTAACAAACAATATAAATACACTACACAATAAGTCGTTAAGAATAAATGAATATGATTTTCTATTTATCAATAAATGAATTAAGGTAATTATATTATGCAACTAACTATATAAGAAAGTAGTAATATTGGTTGCCTAGACATCAGTAATTTTTTACCGTAACACAATTTTATAAATAATCTAGTCAAAATTAGAAAAAATTTTGTAAGTACCTACAGGCATCGCATCCTAATTTGTCAGTAGTGGGGTAAAGTTTGCGCACTGCTGACACACCTTCAAACGATCTTACTGGCTACTATTATAATTAAACAGGTGGAAAAATTGAATGAGGTTGTTAACAAGTTGAAGTTAGAAATAGACTCATTAAAACAAGAGGTAAACCAGCTAAAACAAGTAGAGGAAAAGACAACAGATTTCGAATCAATAATCCAGGAATATAATGAAAGGAAGTTAAGGGCAAAAAACGTAATGATGTTTAATATGCCAGAGCCTAACGGGAATAATATCAAAAGCAAAATATCTGAAGATATCGCAAGTGCTAAAAATATACTTGCAAATATCATAGAACCCAATAAAATTAAAAAAGTGATAAGGGTTGGAAGGATTGGTGCTAATCCAAGGCCAGTGAAAATTATTTTCGAGTCAAGTGATGATGTTCTGCATATTCTTAAAAATGTAAGGGCAATAGATACTCATGGAATCAAGGTAACATCCGATCTCACTCCTCACCAAAAAACCTACTTAGATAATCTACGAAAAGATTTAGAGAGACGTAAGGCGAATGGGGAAAACAAAACAATTAAATATATTCGAGGAACTCCTCAAATTGTTGACCAAAAAAACTAAATAACCCGGGTACCTCATATAATTGTTCAGCAATTGATGTTAAACAATTTCGTGTCTTTTATCACAATGTTGGCGGTATGAGAACAAAGTTAACAGATCTTCATCAATCAGTCGCCTTATGCAACTACGATGCAATCATCTTGTGTGAAACCTGGTTAAATTCGGACTATAGTGATTCTGAATTGGGTCTTAGTGATTTTAATATTTTTCGTATGGATCGTTGCGATCTACAAGATAATCATTTACAACGTGGCGGTGGTGTACTTATTGCTGTAAGAACATTATATTCAGCCAGTTCAGTTCCAGCCCAAATAAATATGGTAGAACATGTTTTTGTCCAAGTAAAAACAAATGGTAAAAACATCCTTTTGGGATGTTGTTATATTCCTCCTTCCTCTAGTCACGAAGTATATCAAACTTTTTGTGACGGCGTAGTTGATGTTGTACTTGAGAAGCCCGATTGTGATTTGGTGCTATGTGGTGATTTTAACATCCCTGATGTTACTTGGAAGAATGATAACTTAGGCTTAGAGGCTGAATATTCGAATAACTCACCTGCTAAAATTATAGTTAATAATTTAAGTTTTTTAAATGTTTATCAAAAAAATGTCATTGCAAATTCTAGACTAAAAATGTTAGACTTGGTATTTTCACAAATTGAAAATTTAATTGTGTCTAAGGCTTTAGATCCTCTTTTTCCCTCAAGCATACATCATGAGCCTTTAGAAATTAATATAATAACCCATGACTCCCATTTAAATCACATTGCGGAAGAGTGGTATTTTGATTTTCGAAACGCAGATTTTTTCAGCATTAACAACTTTTTTGCAGACGTTGAATGGGATGAAATGTCTTTGTTAGGTGCTAATGAAGCAACTGAATTTATTTATGACCAAATTTATACGGCACTCAATTTATTTGTACCAGTGAAAAAATATTCATTATCCAATTTTCCTTGTTGGTTTAATGTTGAACTTAAGAAATTAGTAGCTGAAAAAAAAAAAGAGTTCATAAGAAATACAAGCTATTCAATCAACACCACGATTATATTCTATTTAGTGATTTACGTAGGCGGTGCAAGGAACTATCTGAAGTTTGTTTCAAAGAATATAACAGAAAGATGGAAAATAATATTAACACTAATCCTAAATATTTTTGGAGCTACATAAATAACAAAAGAAAAGCCCATGATCTTCCAAAATCCATGACCTCTAATAACTCTGAGAGCTTCGATGATATTGTCAGCATTGTGAATGAATTCGCCAAGTTCTTTTCATCAGTTTTTTCTACCGACAATGTACAAAATTTACCTTCAAATAATTTTAAGAATACTGTGAATATATCAAACTATCAAATTAATGTAATCGACATTATGGAAAAAATTAACAGTCTACCATCGAAATTTTCCCATGGTCCAGATGGGATTCCAACTTATTTTTTAAAAAAGTGCATTTATACTTTGGCTAATCCTCTAAAAATCGTTTTTAACATATCCCTTAAATCGGGAATATTTCCAAATTTCTGGAAACATAGTTTTTTGAAACCAATTTATAAATCGGGCCCAAAATAAGTCACAAGTTGACTCGATCTATACAGACTTCTCAAAAGCCTTTGATCGAGTAAACCATAAACTTCTTATAAACAAACTAAAAAATATTGGAATATCGGGTGTCATGCTGACATGGATTCAAAGTTATTTAACAAATCGTTTTCAAAGCGTGAAAATTGCGGGTGTTGTATCTCATGAGATTACAGTTCCTTCAGGTGTACCTCAAGGTTCTCATTGTGGACCTATTCTATTTAATCTGTTTATTAACGATATTTGTGATACATTAAAATTTAGCCAATACCTACTTTTTGCAGATGATTTTAAGTTATTCAAATCTATTAATTCACATTCTGATATAACTGAATTGCAAACAGACCTTGACTCCCTGAATATATGGTGCAATCTAAACCAAATGGATCTAAATATTAAGAAGTGCTTCTGTATATCTTTTAGCAAAATTTTGTCACCCATCATACATGACTATCAAATTAACAATCATAGTGTGTCAAGAGTTGATACCATTAAAGATTTAGGTGTCATGATGAATAGTAAATTGTCTTTTCAGGCACATATAGATATGATAACAGCAAAGGCATCAAAACTATTAGGTTTCATTTCTAGGTCATCCACGGATTTTTCTGCTTATACGTTCAGAACGATGTATTGTTCTCTAATAAGATCACAATTAGAATACTGTTCGATTATTTGGAATCCATATTACAATACTCATAAGCATCAAATTGAGACTATTCAGAATAAATTCTTGAGAATATGCGCCTATAAAATGGGTTATATAAGAGGAGATTACTCATATGCTTCAATTAATTCTCAATTAAACTTAAAATCACTTCACTTTAGAAGAACAGTTTCTGATATAATTTTTATAAATAAATTGTTAACAGGGAATATTGATTCTCCCCAAGCAGTAGGTCTTATTAGTTTTAATACCTTTAGTAGGACTAGACAATTCGACTTATTTAATATACCACTACATACCACTAATTATGCCTTTAATTCACCAGTAAGTCGAATGTAACGTGAATGTAATAAGTTGAAATGTAAAAATTGTGATATTTTTGGAACTATTAATGCTCTCAGGACTTATTTAAATAATATGGAAGTCTAACATTTTTTTTTGTCTTCATTTTCTAACTGATTTTATAATTGTTATTTGATGCCGTTATATTTTATATTTTGTATAGTATTTTATATTACCTATATTAGTATTAGTTTAGTATTTTGTTAAGTATTTATTTTGCTGTTTTTATTCTAATTAATATTGTATTTTTTTTTTAATGGGGTTACCCGTGAATAAATAAATAAATAAATATTAAAGCTCAGTAGCGTATACTACTTTCACTTAAAATAAATTTTCTAGGATTTTTAAAACGATCACGGTCAAATTAATCACAAAATTTTAAGAAAATTACCTAAAATTTTAATCGTTAATAACGGTCAAATCGAGTCCACCCTCGTTTCTAAGAATGGCTATCATTTGATGGTATTATAGGAAATACCGGATTACCTACACAATGAATCAAACGCAATTATGTAAATAGGTTTGTAAGTACTACAGAATTTGTTATCTATGAGCTAAAATGTATTCTGTTAAAAAAATTTATTGGGTGAAAAAAAAATGGTGATTTTGCACTTGATATCTTTAATATTTTAACAAAATGTAAGTAGAAGTGGTGAAAGTCAAGTCATTATCATACAAATATTAAAATAAGACAACGAGGATTTTTTTAAAATATCTTATAGGTCAACAAATACTAAATTTATACTAACCTTTATTCCTCGTTGCTATAACTACTATCAAACAAAATAAACATAAACAAATTAACGGAGTTCTAAAAAATCGTCATCAAAATCATCACTATCACTAGAACTATCACTGCTGTCTTCATTAACATTAATAATAACTGTAGGAATTACAACGTCATCCATTATAATTTCACGATCTAAATATTTATCTTCGACAGCTATTACATGTGCACATCTTTTTTTCCAGTCTTCTTGGGTTACTGATTTAAATTAAATTTCAGCTAACTTTTGTACATGTGCTAATTAAAAATGAATATTCTTTATAGCTACATTATTTTTTACTACAGCCCAGATCATTTCTGTTGGATTTAAATCTGGGTGGTATGGTGGTAATCTCAAAACTGTATGACCGTGTTCGGAGAATAATCTATCAAATTTATATTGCTTGAAACTATTTTTATGCTGTTTGATTAATGTGTAAAGCTGTGGTCGTAATAAGGAATAAGGTTGAAATTCAATATTGTTGGACATCAACCAGTTTATCATTTCAGCTTTTCTTGAATTTGAATTCGGAGCAGGATTTTCTATAACATTGTGATAAGGTGCATTATCCACAACTGCAATAGCATTTGGTGGTATACTTGGTATTAACAGTTCTCTTAGCCACTTTTCATAATTTTTTTAATTCATATCATTATGATAATCACCAGATTTGGCCCTAGACACAAACATTAATAAACTGTCAGGAATAAAGCCCATGTTACTACCAGCATAAACTATAATAAGTCTCTTTCCTTTCGAAATGGTGAAAAACAAACCTTTTGCATTATCATCACCCCAATTATGTGATGATGTATAGCTACTATGTATATAAGTTTCATCAATATATACAAGCCGTTCTATTAGAACCTGTCTGTCCAATTTTTTTAATAGTTCTTAATGATGTGTAGCTCCCTTTACACTTAATTTCTTTTTTTAATTTTTCACTAAGAGTTTTGACTATTACGCGCATACCTTCTGTTTCGTGAAATCTATGAACTATATTGTTACAATTGATGTTCTTTTACGCTTTTTTGGACTTTTAAACAATTGTTTAGGTATAATCGACGTAGACTTTTCACCTTTTGATATCTCACCTTCTATAATTATTCGTTCAATTGTTTTTACCGAGTAGGTATCCTGTAGCTTCAGCAACTTGTTCTTTAATTTCAGTGAGAGTTTTGGAATCATCATTCACAACACATTGTTTATAAGTTTCACTATCATCGTTGTTTTTTTTTTTCAAAACTATTTGTTGCCGAGGAGCTTTTTTTTTCATAAAATATTCGAATAGATGAAATATTATTTCCTTTGCTACCTAAATGTTTCTGCATTTTAACACAAGTAAGTCACTACTCAAAAGAAAACACTACACACAAATAAAAATAAAATAACTCAAAATCTGCATGATACACAAACATAAATTTAAAATCAGAATGATCGGCAGTACATTTCGAATAGGTTGATGTGTTCCAAAAGGATGATTCCCCACCACATTACGCATTACGTGTTCAATAATATTTAGATCAGACGTTTTCAAGTCGATGGATTGGTCGAAGAGGTGCCATTGACTGGCCCCCAAGATCGCCAGATTTACCACCTTTGGATTTCTTTCTGGGGTCACTTAAAAAGCAAAATCTATGCTACTCAGCCAACATCGTTAGAAGATTTGCGACAAAGAATTGTGAATAAGTGCCTTCAAATTACTCCTCAAATATTTAAAAATGTGCGGCAATGTTTTCAGCAAAATCTTTATTACTGCATGGTCATTTCCGACGGGTCAGTTCATTCTTCATTTTTAAACTACTTTGCTGCTAAATGATGATGTATTAAAGTCTACTTTAAGCTTTAAATGAATAAATATCCAAAACTACTGAGAAGTAACTGAATTTTATATCATTATAAAGGGAATTGAAAGACCTTTCAAATGATGAATCATTCGACCCCCTTTCCATTTTAGATTTTAGGAATAGTGCCACCCCCGCCTATGGGGCTGCAAGTGTTAACGTGATTTTTCGAAGGGTCTGAGCATTTTTTTAAAAAAGAACTGAGCTGCCAGTAAATGTTTCTGTTTCGTTTTCGATGCGCCACCCTGTATTGTTTTCAAAGGCTATTTTTTGCGATTCTCCTTTGAAAGGACCATACTGTCAGGAGCACTTATACTTATCCTTCCATTACACTTATAGCCTAATTCACAAAACATCTTTTAATTTACCTACATGTAAAATCTTAAAAATAGAAACATCACCATAATGCTTCTTAAATAGATTAGGGCGATATTTGACGAACTGTTATTTAATTATTTTTAATTTAGTAAACTAACATTATTTACATCTTTTTCGTAATAGTAATTTAATAGCTCTCATCTTCACGGTCCAGAAGGTATTTCGTATTGTACTTCCACCAGTATCACTTTCCTCACACCTCGTATAAACCCACGTAATCCAATGAAAACCCGACCAAACGCAGATGCAGGTGGCGTCCTTCGTCCTTCCTCTTCCTCGCAGTGTATCATTTATCTCACGGGCAATTATTTTGAGCTGACAGTCGGCACACACCACTCTACCGCTGCCGGCGAGTAAGCAGTAAGAAGAAGAGCAGCAAGAGCAAGCAGCACCACCGTGTTAGTACACAAAAGGCGTTAAAGGGACCAGTTGCCAGTTGTCGGTGTTATTCGGCTGGATTGCGGGTTGAGAGGGGGGTGGCGTGTGCCTCTTTGAGTGCTGGCACGTGACCCTCAGGCAGGTGTAATACTTACCAGCGCGGTCCGATATATGGACGTGTGCGGAACAAAGGGATTAGAAAGATGATGGTTTCGGGGGGCTTTTATTATATCATTTTTGAATGAATAGAATAATAATAAATCTTCTGCTTATAGACTTAAATGTTATATTCTCTATTAAGTAATTTTAGTATTTCTTTTTTACTGTTTGACAACTGGCATGCCGCTATGTTGATAAAAAAAATGAAATGATTTCTTGAACATTTTAATAGAGCTTCTAAAGAACTTTTCTCTTCTATAAGCTAAAATATTCAATAAATGCGGTTGCATAAACTTGTTCAGAACAATTCTATAAATTATTGCTTTATAAGTTATTCTATAACATTCTACCAATGAGGTTAAATAATATTGAAATGACACGCTATTAAAAAAGAAACACCACTCCCATCTTCTTTGAAGTCTTAGAATTTAAAGTAGTAAGGAAGGATGGTTACGCCTAGGTCAGTTAACCGGGATGGTTATCCAAGATGGCTACTTGACATTAGTATTTACCAGTGGTGGTGTATCGAAAACAAATTATTTGTAGAGAAAGACACTTCCGATTATGCTACAACGTGTGTCTTTTTTCCACCGGTTTGTTACAATCGTTGCTTCGCCGATGCGACCTTAAACGTCTTGTATTGGATTCGATTTATTTATGGTTGACCGTTGAAATAAATAACAGTTGACATTTTGGATTAAAAAGTATTTTTATAATTTTATTTGGATGTACCTATATACTTTAATTTGGTCGTATATATTTTTAAAAGCCATTTTTTCATTTTTTCCTACAAAAAAAAAACAATTCAATAATTAATTAACTCCTTAATTCTGATTAATTCCCGCAATCCATAGCAGTCAGTTGTCACATCTAATCGGAAAAACCATACATTCAACTGATGGAATGGTGTTGCATCGATTGCATCAACGTTGGATAAAAAGACAGCGCTGTTAGTTCATCATTGATAGATTGATGAAAAAAGACAGGTAGATACCGCACCGATGCCAACGTTGGATAAAAAGACACACGTACAGATACCAGTCTAAGTCAAAATGGCCGCCCTGTTGCGTTTTCACAAGGACGCTTTCAGACTCTGAACGTCGACATTCTGCTATTGAGAAAGAAGCTTACTCTATAGTAGAGGCACTAAAAAGATTGACATTATATTATTGGCCGACATTTTAAACTGATCACTAACCAAGAATCTGTATCATTTATGTTCGACACAAAACACTCTAGGCAAAATCAAAAAATCTGATGTGTCCAACACATGACTTTCCTATCTAGTTATTACAGGCTTTTTCCGGTTATTTTGTACAACCTATTGCAGCATCTCTATAAATGTTTAGAGGATAAACTAAATATATACATTGTCCACATACATCTACCGCGAAACGTTTTTCTATAGATATTCATTGAAAATGAAAATACTGAAAAATTTAAATTTAGCACTTTTCCTACAATTTTTCCATTACGGTCCATTTTAAAAAAATCATGTATGAACAAATATTATAGAGATCGATATCGCAAACAACTTTTATTTTAACAATTTTCATAAAAATCAGAATTTTGCACATTTTGTCAAATTTTTCGAATACGGACCATTTCAGGAAATTTTTACATAAAGGAAAAATTATAGATAATAATATTAGAAGTAACTTTTATTTGAACAATTTTTTTCTCCAAACATAAATAACAGATATATTCCATAAAATATAAAAACGGCCTCCCATAAAGTACCCCCCCAGATGTTCCGACTTTGTCCAAAATCTAATCATTTCACGTCAGGCCGAAATAAAACTTAAGTTTAAAATTTAATGTTTTTTTCTTTATCCGTTTTTGAGTTTTCTTCAAATTTCGAAATTTACACATTTTCTCAAATATCTCGAATACAGTCCATTTTAGAGAAATTATCTATAGAATAAAAATTATAGAGAATTATATAACAAACAACTTTTGTTTAAACAATTTTTATAAAAAAAAAATATTTTTTTACATTTTGTCAAATTTCGCGAATACGGACCATTTTAGGAAAATTTTGTATATAACAAAAATTATAGATAATAAAATAAGAAGTAACTTTCATTTAAAGAATTTTCTTCCCCAAACGTAAATAACAGATATATTCCATAAAATATAAAAATGACCACCCATAAAGTACCCCCCCAGATGTTCCGACTCTGCCCAAAATCTAATCAGCTCATTAGACGCTGGAACAAAGCTTAAGTTTGAAATTTGGTGTTTTTCCGTGTATCGGTTCATGAGTTATGCGTTATACAGACACACACACACACACACACACACAGACACACACACACACACACACACACACACACACACACACACACACACACACACACACAGACATCATCGCGAAAATAGTCAAAACGGATTCAGGGGACCTCAAAACGTAAAAATCCGTCGACAACTCGAGGTCGAAAAAAATCATGATTCCTATACTTTCCTTATATCTGTATACAGATAGGAAAGTAAAAACGAGAAAATAATGAGATGGCGGTTGGAGCTATCTTGTTATAGTTACGATATCCGTCCAGGAGCAGCCAACGTTGTAAGTGATTTCTTTTCAAGGGTTTGCGGAGCTAGCAATAACATTAAACTCTTTGAACTTCACGCCACCATGGGATTACAAGAATGTATTACCTAGTACGCAGTCAAAACTTACCCTACTCCTTAGATGATATAAAGCGAATGATTAGTAGTTACCCCATATGCGCAGAAATTAAAGCAAGATTTTTTTTAAAAATGCTGATGTTCATTTAATAAAAGCTACAAGTGCTTTTGAACGCTTAAATATAGACTTTAAAGAATCAGTGCCTAGCAACACTTCGAATAAATATAATTTAACAATTGTATATGAATATTCACGGTTTTTTTTTTGCTTTTCCTTGGTCTAACTTGCATTCTTCTACAGTCATTAAATGTCACCTAGTTATTTTCTCTTCTCGGAATACTTGCTTATATTCATTCAGATCAAGGCTCTTCCTTTATGTCGAAAAAACTTATCAGCTTTCTTCATAGTCATAATGTTTCAACTAATAGAACACCTCCTAATAGCCCCGCAGATAACGGTAAAGTTGAACGTTACAATGACATCATATGTAGGTCCATTAATCTAACATTCAAAACGAATAAGTTGCAAACTTTTCAATGAGGATCAGTCTTACCAGATGTTCTTTATTCCACTAGGTCTCTTCTCTGTACTTCAACCAATTCTACTACCCACGAATGCATGTTTAGACATGATCGAAGAGCCACACACGGAACGTCTATACCTTTATGGCTAACCCCTTCTGAGATTACTCCATTGAAGAAAAACATTCGTCAAACTAAGTACGACCCTTTTGTAGAAGAAGTTGAGGTAATTGAAGTAAATCCTAATTATGCTGCAGAACGTAATATCCGTGGGAATGAATCTACCGTATATATTAAACAACTAGTCCCCCGAGCTGATGTACGGCTTCTTAAAGATAACGAGACTATCAAAACCCGGGATAACTCTGAAAAAAAGTCTTGATTGAGGACACACGCTCTACTGAAAATGCTCCTGTAAATTCTCTGAATGAAAACATATATGAACAAGTACAAATTCAGCTAGCAGGTTCTGAAAATTATGAAAGTAACGAATTAAGATCTTGTAGAATTAGCCACAATCCTCAAATATCTTAGATATTAAGAATATTAAAATAAACATGGGGATAATGTTATGCAATTTCTACCTTCATAAAATCCCTCGTATTGTTGACTACTTTTGCATATACTATTTTATTAGTTTATTATGTCAGTAGTTGTCAATTTAAATTTTGTTACGTCTGAATTTAGGGAATAAAAGCCTACAGTTTTAAAAGTTTTTAACAGATGACTTTTACACTTTACATTATTATGAAAATGGTAAATTCGCTAATAAAAATGGTAGATGAAGTTAAATTAACAATAAACATAATAAGTTTCTACTAAAAAAGTTGTTTTAAAATTGTATGTTCCATAATTGTCAAAGAGCTGTCAAAATTTTGTCCAAATAATTGAGTTAAAAACGGGTATTAGATGCAATAACGTAGCCAAAAGAGTCACTGCGTTCGCCATATTGTTACTACAGTTATTTTACTAGTAGCAGTTTATTTTGTGATGTATTTTTATTTAAACTATTTGTAATAAAAAACATTAAAATATCAAGGGTGTTGTGTACCAAGCGCAACTGACCCAGTACGGATGTTGTGGATAAAAAAAAATCTTAAAAATAACAGTTCATAAGTTAGTATAAACACAGTATATAGCGGTAATAAAATAAATGATGATATAGTTTTCAGAATTAAATTAAATATTTTATTATCATCGCCAGTAATAAATAAAGATTAGAAACTACAAGTTGGTATACAATATTTATGTATCAAATAAATACAATTTTATTCATTTATTGTAGATATCCACGTGATCTAGATTGAAGTAAAAATGGATACATTTTGTAATCAGCGGTTCTTGGTTAGGTATCTATAAAATAATGTTATAATTCAAGCATTTTCTTAATCATCAATTTGAATTAACTTCGAAATATTGTGCGTGTCTAAAAAAGATGTCAGATTTTAATACTTAAATGAGAATAAAACTGACATGTCATTAAGTACTAGATATCAAAGTAATAAAATTATAATATATAAAGTGTAATAAATTTTTGTTTTTGTTAGAAGCGCACACATGCAGGCATACAGCCACTGAACTGTAACTGCTACCATACAGGAGACAGAAAGACAGGTTAACATTGTACAAATAATTAAGTGAAGGCATGTTTTTTAATTTGTTGTAATACATAAATTAAAATTGTTGAAACATTACTTTTTGTGTGTTACTAATCGATATTTTATTAAATTATTCAGTGTGCTTTATATTTTAATACAATTTTGTTATTGTAAACATGTTGGCATATTGTGCATATTATATAAAAAAACCCCGTGACCGCAACCGAGTATAGATCTCATTAATTTTTTTAATTTTTACCTGTATATATATATTTATTTAAAGTAGTATACTACTTTTTTGAGCATTATTTGAATTAATCGGTTTGCGACCTCTAGTATAAAGGGTGCTCGTATACTAAGTACTAGGTATTACATATAGATAGCCTCTAGCTGGAATACTTCACAACCCGACTACATTTTAAAGGAATATCATAGGTACACTTGATCGTTGTTTAAGATGAAATTCGGCTGGATTTAGATTACAATTACACAAAAGCGATCTTCTGTTTAATATAATTTGTTTGAGAAATATACATCGAAGTTGTTTTCGATTATGTAAGGCATCCTATAGATAGGGATTTGTTTGAGAAACTTTGACATACTTAGTGAATGGATGGATTAAATTTACCGCGGAAACATGATCTAGTTCGGGAAATAATATATCACATCAGTGAGCGTAAGATTAACAAAGATGGGTTACGGTTGTTATGGAAATATACGTACATCGTGAAGCGGGAGCTATCTTTATTGGTTGCTGTGTAATAATTTATGAAGCAAATTGCTGTACTTGTTAAAATGGTCGGTAATAATATCGCGAATGGTAAACACAAAACTTGTTTGATATTTTATAACACATTGAACGCGCAGGTTATAGTGCCATTTAATCTAAAATGGAACGTTTTATTTATAGTGTACTATAAAATATAGGAAGTATTTCGAGGAAATAGTTTATATCTTATGCGTATTGTAACATTTAATAATGTAATATTATACATATAATTCATTGATGAGTTGTTACTAAACACACAGAAAAGGGCATATTTTTACGGATTTAATATTTTTTTGGTTTTCGGTTTTTAAAAAATAAAAATAAATGATTACTTCACATTATAAATAGTATATGTCTTGTGGGTATTGAAACATTTAATAACGTAGTATTATACATATAATTCATTGATGAATTGCTGCTAGACACATAGAAAATGGCAAATTTTTACGGATTTAATATTTTTTTGGATTTCGGTTATTAAAAATATTAAATATTATTAAAAATAATAATAATAAATGATTACTTCACATTTTGTCATAAATGGATAGGTGTACAATACGATGTTCTTCAACATCCCATTATTCTTAAATGTTCAGCAAGAACTAGATTTCTGCCTTTGATTATTGTATGTGGCTGGAATGCAATTTTCTGACTTACTGAGAGGACACCAATTTTAATCATTCATTCTATGTTTTCTTTCGAACAAAAATTAAAATATAAATAACAATTCTTCTATTTATAAATTTTAACTTCACGCTATTATTTAATGGTATTTGTTTTTTGAGAGAATAGGTTAATTCTTCAAAGGAACTTAGGCAACTTCTCATACATTTTCTCGTAAATATTGTTGCACGCCTATATTTTATTATTGATTTTTATTGATTATACTTAATTTTTTTTTGTTTAAGCCATAAACATGTAATAGTAATAAATTAATGTTTTACTTGCCTTACAAATCCTTATACTTTTATTAAAACTGACATATCGTCGGTCTAAAGCACACTTATCGTATCTCCAAAAACCCATTTTGTGACAATCACAAATTAACACTTCAGCGAGGTGTACTAGAAAGTGTAATTAAATGCCTTAATTATCAGTTGTAACTTTGAATTTATTGTAGTTTGGTGGGTGTTGGAGCTACAATGTTTATGCCCAATAAAGAAGGCTTAGAATGCGAATTGGTACCAAGATCGTTATAACATTACATTTTTGAGTTACAATATGTGTGCTTTAGATCGACGATATACACTTTTTAACTACGAATTTTTTTAAAAATTGTATTGTCAGTATGGGCAAAAATAGTCCATTAGTACATAAATGAATTGGCGCTGCTGTCACGCACATAGGCGATTTAAAATCAGTTACAAGAAATGTGACCAAGTCAAGTGTGGTCAAGGTTCTTACATCATTATAATGACGTTCTATTAATCTGTTTTAAAAATGTTATATTGACACTAACTTGACAGTCCGCATGACATTGATAGATATCGCGAATTTTTGTTTGTACTGATTTTAAATTTGTAAGGATAACAAATTTATATTTGTTTTGTATGCTGATCATAAATAAAGAGAAGATTGGTGTTATAATCAGGGGCGGTTTATGACCAAAATTTTGGGGGTTCTCAGTAGCAGAATATAGATCCCGGTACAGACATAGGTAAAAACTGTCAGTGTTTTAGAAAGGTATATTATAAACTTTCTAAAACACTAAAAGTTTTTTTCATACATCTGTACTGATACCTATATTCTGTCACTGTGAACCCCCCTCCCCACGAGCCGCCACTGGTTATAATTGCTTTGGTCTCTGAACTTTGATCAATAAATCTTGGCCACCTTGAAAATAAATTGGCTTTTCATTTACAAAAATCTTAAATGCATCCATATCTAGGTAGGTACTCAGCCTTTCTTTCGATTTTACAAATAACACAACCAAACAATAATTTAATAAAAAGTAAAAGTTTTACATTTGTCATTTCATACCACGTTTTTACTATAGTCATGTTAACCTTTTCAAGATACTATTTAATATGACGTCATTGTTTTTGATTTATATCAATGTAGTCATTATTATTCAAGACATATACTTAAGTATCTAATTTAAAATCGCTTTTTGTTTACACCCGTTTGTAGTGTTGCTTGTGATATATATTTTGTTGTGAATTTTTTTATTTGATTTTGTATTTTTGTGAAAGATGGTACAAGGTTTTGTAAAAGGCGATTCAAATAATCTTCCCCGAATAGATTTTTTTATGATCCACGAAATGTGGATTATTTAAGTGCAGAGTACCGAAATGTGAAAATGGGTCAGTTCTATTGAAACAACTGTCCTAATTATATGTAGATATATATGTTTTCAGAAGTATTCATTTACTGTAATTTTGGTAGGGATAACCCTTACGGTAGGATAACCACCAAAAGAAAGATCCTTGTCAAAAATACACTGATGGGAGAGCTGGACGAAATAATTTTGTCCCCCTTTTGCAACATTCAGACCTTGCACACCTTAAAAACATGGGAAGAACCAACACTCGCTGTTGTAAGGGTAGACGAGCTTCCTAAGCTCACCAAAGCCTCTCTCTGGATCCCAGGGGAAGCTTAATATGGCCTTGATGACCAACTTGCATATGGCGAACTTGTGCACATTCCACCATGAAACCAATAGAGACTCCAAGGGACATATATTCTGTATCAAAAATAAAGATATAAGAACCCTAAAGGTCAAATCGATGAGGGTGAGCTTTTCGGTCACCTCGAGCCAGAAGTGGCAGGTTCAGGATGTGGAATATACTCCAGATCCTTAAACCTTATTATAAAATAGGCTGTGAGCAATAGTGTCAGTGTAGTTCATACCGAGCTCACGAGGATTATCATAGCAGCAATAGAAGTTGCCAGAAACAATGTACCTTGAAGGAACATGCTCATTTATACAGATAGCAAACAAGCACTACCTTACTCACCTTCGATGGATCACGAATGTACTCTGGATTAGTTCTAGAATGTCTAGAGGCTTTGGCTGAAGTTTCCATCAATAATTTGGTCACCTTAAGATAGATCAACGGTCACGCCACATCTAAAAGTAACCATCCTGCTGATTGACTAGCCAAGAAGGCTGCCAACCAAATATTTTTGAGTTTGTCCCTTCTATTGAAATGACAACATCGGTAGTGACAGACCTAATTAATGAACATTCCCTTGTCAAAGATGAGATGAAACAAGAAATTGCAGAGTTACCAGAGAGCTTTTAAGTTATCATGACAGCACTACAGCAAACAAACACTTGACTATGACTAGACAGTATCTGCGCTAGATTACAGGCGCTCTGACGTAATTGCCAAGTACGCAAGCATCTCCATTGTATGGGGCTATCAGATTCCGCACTATGCGAACATATCGTCTACGATTGCTTGATGCTCACATATATTAGAATAATTATGTTGGCGAGTATCGGCTTACACTGGTCGATATAAGACAATCCCCACTTAACGACGTTGTCAACTACAATAAATCTGTAGGTTGTATGATGAGCTAGGAGGTGCCTATTAATTTAAGAGGATGCCCAATGGGTCAAGTGAGGCCTATATGCCGTGGGTAATCCACCCTACACACGTTACAGATACAAATTGTAATGTTATTGTGACGAAGCTATTGGATATGTCCAGCTAAAGAGAGAGGATAATGTTGTCTCGAAGGGACGTATTATAAAATTAAATATAACAATTTGTGACAAATGACATGCTATTATAACATCGGTTGGAATATCCAGATCTGTTGATTAAACTCACTTTTTAAAATGCATTTCTGATTTCGAGCTAAATTCTAAATATTATCCATATCTCAAACTGATCCGAAGTACATTAAGAAGAAATGAGAAAAAACACAAAGTCTGTCTGACGCAGGATTTTTAATTAGATTTTTCAAACATGTTAGAACTTGCAACAGCACAACCGGATCACAGAAATTTCCCGTAAAGGCAATTGTTATAGTTTGCAACCTCTGAAAGCAACTTTTCTTTTAATTTCACAGGTCTCACATGACCAATCGCACCACCAGGATGTAGTACAACTACCCTTTCACTGCTGCAACCAATTATAAAGGGCGAAAAAAGAACGACGTTATGCAGTTATATGAGGAACTACTATGAATTTATTAAACCAAATCCATCCAGATACTAAATGGAATTGAATACAAACTACATTTGAACAGACTTTGACTAATTCTCTGCAATATTTAAACGACAATTTATAATAAATATATGTCACAATGCAGGAGTCCTCTGTGAAATGAAAATTTATTTCCCCTCTAATTTCAGTGCTGTGCTTTCGAAACAAAACAATATCTATTTGTCTGGACTAGTTGTGAAGTGCAGACGGGAATAATTTATAATAGGTTTGGTTAAATATTAACAACAGTGATAATGTCTTGTTTCGTGTCATCGCCTGCAAATGTGTGCATTAAATTTTATTAAAACGTATAACACTTTTCAATTATTTAACCTTTTTTGATATCAAATTCGATAATAAAATGTTTTACAAGAAATATTTCTATTAATAATTTTTCGTTTATGGATTAACCTTGGCATATATTTTGCTCGTCCCGAAATTAAATATTTTAACAGCGTAATCTACATACTAAAATAGAAGTAAAAATTAATATAAACATAGGTCCGAAAACATTTCGTTTTCGAAATACAGGGTGTTACAAGTGAATTCCTGATGTTTTAATTTTTATTTATGAATACGTTAGTCGATGACGAAGAAAATAAACAGACTAGCAATGCGTCACTTGAAGAAGTTGATATTTAGTTATGTATCTAAAAATTAAAGTTATTAATTAATGAGGTAAGGTAGAGTTACAGTTAGATAACTCTAAAAAAATTTTAAACGCCAATTACATAAATATTGACTTTCTATTCATTCGATTTCTTTCCTCCTCACATAATTTAACTAGAATCAACTATTCCACACAGATATTGCAGTATTGACGTCCGTCTCTAAAATATCAGGTTGGTTGAAATTCATGGAAATGACATCGATGTCAAGACAAAGATTCTGGTGCACCGGGTGTTAAGAGGGTCGTTTTCGACGTGAAATTCGGATTCAGCGCCCCAAAAACCACCCATAACGATTTTGGGTTCGACTTCTTCTATTGTCTGAGAAAAACCATCGGAGACGACGTTCAGGCCCAGGTTCCGGTGCACTGGGTGTTTGGGGGATCGTTTTCGACGTGAAATTTGGATTAAGCGCCCCAAGAAACGCCCCTACAATGATTTTCGGGTTGTTTTTGGCGATCTTGTCAGGAAATTTCTGGGAAATGGCGTCCACGTCCAGATTCGGGGACACCAGGTGTCAGAGGCGTGTTCGCCGATGCCGTATTTGAATTCAACGACCTAAAAAAACCCCGAGCGACGAGTTTCTCTCCTTCCTTGAATTAATTTCGGGAGAGTCTCAGGGAAATGACGTTCATCGGCATTCCTGAGCTCGTGATTAGCGAGCTCGAAAACCCCCGGCAACCCGATTTGGGCCAGTTCTAACTCTTATTTACAAAGTTCTTTAATCTTCCAAAAGTCGTCTCAAAAAATGCATTTTTTGAATGAATTTTTGGATACAATGCAATTTCGGGTTTGTATAAGATAAAAAGTAAGAACATTTAATCCAAAAAATTTTTGGAAGCGAATGCAAAAAACCGCATTCCCATCTGTCTTAGTCTAAAAAATTAGAAACTTTTGGTCTTTTGCCTCGACTAATATCATTATATGGAAGTGGCTAAAGTACCAACCAAAAAAATTTTTATTTTACATCTAATTTTAATTATGATTTTTCCAGATTGCTCAATATTAATTTTCTTATATTAATTAAATTGTGAAAACTTAATGTTTCATATTAAAAACTCTGGGTATTCTATCCGACAAATTTTAATAATTTTATTTTCTTTTATTCATGGCTCTTTTCTATGTTAACAAAAGAGTAATTCTAAATGAAAGATTGACGTTTGTATTAGGGTAGAAAATAGCAATGAATATTTTAACGATTCAAAACAATGACAGGTTCTGAAAAATTATATCGCAGGATCAAGAGGAATACTTGTAACAAAAAAAAATGGTGGGTTTAGACCGAAATTTAGCATCTTTACAAAAAAGGAATTGATTTTTTTTGTTATGATTGTAGGAATGGTATAAAACATAAGCTAGTCAAAATGTATAACAGTTTTTCTGCCCGGTCTACTGTTATAAATTTTATCGTCAAGGATGAAAGGAAAAAAGGAACGTGAATATATGACCTATAATTACATCACTATCTACCCTTGAAGTTTAAATATTTAACAACAATATTAAATGTTAATCAGCTTAAAATCCTTTATTATGCACTGGTTGAGAGTCACCTCTTATGGGGCCTTTGGGTGAATGTGCATGTTTTAAACAGGGGAAACTTGAGTATAAATAAATTAGTTGTAAGCAATTGCTATAATTCCTTTTAAAATCTAAATAACTGGAAGAGTTTCAAACTAGAACAGCTTACGTTAAGAAAATCTGTAACAAATTACAAATCTGCCATGTGGATTTCATGAACGTTTTCAGAAGAATGTCAGATTTAACCTTACTCAGATATTTTTTGTTTCAGAGCTTAAATTAATTAATTCACTTCTTCAATGACCTATTATTGAATTAATTAGGTAAGTGAGATAGATATCTCTTTGTGTAGAAAAGAAAAGAAAGATAGAAGGTTCTTATTACATACTCTGTGCCAAATAGACTTATGTCACTCCAAGAATCTAAGAGATATCAACTCCGACAGTACAACTAGGTTCAAGTAAGATAAGTTTATCTACATGAATATTATCTTTTCGTAAATATAAAGTAACAATAACGGTATATTATATAATTGTACTTGGTACATACATTCTTATAAATAGGATATTTCCTATGGGTATGCTTTATTACTGTAACAAATGAAAGATCGGATTTCTATTATTTGTCCCCCATATTTTTATAAATATATTGAAGATCGAAAAATCCAAAATATATGTAGTGCTTAAATTATAAAAAATAAAAACTATTGACAGAATAAACCTAGCAACTTGTTTTTTCTACTACAGTCAGGAAATTATCCTTTTTCAAAAATAAAAAAGTTTTTCTTATACTCCTTGCGACACACTGTATAACATTTGCGAGTTTCCTGAAACACGCGAAAACGACGTAAATTTACATATCATAAGCAAAGAAAATCCTATTAGTTAGAATCTAATTGATACAATAGATTCTTTATAAATGTTCTAGTATTACTATTATTACAGGGACATAATGAAATATATACATGAGATTTCTACTTGCAAGGGTATAACGAAGTATATTCTTACATTATTAAAAAAAAATATCTCAGAGGATTTAATTTATGTTAAAAGCAATTTACTTCCCTGAAAAATTTTTCAAAATTAATGATCTCCATCATGCTATCAAATCCGCTCATATATTTATAAAGAACGGTAAAATGATTGATGTTCCGTTTAATATTATTTTCATTGATATATCAGGCCTAACTTTTACAGAACCAGAGAAAGTATAGAATTTTAAAATCGTTTTTTTACTTGAAAAACTTCCAACAAATGAAACATTTTTCTAAATAAAATTATTCTTGATGAAATGTCTTGCATCACTTAGAAATCAATAATCAAGAAACGAATTTGTAAAATATTTAATAGTATACAGGGAAAATAAATGTATTAAAAATAGCGATCATAATTTATTATTAAGCATCTTGCATTATATAGGTTTTGCTGACAACGCTATATTATTTATTAAACATTTTTTGAAAAATCGCAAACAATGTGTTAAAATTGATGAACATAAATCGGAATTTTTAAATCTTTACTCGGGCGTACCCCAAGGTACCATTTTAGGCCCTCTGCTTTTTTCAATATACACTTCGAACCTCATTAATTCTTTAGAAAACTGTAAAATTTACCTATATGCCGATGACACTCAGATGTATTACAGTTTCCCTCCAGATCTATCACAAAATGCGTGTGAGATAATTAATCGTGATTTGAATTATTTTGTTGGATCAGCAACCGAGCACTGTTTACTAATTAATGCTTCAAAATCTAATGTGATGTTGTTTGGATCAAGTCGTAATCGTGACAAAATTATTGAAGAATTAGGTATTGAAATTAATAATGATAGACTAACAATAGTAAATGAAGCTAAAAACTTAGGAGTTTTAATTGATTCAGAAAGCTTATAGCTCATTAAAATTGATAAACGGTAATCGTTATTTGTTGCCCAAAAGTATTATATCACTATGTGAATAACTTGTACTATCAAATTTTAATTTTGCTTATTCTGTTTTTGGTCCAAATTTAACAGTAACCTTAAAAAAAATGCAAAAAATACAAAACAGTTGCTTGAGACTCATATACGGTATAAGAAAATATCAAAGGATATCACATAAACTCTAGGACAGATGTTCACAACATAAACGTGAGATTCAAAGATCTACTATCACCACCTCAATTTAGATCCAAACTATTCAGACGTTCCTTTTTATTTTAGATTTTTCAATTGTATAATTCTGTTCCTATTATATTTAAAAATCTTTTTCTAGGACCACATACGAAAATGATAGTTTGCACACTTATTTGTTCTTAAGAAAGTAGCTTATATCACACGCGTACTGAAATATATATCACACACGTATTAAAAAATAGCAAAAGATGTATTGAAAAGTAAAAAAATATCGTCCTATGACCTGTGACATGTACGTCAAAGTTATCATTATAATTGTCATTACAAATTTTTATATAATATCAAATGAGCAATAAAGTTTTTTATATAGGTTTTTAAAATTATAAAATATTAATAAACATGTTTACTCACTATTATTTATCGAATATTAAAACAAAATTTTCTATAAAGGTACTTCTGGAAAGAAAATAATTTTCTTCTTCTTTTCTATAGTGTTATTGTCGGTTTCAAGTACGACAATGTAAATTTTTTGAGGTTATGTTTATGTTAGTGTTTACAATACACCTTTCTGTAGGTGTCTATTAGTTTGAAAATATTTAAAGTTTATTGTGATTTGTGTTCAAATACATACTAGTATCTACAAGATAATTCAAACTTTAAAATTAAGTGTTATAAAGATTACAGGTTAATGCATTTAAAAGAAAGTGAAGATAAACTTATTCTTTATGGCTATTGTGATTATACTAAACCCAACAGGTAAGTTTAAAGTTTAAAAATTTGAAAAATTACATTAAGTAGGCTGTGGTATTAATTGTCAAACACACAAGCAGTCATTTTGTAAAATTTTATTTCATTGTAAAATTGTACTGAGCTCGCAAAAAAATTGATTCTAGTGATTCCGAATGTACGCCTCCAGAAATAGCAGAAGCTGCTAAAAACACGTCGCTCAAATTGTTGCCTGCTAAATCCAGAGTAAGGTATCAATATGCTTATGATCAATTCATTAAATGAAGACAAAGGAAACAAATAAAGAGTTCGTTTTCTTAAAATGTTCTACTCGCCTATATGAATGAATTATCATCAAAAGTACAAAGTTCGACTTTGTGGACACAGTACTCAATGTTAAGAACTACTCTGTCTATTGAACACAATGTTGATATTTCTAAGTACCTAAAATTAAAGGCATTCTTAAAGAGAAAAAGTAAAGGCTATAAACCAAAGTCCTGTCGCAACAAAAAATAAATAATTTCATAGAAACAGTTCCAGATGAATTATATTTATTTACAAAGGTGAGCAAGTTTAATATCTATTATTTTGATCAATGCGTGAATATTTTTTATTATTTAAGGTTGCACTTATCCTTGGAATATCAGGAGCATGCCGAAAGCAGGAGCTCACAAAGTTGACTATAAACGATATAGAGGATTTGGGTACAGCAGCTGTGATAAAAATAGAAAACACAAAAACCAAGTATCCAGAAAATTCAGGATTACTGGACCGTTTTATACCATATTTAAAAAATATGCCAATCTTAGGTCACCAACCACTCAACTAAGGTTTTTTCTTAATTATAAAAATAAAAAATGCACCCAACAAGTAGTAGGTATAAACAAAATAGGCACTGTGCCAAAGGTAGTGGCAAAGTTTTTTAAATCTTCCAAATCCAGAACAATATACTGGCCACAACTTTAGGCGTTCTTCTGCAACAATTTTGGTAGATGCAGGAGCAGATCTTGCTCCACTAAAGCGCCACGGGGGATAGAAATTCCCTACCGTGGCATTCGCAGCACGGCAAGCACATCCAACGAAGAAGTTGCATGTAAAAATATTGAACAATATTCTGAGCAAAATGCTGAAACTACACAACCCAGATACATGCAAGTTTGTGTACTTCATCTATACAGCAACAAATTAATGTAGATCCACAAGAGACAATAAACACATATATTAGGGGAACCACTGACAATAATAATAACGCAACATTACAAAATTGACTGCAATTTAGTAAATGTTATAACAACAATTTTACTTTTAACTTTTATAACGTCCCAGAAAAAAAGTAAAACAAAATTATTAATAATTATTCAGTTCATACAGTTTAGTTACAAACATTTCCTAATTATTATATTAGGTATCTCTAGTTTAGTTACAAATATTTTTTATCCATTCCATTAGTTATCTCTACTTTAGATGTAAATTTTTATAAACTATTCTGTTAGTATCTCTGCTTTAGTTATACATGTTTCTTATTGTTATATTAGTTCTTATTCTGCTTTAGTTATAAATATTTTTTAAACATTGTATTAGTTCTTGTCATTTCTACTGTTACAAAATGAAAAATATTTTGGAAGATTTTTTTACTTTTCAACACATGTGTTGATATTCCTTTCAACACATGTATGATATACTTTTCAGTATATGTGTGATATGGTTTAATTGGCTTTCTCATTTTAAAGGATTTTGTGTGTGGTCGTAGCAAAAATAGTGTACACAACTCGTTGGAAAGTGTATTTCTCGCACTCGTTTAGTTTCAACTCGTGCGAAATGTTGCACTTTCCACACTTGTTATGTAATATACTATAACCCTCTTACTTTCAAATGTAAGTACAAAACCTTGTTATTTAGCAAACAATACAGTTAAATCGTAATTGTTCTACCTATCCCCTCTAAAATATAAAAATAAAAAGATAGGTATACTTTTTTTATTTTTTATTTTGATTTTTGATTTTTCAATATGTTTAGATTTAGTTCATATACTCGTATTTACATACATGTTTTCTTTAATAAACTATTAGTATTATTAATTTTGTGTAATGCAAAAAATAAACATCTTTTTCTTTGTGTCATCGGCATCAACTGCTAAGGTTATAAGCCTCGTGTTCTGTGTAGGTTTTGTTACTGTTTCCCAGTGCCACTTTAGGAACAGCACTGTTAATTAGAACCCAACAGTGAATGGTCGAGTGGGGAATCATACCAAGGCATCAGAATTAATTTTAAATAATTTAAATTAAATAAAAAAATCCCGGGATCGCTTAAAATTGTAATGTGACTTTTACAGAACCATTAAATTTCATAAAGCGACCAATAAAAGGTCGCTTAAAATTGTAATGTGACCTCTATAAATTGTTAATTTTTATAAAGCGACCCCTACGGGGTCGCCTAAAGTTGTAATGTAACCTCTATAAAATCGTTAATTTTTATTTAAAATTGTAATGTGACCTCTATAAAATTGTTAATTTCGATAGAAATATTTCCTTTTATTGAGAAAATTTAAAATAGGGTTTCCAAAATCACTTAATTTCTTTGTCGTTTTTCGACGTTTTAATGGTAACGAATAATTTTGTGAATATTTTTTCTAAACAACCTTCGCCAGTCTCTACCTCAACAGGCACACAAATTTTTCATTGGGCGCCATTTTTTTCCGACCAATTTCGTATGAGGGGTTTCCGGGCGACTTTAAAAAATCGTACCATCCGAACGGATGGATGGATTTCGATGAAACTCGGACGGAAGGTGTATATCCACGGGAAGCTTCCGAAAAAAAACCGGCGTCAAAATTCGCTAGACGGTTTACATGAAAACCGCGAAAAATTTCCAAAAATCGCACGGAAATCGTCCAAACATCCTACGGATCCCTTTTCCGGGATTTGGGTGCGCTATGGTAGTGAGTATGCGTAAACGGCAGACTTTCAAGACATTGTAGATGACTGATAAGAAGGAATTTTTTGTCTCCCGTCAACTGCCACATTACAATTTTAAGCGACCCCGTAGTGGTCGCTTTATAAAAATCAACAATTTTATAAAGGTCACATTAAAATTATTTATGCAATAAGAAAAATGAATCAAGAATACTTAAAAATAAATTCACTGACTGTTTATACTTACATATTTTTTGGCCACATATCTAAGCTTTTAAATACCATTTAATCACTATTTCTATATTATCATGCAAATTAATTAATTTTTTTTTAAATTAATAATAATTCTTGCAAAACGAAGTTAAAGTTTATCAAATTTGCCATAAAAGTGTTCTTATTTTTTTATAAATATAGTATAACAAATGTATTTTGGAAATTTTTTGAATATAAATAATTGATATTTTTCTAAATAGAAGGACATGATTCTAAACTTGGATGTACACTGTAAGAACAGTTATATACATTTACAGAATACATTGACAATTTTGTAGGCAACGTATAATTATGTAATTTTTAAAATTACAATATTACTGTTGTCATTTATTTGTATGTTGAAAGAAAGCCTTTGTAAATTACATTGCTCTCTATGGATCTACTTTAACACAAAAATAGTTTTGTGGCTATAAGTTGCTATAACCTATTGTCGCAAAACTATTAATAATTTTAAGGGCAGGTTTAAAAAGTATTATCACAAGAAAGTATATCCGTTCTGTTTATTTATCAAGTATTGTTTGAGGTTACTTTTGAATACATTTATTGTTTTTTTTTTTAATTTCTGTATGCAGTCTATTAAATTTTTTAAACCTTTAATAAAAATTGTATTTTGGGAACTTTTAGTGATAGCTTGCCGTACATGAAAGTCAGATTGACTTCTTGTATTATAGTTGTGATATTACGAATTATATTGAATTTTTTCTAATAGATCTGATGCAATGGTACTATGTCATTTTTATTTTATAAATAAATATCAGTCATGTACTGAACATAATTCTGAACTAAAAGACAATTTATTTCTTTTAACATAGTTGCAATACTCATCCTTCTCTCCTTTATTGATAGAATATAAACAGGCGAAGTAAGGACCCCAAATATTTTACATGAGCAGGCTTAAGAGGTAAAGGGGCCAATTATTATTGGATAAATTGCTCGAACAAATTTTTAAACCCTAATCAAAAGGCGGTATAAAATGGTTTTAAAAATCAAGGCTTGTGAAAATCATCACATGGTCTAACCTAAGTAATGCCAATGCTTCACAAACCAAAAAATTCAACGTCCTAATACTACAATCGGCTTTCGGTCTTTCGTTCTAAGTTAAATCATTTCTCGTTTTTATTACGCTACGAGTTTACCCTTGTTGGCCTCAGTCTCGATAAGGTGGAAACCACCATTTTAGCATCTCTCGAATTTATTATGTAATAGTTTAAATTATTTGTAATGTGAACTGACACAACAAATAAGACAGTTTTAATTAATATATCGCAAAGATGAGATATTTTTGATTAATAATGACTTGTCCTTAATAACAACCCTTATTTACAAAAGTATATCAACTTGTTTAAATCTACTCTATTTAAACATACACAATTTTTCTCTGATAGGGGTATAACGTTTTTCAACAAATTCATTCTCAAAAACCTCTATTTTCCTCGCTTTTTCTTTGTATCCGTTTTTAGTTATCGACATATTCGCGAAAATAGTCAAAACGGATTCAGGGGACCTCAAAACGTAAAAATCTTTCGAAAACTCGAGGTTGAAAAAAAAATCATGATGGCTATACTTTCCTTATCTATATACAGACAGGAAAGTAAAAAATCTGATGTGTTCAACACATGACTTACCTGTCTAGTTATTACAGGCTTTTTCCGGTTATTTTGTAGAATCTATTGTATCACCCCTGTAAACGTTTGGAGGAAGAGCTAAATATGATTATATATATTTTCCACACACGTTATACTCGAAACCTTTACATAATATATATTCTGAAAAGTTAAAATTTTACACTTTTCCTCAAATTTTTACATTATGGTTCATTTTAGAGAAAGCATACGTATAGAATAAAAATTATAAAGACTGATATCGCAAACACCTTTTATTTGAACAATTTTCTTTAAAAATCGAATTTTGCACTTTTTCTCAAATTTCTCGAATACGGACCATAATGGAAAAAATTGAGAAATAGTGTAAAATTTTAATTTTTCAGTAGTTTCGAGTAAGATGTGTGTATTTAATTCATCTTCTAAACATTTACAGGGGTGATACAATAGGTTGTACAAACTAACTGAAAAAAGCATGTAATAACTAGACAATCATGTGTTGGACATATCATATTTTGTGTTATATTTAAACTTAATAACTAAAAAATATACTAACAATTAGTTTGAAGAAGATTTGGAAGAAAGGATCTAAATAGATGTGAGTTCTACATTACCATTCAATTGGTTGTCATTTTGAAAAATTCCATCGAAAAGGCCAGATAGGATGTCATAAATGATGCCAAGGTATAAAAAATTATACTCCCGAAAAATCTAGAAGAACCTGCTCTAGAAGAACTAAACTCAAATTGGAAGGTGATGAAATAAACGAAGAAGGTGTAAATGACATAGAAAATGAAATGTGAATTTTTGATGGATTGGAAGATCTTAATAATAAGAAGTTCCGGAAATACCTCACAAAAATCAATTATGATAGCTCCTTTGTAAAGATAATTGTAAACCACAAAGAAATGAAGGTAAAAAATCAACTCTTTTTTGGTTATTTTTCACTAAAGGAGGGCGCTTGTCTGTTGACAGATTAATTCGTATAAGAGGTACATCCTCAGTAGTACTAAATAGCAAAAATAAATAAATTTAAGAAAATGCCTGGCTGAAAAACCATAGTGATAATGATGAAGATCTAACAAAAAAAATTACCGGCGAAAGATATCAGTAGCTTTCAATTAACAACGGAAAATATTACGTTGTTCGTTACAGAATTTTTGAAGGATATAAAAAACGTACAAAAATTGGTTTATTAACAAATTTTAATACCTAATTAATTCGTTTTAAATCAATGCATTTTATATAAGTATCAACGAAAATAAAGTTAATTCAATAAATCAATTTTTACAACGTTTTAGTTTTTCTTTTTCTTGTGCGACCCATACATGTTCTATACAAAATTTTGTTTGTTTTTTTTGATACACCCAACACCTAGGTCGCTGTTTTTTTTTATTGGGAACCAACTGAAAAGCCATACAGAGTCGTAGAAATCCTTTGAAAATGCCTGCAGTTTTGCAAAAATACTGGCAATCCATACGGAAATCGCTGCAATCAATACGAAAATCGCCGCAGTCCCAAGAATTTTATCGAAATCATGTAGAAATTACCGCATTAACTAGAAATCTGTCGAAGTTATGTGGAAATCACCGCAGTCATCCAGAAATCGCCATATGATTGCAGAAATCATATGAATTCGGCAATACATGTACATTTTTACAAAGAATGGTTCGCTCCTCGGAATTATCTATTTTATGCACAAACTACACAATGAATATTCAGACCATATCACTCTACTAAATAGATATCATTTCATATCAGTTCTAGTAAAGATATGGAATCCAGCAATCACAGTTTATATTAGGACCCGACTGACTCTTCTTTTTTAAAATTGGCATATTTTTGGAAAAGTTTAATATTTCATGAGACTAAAAATAGGGTGTGATTTAAAAAAAAATCATTAAATTTTTGAATAGGATATAAAACTAGCCTTAAAATAGCCTAATAAATATGGCAACTCAAATTTATCTGGTATTTTAAAGGTTTTTTCAAACAAAAAATGGCAAACATTTTATTTTATAATGATTTCTTGTTATTCAAATCAAATATTACGTTCGATATTCTATATGAATTTACAATTATTTAAATAAACTCCATATTTTTATTTTGTACATTTTTCTTTTTATTTTCTTTAAAAGACTCCGAATTCAAATAATCAACGCCATCTCAAGTTTAAACTTAAAATACACTACTTTACTTAGTTCAACAAAAAATAAATCCTTCTCTCAACATGTACACCTAAGTTTTTAAATTGCTCTTTAAGTGTAAATAAGCGAGTTAAAATGTAGATAGTTCCGAAACTTCTGAAATTTTAAGTAAAATAGCCAACTACTCAAAGAATTACTTCTCTCAAATGGTTTTCCCGTGTCAATCCTCAATGTTATAACAAGTTTAACATAAAAATCTTATTTCACAAAACTTTAGAAATTTAAACGTTGCAGAGTTATGAATATATATTTTAAATGCCAACAACCGTGCCAGAAAAAAATTTGACTATACAATATGACTATAACTTTTTTATTATTCATTTTACAAAAAAAAACTATATATACATATTCTTGACAAAAAGTCTTAATCATTTAGGGCCGATCTTTTCACATCTGTGTAAAATTTCATTTAGAATTTCAGTTTCAGGACATGTTTTGCATTTTCCTAGGTAACAATCTACGCTTGCTAGGTTGCACATTATTTTTGCCAAACATGCGTGGTAGTCTGGAAACATCGCTTTCTTAGTGTCATCAATGGTGAATATATCAATTTTGGGACCACTCATCATTAATTTATTATTTTGATGGATGAGGCAAATGCACACTGAATGTGTGCCACTTTTTCCGGCAAAGATACAGTTTTTTGGTTTAAGCTCATAAAATTTGGTGAAGTCAATTTTTATTTCTGGGTACTCCTTTTTAAACAAAGCATAAACTTCTTTTAAGTTGGCCAGAAGCAAATTTTTTACACATATTCTTTGTCAATTTTTATTTCTGGGTACTCCTTTTTAAACAAAGCATAAACTTCTTTTAAGTTGGCCAGAAGCAAATTTTTTACACATATTCTTTGTCAATTTTTATTTCTGGGTACTCCTTTTTAAACAAAGCATAAACTTCTTTTAAGTTGGCCAGAAGCAAATTTTTTACACATATTCTTTGCGGTCTTCTCATTTAATTACTACACAGTCCTTTTTTCCTGGCATCATTCTGCTTATATCGTCTCTCAAATAAAATTCTCTAACTAGCGTTATAGTATAGTTTGAAATGGTTTTTCCTGGTTTCGAATTGGGTGTAAAAAAATGCCCTTTTCTTTCACCATTTTTCTTACTGCCTTTGCTATATATTGAGACACAACAAACTTTTTCTGAATTTGTGCACAGGTCCAACTAATTGGCAGAACTGACAGCACCAGCATTTTCTCACTTTTTTTTGGTGATTTCAGCAAATTTTACTTTTAGGTGCTTTACTATCTCACAATCATGTTCATTGGCACTATTAGCAAATTTTTTTTCGATCACTACCTTCACTTTTTCTGCTTTTTGATTAGTTAGTCTTTTCTTTTTGATGGGATATTCTCCCAAGAGCACCAGCGACTGATTAAGAACTTCCAGCGACTCTTCTGATCCAGATTTAAAATTGTGGGATTTAAAGGTAGTTAAAGGTACCTAAATATACCATAAAATAGGTATTAGAAGTGACAATGTTTTGGCTTGTTTCCTACCAATAATAATTATTTTTTAACAAACTACGAAAATATACATAAATCAATTGTAAGTATATACTTACTCTGCTTCAGGCGAATTACTTTTCTTTGAACTTTTCATAAGTTTGATTCGACACTTATCACAAATCTTCATTTCTAGCTTAATATGAGAGCACATATTTTTTGAAACATTCCTTAATTTTCCAGAATGTTTCTTTAATTTTACCGGATCACAACACCTGGTCACAAATATTTTAAACCAATATTTTGGATTATCTTTAGACATTTTTAAACAGTAGAATATAGAAGTACAACACTACCAACAGGAGCTCAGGTTTAAATATAAATGAAATCGGCATTCTGGAGTGTTCTTGCAGGAATTTTACTGCATCAAACAGGAACTGATTGTCTGGTCTGGTGGGTAAGGAATAAATCACCAATGAAAAACTACACGTGACAGGAATAAACAAGTTCACACAAATAAAAAATACAAGTTTTGGACTCATACAACACTAGACTGGGGGAGGGTAGATGACAAAAAGAGGGGTATTTTTATTTTAGCTTTAATTTACCTATACAGAATTAAAATAGAACTGTTTGACTTTTGCCTCCAGCGCATACACATATATGCATGATAATACGAATTTGGAACATTTTTCTTCAGATATTTTGTTGCTATTTATTTTTTTTTGGGCGCCAACCCATAATTTCTCCATCTTGAAATTTGGCACATATTTTGCCAAAGCATTGATAAAAAAAATTTCAAAATGACGCAAAAAAATAAAAGCAAAATTTTTAAAATTAAATTTTTTTTTTAATAAAAAAAAAAACATGAAAATAAAATAGTTCATGTGACACATCGTTGGAAAGGTATTTTAATTACGTTTATAACGAGCTACCTATATCTCACCGATCCAAGATAAGTGGTCCTCAAGAAATTCTAATTTTTGTAAAGCTGTGTTGGACCAAAATTGGTCAATTTTTCGATTTTTGAAAATTAATATATTTTGAATTTTTCATCCCACCCATATAGAAAATCAGTGCACCAAATTTTATCAAAATCGGTGGTCTGCCAAACCTCTGGTTGATTTGATATTGTCATGAAATTCCTAAAGCCTACCCTGTGTAAGCACGACCTTGGGAGTTTGCCACTCGATTCATGATCGAAGCAACGCTGACGTGTGAAGACAGTCGGACCGCGTCTCAAATATACAAGAAACGACGGAATCTTCGAGCTATGCCGCTGACGCTTCGAAAAACTGCCGTTGAGTCATAGAGATGGAATTTTCTGGAGCGCCTAGAGCACATGATTGGACTTGATATAAATAGCCGACTCATCAGCGCACAGTTTAGTTTAGTATAGAGTATACGAATGAAAAGTTAAATTGTAATAAATAAATTAGAATTGTTAGTCAGTGTCTAGGTATTGTTTAAATTAATTAGTACGTCCTAAATAAATTGTAAATAGTGTGTTTTAAATAAATAAACTATAAATAAATTAGACTATCGTCACAATATGAACCAACCGAGTGGCGAACCACTTGCGAATAAGTCGCTGATCAATCCTAGCAATCGTTAAAAATCGCGCGCAGTCAGTTCACATTTAACCTATTCGCCATTGTCTAAGGACATCTAAGCCATCTTGTGTAAAATTAATTTAGGTTTATCGGAAGTGTCGTTCCATCAATTATTATTAATTTTAAAATGCCATTTTTGGAACAAATCATCAAATTTCTGATTTACTTGTATAGAAAATATTTCCAGGGTGGCCCAGAATTGTCTCCTTTTACCTGATTTTTTTTAATGCATTATAAAATTATTTGTATTTTAAAGGGGGCCATACACGTTTTAATTAAAATGTATTTAAGAAGAAATTAATTTATTGAGAGAATACTTTTTTACTTTTCTGTCTCTATACAGATAAAGTATTATAGGAATCATGATTTTTTCGACCTCGAGTTTTCGACGGATTTTTATGGTTTGGGGTTCCCTGAAGTCGTTTTGACTATTTTCGCGATGATGTATGTGTATGTGTGTCTGTATACTCAATAAATCATGAACGGATAAAGGGAAAAACACTAAATTTTAAACTTAAGGTTTGAACTATCCCTTAATGAGTTGATGACATTTTAGGCATAGTCGGATCATCTGGGTGGGGGTTACTTTATAGGGAGTTATTTTTCTACTCCTATATGTTATTTACGCTTGGAGAAGAAAAGGCTCTCTATAATTTTTATCCTATAGGTACTTTTTCTAAAATGGTTGGTATTCAAGAAATTTTACAAAAAGCGCAAATTTCGAATATTTAAGAAAATTGATCAAATAAAAGTTGCTTGTCATTCTCTATAATTTTTGTCCTATACATGATTTGTACCGTATTCGAGATATTTGAGGAAAAGTCCAAATTTCAAATATGATGAAAACTCAAAAATGGATAAAGAGAAAAACATTTTAAAATGAAGCTTTGATCCATTCTCTTATGTGTTGATTAGATTTTGGGCATAGTCGGAGCACTTTGTAAACGGTCGTTTTTCTACTTAATGGAATTATTTAGTGTAGATCCAAGTAGCATAAAGGATGGCTGTTACCAATGAGTTTCTTAGCGAGGTCCAAATGGATATCTTTAATGTTAGCCTAAGAAAGTTGATGACCGTACTAAATTAAGTTTTAATTTAATATGTTTAAATGAAGAGTGAAGATCCACAATAGTAGTTTGTGCTAACGAAAATATACAAAATTTTAAAAATTTATTAAGAGATAATTAAGATAAAATGACTATTTTAAAAATAGGTGATGACTTATATTAATTTAATAAAATAAACTTTAAAAAACAAAAAAAACATTTTTTTAATATATGATATATATTTGTAAATATACTCGAATATCTTGTGGAATGCTTTTATTTATCGATTCTTCACAAGAATCATTCATTTTTAATTACAATTAACCTCAATAACTAAAAAATATACTGACAATTAGTTTGACAGAATTGTGACATATTTAAAATATAAAAAAATAAAGTTAATTCAATAAAACAATTTTCACGTCTTATACAAACTTTAGTTTATCTTTTTCTTGTATGACCCATACATGTCCTATACAAAATTTAGTTCTCCTGATATAACACCCAGCTATTGTTTTTTACTGGAAACCAACTGGAAAGCTATACAATGTCGTAAAAATCTTTCGGAAATGCCTGCAGTTTTTAAAAAAGACTGACAATCCATACAGAAATCGCCGCAATCAGTGCGGGAATCACCGCAGTCAATACATAAATTAGCGCAGTCACTAGAAATCCATTGAAGTCATGTGGAAATCACCGCAGTAACTAGAAATCTGTAGAAGTCACATGGAAATTACCGCAGTCATCCAGAAATCGCCATATGATTGTGGAAATGTGAATTGGGTAATACATGTACATTTTTACAAAGAGTGGTTCGCCCCTCGGCATTTGGTCAAAATCTAATGATTGGGTCTATGAGAAAATCCTAAAACTCTTCAGTTTGTTTATCGATAATTCTTTACCACCTGGTCCGGTTTTTTAAAATACCTTTTATGACTTGTAACATAAAGAAATTGTTGCATTTTCAAAGTAAGCATTTCACCATTCTTGTAACTATACATAATTGTGCCAAAATTTTCTCTAAAGTCATAAGAGTAAATGAATTAAATTATTAAAATGCAAAATTTTTGCTTTTAAATAGTTTTGTATATTTTACATACCAAAAAAAAAATCGTAAAATTTTATGAAAATAGTTTTAATTTTAAAATATGCCTTTTATTGCTTGAAATAAACCTGTTATTAAAACAATCAATGAATGGGGGGCTGGGTGGATCAGTGGTAGAATCTCTGCCTGCGGATCCAAGGATCCCAGGTTCGAATCCCACCGTTGGCCGGGATTTTTTCATTTAATTTAATTATTTAAAATTAATTCTAAAGCCTTGGTAGGATTCCCCACTCGATCATTCACTGTTGGGTTCTAATTAACAGTGCTGTCCCTAAAGTGGCGCTGGTAAACAGAAACAAAGCCTACACAGAACACGAAGCGAAATAACCTTAGAGTTGAAGCCGATGACACCAAACAAAAAAAAAAACAATGAATGAATACTAATGAAAAAAAAACTAGAACAGAGATATATAATGGTTAGCATTCTATAGTATACTCTCCACAGTTTAACAGACCTCCTAAACACCCATTTTAATCAGATTTTTTCAGAATCAGTAGTCTTCATCCCCTTATACAGCTTGATTTTCCCGAAGGGATCAAGTTAACATTGCTTTTAGTTTTCGTTTTCTTTTTTGATATCTGATTTTTAATATTTAAACTCCCCTTTGACTCCGGTTTTTTATTTAGATTTTCTTCAGAATCATGATTTTTGCTAAAAATTTAATGTTGATAATACGTTTTGTCCCCTTATGTATCCTGACGGACATTTTGTTGAAGAGGATTTTGTTACAAACATGTATAAATTGGGATCAATATTACGAATTATGGTTTCTTGAAGGTAAACCTATATAATACCTCTCACAGATTACTATGTGAAGAGTATAATAATGGTCATTTGTTGTCGTTGTATTTTATGTGTATATGTAAAATTCTTCTAAATTTTTAAAAATTTCAACTCTGTATTCTTGCAAATAGGGGTATATAAGTACTGTATCCTTGTCAGTTTATTAAATAACAATAATACAAAATATCGCTAGATTAAAATGTTTTAATTTTTTTTAAGAATATTTTTTATTACTTTTTCTTTCTAAATATTTAATGTTAGGCTACAACTACTTAATTTTTAGAAGAAAAAATGAAGAATACAAATTAAAAGAAAAAAAATTAAGAATACAAATTAAAAAAAAAATGAAGAAGAAAAATTAAATATTTCCAAAGTAAATTGAGATAATTTCTATCGATAATATGTGAAAAATTATTTTTTATAATTCTGTTTATGAAGATATATTTTTATTTTCACCTGGATTTGTCAGTAAATCTTTCTGTTTTAAAAATTATATTTTTTTGACAATTTAATTCATACTGAAAGTATGAGATATCGTTTGATTAAAAACTAAAATTTTCTTAAAAAAAAGTGTAAGTAAAATGAAAAATTTTTAAACCCACTATTTTTTAAAAACGTTATTTTTGTCATTATTGTCAAGTATAGAAAATGATGAGGAAAATAAAAAACTAATAGAAACGCATTTATAGGTTTCTTAATATTGCTCTTTTAAAATATTTACTGGCGAATATTTATTAAATGGTTTATGTTACGTAGTTCTGATGATGATCCAATCCAAACCGAAACGTCGATTTACTACCTACCATTACGAAATTATTACAAAAATTACCTTGTATGACGAAGACGACGACGTAAAACAAAAATTTGAGTTCCATTGTAAGTATTCGAGGAAACAAATCACTTAGGTATGTATATCCGATTCGCACAAAAATTTCTTATTACACTCTTTGGCACAGAATCAAATTGGCGTCGTAAAACACATCACTGTAGCGGCACACTTAAGTACAAGAATAACCAACAATACCATTAAGCATTATACAAATAAAAAATTCATAAATATAATCCAAGGATCACCAGAAATCGGCACTGTATTATTTTTTATTTATTCGGGACGCAAATAGCATTTTTCGATACACGGAAATGTAGCGGTACACTCCAAGCGGCGATCGCGCGACGTATTTTCGCGCACAATTTTCAAATTGTAGCGGTTCGGGGCTATCAACGTCACGACGAGAGCGAAGACACTGGCGTCGAATTGTTAGAACTCCCACTCGCTGTCTTTTCGACGCGCTTCGGGGTAGGTCGGGGTGTATCGGACACTCTGCACCCTACTGCATGCTTTGCAATTAATATATTATCATTAAAGTGTTTAATTAGGGTATATATGAGACGGGTTCAGTGACTCATCTTGGCGGTTTTTTTTTTTTCGTGATTAGGAAAATTATAGACGCGTCGGGGCAGATGGCTGATGGTGTGGCGGATCGAAGACAATGGTTTGGCGATTAAGAAATGTCTTGCGGTATTTACTGTAATGCTGCCCTATGTAGCCGAAAGGCGTTTTGTTTACTTGAGGCAGGTGTTACTGTCGCCAAAGGGCATTTTACTTACTTGAATACGGCGCTACTGTCGCCAAAAGGCGTTTGGCTTATTTGAGTCTTAAGTCAGGTGTAGTTCTGGTCAGAAATAATGTTTTTTTTTATATATATAATTATACAGGATGTTTCAAAAAGGTATGTCATAAATTCATCCTCAGATAGATTACCAAAAAATAAGTGGATTTGGCGATATTTACCTATACCAAAAACTAGCTCCCAACAAAGTTACAGGGTGTTAAACTAACATTCAGAAAAACTTTTTTTTTTGTAAAAAGTTTGCTGTTGCGATTTTTTTTTTTTCGAAATTTTTGCCAGTGCTGTAGATTTAAAGGCCCAATATTCTAAGGAGAAAAAAAATTTAAAGGGTCCCCTTTAAAAAGAGTTGGGGGTTTGGTACCTTTTAACCCCCCGTATTTTTTCTTTGACATAAAGAAACTTGCTTTATCGATCTTAAAATCAAAATGAACCATGAATTTTTAAAAAAATTTTATAGTGAATAAACTTTGTATCTTTCATATTTAACGAGCTATTTACAATTTTTTAACTAAATTTTTAGAGCAATTCGTCAGTCCTGGACGCATATTTACACATCCTACTATACGACGGCACCAGGGTGCTGAAATGTGTTATCCTTTGTGGCCCACAATTGCACTACAGAAGCTCATTGATTTGGGCACCCATACAAATTGTATGTTATTTGAGACTTTTCATTGTAATTTAGCTGTGTCCAGGCCGTTGGAGTATATGCCGGTAGGCGTAGCCAGGTATGGGTTAAAATTTTTTGTATTTTCTTGTATTTTTTCTTTTTTTTTTTAATACCAAAACACTTCAAATGCGTCATTTGAATGACATCATGTCTATTAACGGTATTTTAGTACACGACCGTTTACCGGCAGTTTAAGTACAGCCATTCTTATATAGGATGCAGACACGCTTACTCACTGATTTCAGCACTCGGAGAGGCCTCATGCATTAGTACCTAAATCAATGAGCTTTTGTAGCGTAATTGTAGAGACAAAGGCTAACAGATTTCAGCACCGTGGTGCCATCGTATAGGAGGATGTGTAAATATGCCCGTGCCCGGAGGCATATTTATACATCCTCCTATATGACGGCACCGGAGTGACTAAACCTGTTCGACTTTGTAGCCTACAAGTACGCTACAAAAGCTCATTGATTTAGACACCCATACAAATTTTATGTTTGTAAGACTTTACTTTTCAATTTGAGCTGTGTCCAGGCCGTTGGCGTCTATGCCGGTAGGCGTAGCCAGGTATGGGTTAAAAATTTTTGGTGGCGGCGAAGCCGCCACCCTACTAGAAGTCGTTGCTTCGTTTTCTTCTTGTATATTTTCTTTTTTTTTAATCCCGAAATACTTCAAATGCGTCATTTAAAAGACATCATGTCTATTAACGGCATTTTAGTACACGACCGTTTAACAGCAGTTTAAGTACAGCCATTGTTTCATAGAATGTAGATAAAGCTTGCTTACTGATTCCAGCAATAAGAGAGGCCTCATGCATTGGTACCTAAATCAATGAGCTTTTGTAGCGTACTTGTAGGTTACAAAGGCAAACAGATTTCAGCACTCCGGTTCCGTCATATAGGAGGATGTGTAAATATGCGTCCTGGACTTAACATATCAACAAAACTAAGAGTAGATCAGGAGTTATTGCACAAAACACGCTTATATAAATTATTGGTGTGTCTAGGGCTGTGCTTGAGTTGCCCCTGCAAAAACTACCTCTTTTATTTATATTTTGTATTCAAGAAAGAGGAGGACATGTTGAATATTTACTAAATTAAATAGTTTATAAAATATGTATAATAATTACTACCAAATGTTTATTTTTAATTGTTAATTTTTGTTAATTGTTTAATTAAAAAAATTATTTTTTTATTTATTATTATATTTAATAAACACATTTCCCAACTAACGTGTATTTTTATCAGTGGCATGGTGAACTCATGATGACGGGTGGCACACAATTTTTATGGCGCCAATCCAATATTATAAAAACCTTTTTTACAAAAATAAAAATATAATTTACAGGGGCGGTTCAAGCACAGCCCTAGGCACACCACTGATTTTTATATGGGTTTTCTGTACAATAACTCCTGACCTACCATTAGTTTTGTTGATATGTAAAGTCCTGGACGGACTGATTGCTCTGGACATTCAGTTAAAAAATTGTAAATAGCTCGTTAACTAAGAAAAATACAAAGTTCATTTTGCTATAAAAACAATTTAAAAATTCATAGTTCTTTTTGATTTTAGGATCGATAAAGCAAGTTTCTTTATGTCAAAAAATATACGGGGGGGTTAGGAGGTACCAACCCCCCAACTTTTTTTAAAGGCGTCGCTTTAAATTTTTTTCTCCTTAGAATATTGGGAAATCTACAGCACTGGCAAAAATTTCGAAGAAAAAATCGCAACAGCAAACTTTTTACAAAAAAAAAAAAAACGTTTTTCTGAATGTTAGTTGTAACACCCTGTAACTTTGTTAGGAGACAGTTTTTGATATAGGTAAATATAGCCAAATCCACTTATTTTTAGGTTATCTATATGAGGATGAATGTATGACATACCTTTTTGAAACACCCTGTATATTAGTATTATTATCTATATATGCACAAAGACATCGCTGAGGTGCTGACTAAAAAGGTATTAAAAATATTTTACACCAATTTTAAAATTAGAAATTAATGAATCTAATTAGGATGCAGTGGAAAAGATATGTGTTGGAAAACTAATTACAAGCGCGGATTATCTTTCAAGAAAAATGGGAACTCAATATGAAGTTTCACAGGTAACTGAGACGAATAGATAAGATGGTCGGTCCATCTGAAAAGACTTGGTTCGATACTCATCATATTGTAAAGCAAGAATAGAGTGATCAATCTACTAAATATTCTGTGAATGCAAATTATTATTATCTTCTATATCTATATATATAAAAGCGAAATACCACTCACGGACTGATTACGAGATCTCCAAAACCCGATTGACCCCCACTAAGAACGTATTTTATAAACATCACATTTTATGGGGGGGAAATTGGGGGTGAAAATTTGCAGGGGGAATCGATTTTTTGAAAATTGGAATTGTAGCTACTCAGTATAAATAAATAATGACGTATTTCAAAGTTTTTGGATTTTTACATTTTAAGGAGTGAAAATGAGGGTGAACATTTGTATGGAAGTATAGTTTTTTTTAGGTAGGAACGTGCAAATTAGATTTGTAGCTACGCATCATAAATAAATAATGATGTATTGCAGGGTTTTTAGATTTTCACATTTTAAGTGGAGAAACTGGGGGGAAAGTTTCTATGAGAGTATCAGTTTTTTAAAGGTAGTAACTTGAAAATTGGAATTGTAGCTAATCAACATAAATCGGGGTGAATGTTTGTATGAGAGTATCGGTTTCTTAAGGGTTGAAACTTCAAAATTGGAATTGTAGGTACGCATGATGGTGGGTGAGGTTTTCCGGATTTTCCTCAACTGTAAGTCAAATGGCACCATCAATCATCTATAAGTCGCCCCGAAGCGCTACGGCAAATAATAATAATAGTTCCCCTACACAAGTCGATTTCGGAGGTTGAAATTCACTCGTAAGGGAGTGAATTAGGGAGAGTATTACTATTAATATTATTATTATAAATAAATAAAATAAAGAAATAAATAATGACCTGTTTCAGGGTTTCAGATTTTCAAATTATAAGGGGGGAAAACTGTGGTGACATTAAATAAAATAAAAAATAAATGAAAATTAATAAAAGTAAATAAAAATAAATAAAAATAAATAAAAATAAATAAAAATAAATAAAAATAAATAAAAATAAATAAAAATAAATAAAAATAAATAAAAATAAATAAAAATAAATAAAAATAAATAAAAATAAATAAAAATAAATAAAAATAAATAAAAATAAATAAAAATAAATAAAAATAAATAAAAATAAATAAAAATAAATAAAAATAAATAAAAATAAATAAAAATAAATAAAAATAAATAAAAATAAATAAAAATAAATAAAAATAAATAAAAATAAATAAAAATAAATAAAAATAAATAAAAATAAATAAAAATAAATAAAAATAAATAAAAATAAATAAAAATAAATAAAAATAAATAAAAATAAATAAAAATAAATAAAAATAAATAAAAACAAATAAAAATATATAAATATAAATAAAAATAAATAAAAATAAATAAAAATAAATAAAAATAAATAAAAATAAATAAAAATAAATAAAAATAAATAAAAATAAATAAAAATAAATAAAAAAAAATAAATAAAAATAAATAAAAATAAATAAATAAAAATAAATAAAAATAAATAAAAATAAATAAAAATAAATAAAAATAAATAAAAATAAATAAAAATAAATAAAAATAAATAAAAATAAATAAAAATAAATAAAAATAAATAAAAATAAATAAAAATAAATAAAAATAAATAAAAATAAATAAAAATAAATAAAAATAAATAAAAATAAATAAAAATAAATAAAAATAAATAAAAATAAATAAAAATAAATAAAAATAAATAAAAATAAATAAAAATAAATAAAAATAAATAAAAATAAATAAAAATAAATAAAAATAAATAAAAATAAATAAAAATAAATAAAAATAAATAAAAATAAATAAAAATAAATAAAAATAAATAAAAATAAATAAAAATAAATAAAAATAAATAAAAATAAATAAAAATAAATAAAAATAAATAAAAATAAATAAAAATAAATAAAAATAAATTAAAATAAATAAAAATAAATAAAAATAAATAAAAATAAATAAAAATAAATAAAAATAAATAAAAATAAATAAAAATAAATAAAAATAAATAAAAATAAATAAAAATAAATAAAAATAAATAAAAATAAATAAAAATAAATAAAAATAAATAAAAATAAATAAAAATAAATAAAAATAAATAAAAATAAATAAAAATAAATAAAAATAAATAAAAATAAATAAAAATAAATAAAAATAAATAAAAATAAATAAAAATAAATAAAAATAAATAAAAATAAATAAAAATAAATAAAAATAAATAAAAATAAATAAAAATAAATAAAAATAAATAAAAATAAATAAAAATAAATAAAAATAAATAAAAATAAATAAAAATAAATAAAAATAAATAAAAATAAATAAAAATAAATAAAAATAAATAAAAATAAATAAAAATAAATAAAAATAAATAAAAATAAATAAAAATAAATAAAAATAAATAAAAATAAATAAAAATAAATAAAAATAAATAAAAATAAATAAAAATAAATAAAAATAAATAAAAATAAATAAAAATAAATAAAAATAAATAAAAATAAATAAAAATAAATAAAAATAAATAAAAATAAATAAAAATAAATAAAAATAAATAAAAATATATAAAAATAAATAAAAATATATAAAAATAAATAAAAATAAATAAAAATTATTAAAAATAAATAAAAACATATCGTTCCTTTTTTTTTATTATAAAAACGCGTGTGTAAAGCCGCGGGCAACAGCTAGTAAATAATAAAAAAACAATAAAATATTACATGGCGATATTGTTTGCTATTATTAATAAAGAATATTTTTATATTTTCAGCTGATTGTCATAAAGTCATCACTTATATCTGATACAGGTCACCTTGACAACCTGTCATAGCGTATTTTATTTAATATTGCGGACCATCATTTTGTTCCTGTTTCATATTATTTTTCTAAAATTAAATTAAAAAAATCCGAAATATTCGTATGTTATTTTACTTCCGTTAAATAACAGTTACTAATATTTTAATTTATAATTTAGTGACATTAGTTGGGAATGTTAGTTTTTCTCAATGACTGGGGGATTCATTAATCTGTAAATTAAATCTTTTATGATGCACTGCAGTTATACCGTGGTAACCAGCCTCTGTTCATGATTATTAAGGGAGTCATAACGGGTTAGCCCAATAAAAATTTTAACAACAGTTATGAAGGAACTATCAACTATCACTGAACTGTCAACTGTAACTGAACTCTCACTTGTAACTGAACTCTCACTTGTAACTGAACTCTCGCTTGTAACTGAACTCTCACTTGTAACTGAACCCTCACTTGTAACTGAACTGTCAGTTGTAACTGAACTGTCAGTTGTAACTGAACTGTCAGTTGTAACTGAACTGTCAGTTGTAACTAAACTGTCATTATTTTAGGTTACATTCGGAATCATAGTGTCAAATCATAAAATTTAATTTGATTTTAGGTTGTAAAACGTAGTAAATTGCAGAATATCATAAAACGTTGTACTTTAAACGCCCGATACCTAATCTCTACGTGCTCGTATGCAAAAATGTAGGTAATAGGGACACTTAAAGTACCATTACGTTTTTTTTTAGTTTATAACACAGGTACAGTATTTTTTTTAGTTAAACTTTATTTCGTTATTGTTTAGGACTTATTAGTTATTCATCTAAAGCATATTTCGCAAATTATACTAATAATTTTCCTTTTTTAATAATTTTTAGGTTTCAAATTCTGCTGAAAAGCTAAAAATTTTCCTCCATCTAGCATTTTATAATCATTTGTTTTAAAATAGCTTTTCATCCAGCAGTAATAAATTTATTTTTTGACCAGTCATTGCGGACAATTTTATATTTAAAAAATTATAATGCAAATATGTACTGTCAAAGTTTTTTCATACACAGCTCAGCAAACACACATACGTATAAAGGACATACTATAAAAGAACTGATGGGGTGTAAAGTACGTACATAATAGGTATATTTTCCAAACAATGGTACGTACTTAATGTAAGTACTTAAAGTACGTACTCTTTACGTACCATATCTACGTACTATGTACGTACTTAATGTACATACCTTGTACGTACTATTTTTGTACTTATTCCAATAGAGTACATTTTTTAACTTACTTTACTTCCTTATTAGTACATACACGGAAAAAAATGTGACTAGAAAATGTTACTACAATGTTGTAGTAGTAGACTTGTAGAAAAATACTTAACAATTTGTAGAACATTTTACTACAATTTATAGTTAAAAACTATTAATTATTGTAGCAATATTTAGTATATTTTACTATTGTTTGTAGAAGTAGAAATTTATTATAATTATCTTAATTACTACTACTAACTTCTGTAAAAATCTGTACAAATATTAATAATTATCTCTACAATAAAAAGTAATTTTCTCTACAAAAAATAGTAATACTTTACATCCCTTCTTATGAAAAAAATTCAATTTTGTTGAAAAATATTCTAAATATTGTAGAAATTCTAAGTCATGTGAACAAAACAGAATTCTGCTATTGGCCAACGTTTTCTGACGTCGATCATAAACGGCCAGACAGCAGTAGCCGTTCGCCATGTTCACATAACAAAGCATGGTACATATACGAGTACCTATAACACATTATTATATTATAAGCACCGATGCGTTTAAGAAAATTTTAATAATAAATTCTATTGGTGGTAAGTACATTTATTATTATTTCTGAATAATTTACCTTTAGATAACTAATTTAAAAACCTTAGTAGATTATTTTAAAAAAATAGTTGTGGCCAACGATCGAATGTTGTGCCCAACGATCGAATTTTGTGCCAAGTTCAATGATGTTTTTTTGTCTTAATTGTGACATACCTACTTTCTCATTTTTGTTAGTATACCTGCATATTTTATTTTATTTAAAAATGAGCGGGATTTTGTTTGTAGACTACTTTAATTAGTATAACTAAAATTTTGCATTTTTATTGGCATTTTTTACAACATAGACAGGTGCAAGATGTAACAAAATGCCAATCAAAATGTAAAATTTTATGACCCATAATTTTAGGAAGGGTAAAATAATGTAATATTAAATAATTGTATTATCTATTATATCATTAAAACTAATTTATAATAAATTTTCTAAATAAACAATATTTTAATAAAATAACTAAAACTTTCTGTAACAAAACACATGAAGGAGAACCATCCATATAATCTGAAACAGAAAAAATTCAAAGCAGTATTGTAACTTCATATCATTTTGAATCTCTTTTTTCTTTTAGACATTATCACAGTTTTATACTATCATTATAATATTTAATAATTAATAATAGTAGTCCCTTCATCTTTTTTAGTTAGATGTAGTACTTTTAAAAAACAGATGCCTGCGGGATCAAGCTTTGATGTCCTTTTTTAAGGTCCTTCTTTGATTCGTCAATTTTACTTTGCTGTTTTCTAATTATGAAATAAAGTTTTTTCTTCCTTGGAGTTAACTATTCACTTGGATTTAAAAATTCAAGATCTAATCGTTGTTTTTAGGCAATAATTATATTTCATTAAATGAAATTTTGATCGAATGTAACTTTCTTTTCACTGGTAATTTGTTTGATGGTATGACAACAATATTACTTTAGTATTACTCATTTAGTGTTCATTTAGCTTCCAAGGGCACTAAAGACAAAGCCAATTTGCACAGTCTTGTAACCTATAAATGGTATTTACCTTTATACAAACAACGCTATTAAAATTAGATATTATGAATTTATTACGAACAGGACCTGCTAAACACATGTTAAAACACCAAAATACCTTTGCTTAATTTTAAATTTAACATGATTAACTAAAACTAAATAAAGTTAAAGTACTTACCACGTTTTATTCAGCAACCATAACCATATTGTTTTGTTCGGTTTTGTTATTGTATCGCACTATCGGTTCGATCGGGCGACAATCCCAAAGTAAGATTTACATTTTACAAATAATTGAACAATTCATGTTTTTCAAATAAGTGTAGTATTTATATAAATATATAATTTTAAAACAATACTTTCCGTGTGTTACTTTTGTTACTAAGCGAAATATGTTTGAATTATTCAATTATTCAGTGTACTTTAAATTTCAATATCATTCTGTTATTGTAAAACGGACTGGTATGCGCGGATGTGTTGCGCAGTAACCTGTTGATATAACGCGCATATGTTATAAGCCCCCCTGCTGACTATTAAAATAGTTTTTTTTTTTCATTTCCCAATGAGCCTGAAAGGTATGTGAACAGTGCGTCATAAATATACTAAAAATAATTGGTCATTGTTAAAAAATTAGATCAAAGCCAATCCAAAAATCATAAAAAGTTAACAGTATAGTAATTGATTGTGAGTACAAAATTAGTTTTGTTATGCAAGCAATATTTTGACTTCAATAACATTACACTAGGTGTAGAAATGTAGTTATATATTAATTTTTATATCTGAGCCTAAGACAAGTATCGCAAATGATATAAAATAAGATGTTTAATAGAAAATATCAAACACCATGTTTAATGTATCTAATACACGTTTTATTGTTATTTGGGAACCTTAATTGTTGTTTTATGTTTTGATTTTTAACCATAAAAACATTCTTTTTACAGGATTGCAGAGTGGTTGAAAGCCTGTAATCGAGAAAACTTGCTGAGCAAAACTTCAGAAGAATTATACAAAAATTATAGATTGTGTGAGAAACATTTTGAACCAATGTTTTATTCAATTGGATTAACTCAGAAACATTTATGGGACAATGCAATTCCAACTATATTTGAACATAATGTGTCTAAAAATATAGGTGTTAAAGACACAATTACAGTTATTATTCCTGAAGAGGTATTAGAAAATATAATTTAAGAAAGCTATAAAATCGCCACTACCTGCTGCCCTTAAACATCCACAATTAAGGACAGGGACAATCTTTAATAAAGTCAGTTTAAGAACATAAACGATCTGCGCATGCTTAGATGTCAAAATAAGAGCGGCACTAATAGTGACTGACTTTAAGTGAACTTGCAAATAACTCTGTATTATTTATTTCTATTTATTTTATTTTTTACATTAAATGATTAAATTGTTTTGCTGTCTACCTTATGTGAAAGTTTTTAGGCGACCATCAGCTCTTCTTCGCCATCTCGCAATTTCCTGTTCTGCAAACTTCTTCTCTTTGCATTTGCTACTTTTTATAGCACCTTCTGCAACAAAATAATATCAATTAGAAACTTAGATACTTAAGATGAAGAATATTTTATGAGATTATGTAATAAATAATAATATGACAAAAGATGTAGAGTAAAGTAAGCGATAGTTTCTACGGCTCAAAATCATCATTGTCAATATACTCCTGGGTGTATATTTCTCTCATTTGTATCCATCTGTTTTGACCTTAAAAAATCCAATACGTTCCTGCCACTGCTCTATAATATCGGTACTACAACAATTCTGTTTGTTAAGCCAGACCTCCATCAGTTTGAAGTCTAATGGCTGGAAGTACACAATTTCATTAGATACACAAATAATTGTACAGGATAGAGGGTTTTAAATGCAACGACTTTACAGAAACTGGCATGCAATATTAAAATCAAACATTTTACCCACTACAACTGTAATTTGTTGCTAGCCGATTAGTTATTAAGGTAGCCATATACCTTTTGACAAAATCCAAAATTAAAAAATCAGAATCTGTAATTCATTTCCTTTGCACCTTTTCATTTGTCTTGTAGCATTTTTGTAATGTTTACTATGGGATGACATATCTATAAATTTTATTTATTACATATATTTTAAAATGAAAAAGAAACCAATCACCAGCAGAAAATGATGAAACTATGTACTTATAACACGCACTAAAAAGTCTAAAAAACTGTTTTAAATAAATTATTGACAATACATGATAATTGTTTTTTAAAGAAACACTTAATACTTAAATATTTAAACATAAAACCAAACTGTTGAAATCATTGAAACGTGATTGGTTGCAAGATAAAGGCACACGAAAGGATAATTACGTTGTTGAACATATGAACACCATATAAAACTTAAAAAAAAAACAGGCGAGTTTAGGTTAGGTAAAATAAATTGTGTTTCTTCTTTGCATTCTTCGGCCTCCGCTCAACAGGAATTTGGTAAAAACATAGGGTTTTCAATAAAATAGATATGCAATCAAGATTACGTACACTTAGGTACGTACTTAGTACGTATTTTTCTGTACGTACTATTGTTTACGTACTTGAAACGTACATTTTATATCCTGTATGTATAAAGTACCAGAACTGTACGTATTTAAGACGTCTAAACTATTACACAAATGTTGCATTATCTAATTATTTTCATTGATTTTTTTAAAATAACAGATTAAAATTTTTTAACCATATCTATAAATTATTGTTTGATTATCTATAAGGTGGAATTCGAATTAACTTAAATAAAACTTTTATGTAAATAAACTAAAATATTTTTTGTAATTTCCATCTAGTATTTTTGTAAATCATATGTTGTAGATGTAGAGATGAAGAATTAAAACGAATTACGGTTTAATATTAATATTTTTGTGTTTTTTATATTATAAGCTTGATGATGACTATGTTAACCAGAAATTACTCGCAAAAATTTGATAAATAAAATATACTATTTTGGTATAAATTTTGAGAGATTTTCTTACTTACAACGGACCACATTGGAGACAATAGAGATAATTCTTAATTCCATTTTTAAAGTTATTAAAAAAAAGCAAGTGGCGCGTGTTACAAAAATAGATGCACGATTAAAATCAATGAAAAGGTTTAGGTCACCTTGTAACGAGATTTTATCGGCCATCCGTCAGTCGGGTGTACAATAGAGGTGACTAAACGGAAATTCATAATTCACCTTTTTTGTGCAGACCCAGGATCCGATGCTCGTCCGAAAGCACTTGCAAATATGAATCCCATTTGATAATTTGATGATGTTCCGTCCGTTTTTTCGTCAATCGTTCGGACGAACATGAAAGAGAGACATGATAGATATGCGGCACATCTGGAGAGACCGCAGCGCCATCTAAGCTGTACATTATATATTGCTTTGTGCTGATATATTCACTGATAGCGGTCCGACCAGGGTGGTGGAGAGAAATTGAAAATACGGAATAAATATACATTTGATGGGCCGTAAATTGAGAAAAGGAATATTTTTCGAGTCGATGTATGTGTATGAAGAGGAAGATTTGTGTGTGTGTATCTGCAGATTTTTATGTATAAGGTTTTTGCAGAAATGATTGGTTATTGTTGTGTCGCTTGACGTAGGGTTTATTCCATTTTATTTTTTCACCTATTTAAAACTTCTTTATAGCTAAAATAACCTCCTTTTTATTCTTTCACGTAAATTTTTTTGTAAACTAGTATCAAGGGTATTATCCCTGAACATCACAAACAAATTAATTTGAATTCCTCATTTTTGTTCAAAACGTTGAGACGCGTTAAAACCTCGTTTTAATTTGCGCATTTGTAGGGGGATTTACCGATACTTACTAGAATATTGTTGGGGATTCCCAAAGACTCGATTTATTCAGGAAAGAGGGCGATATATTTAGTATCCCCGTGGTATTGAGACCGGCGTTTCTATCGAATTCTGTCGGCGTTTCGTTGTGCACTTTCTATTAAAAAAATTACTAGTAGGTGTTGTAAAAATAGGCCTGATGACTTTTGTTATATTTGTGGACACTTAATAGTGAAGAAGTTTAAAAGAAACATTACTGATTTCGTAAAAAATGCATATTTTAAAGTCAGACTTGGAGGTCAAGATAAACCTTGGGCGCCACATGATATTTGCAAGATTTGCGAAGAAGCCTTGAGGAATTGGTTTAAAGGAACAAGAAAAGCCCTACCGTTTGAAATACCAATAGTCTGAAGAGAACCTAAAAATCACATTGACAACTGCTATTTTGTCTTTGTGATATTAAAAGCCATAACACAAAATCTCTAAAGTATATTAACTATCCTAATCTTTCGTCTGCAATAAGACGAGTTCCACATGACGCTGATATACCTGTACCTGTTTCACCTAAAGTATTACAGTCTATCGAATCAGAATCTTCAACAGATTCAGAAATTGACATTTTTGAGCCATCTATCTCAGAAACCCGTGAACCGCAGCTATTTTATCAAGTAGAACTGAATGACTGAATGACTGAAGCGTGTTTTTTAGTTTTTTTAAACTATATTTATTTTTCACTTTTTAGTTCGATGTATTATAAAAGCGTGTTTTTTAGTTTTTTTTAAACTATATTTATTTAGTGAAGTGCCTACAATCTATTTTGTGGGAATAAGTGAACTTATTTAATTTTTACTGCATTCCAGGTATTTTCAAAAATAACATGTAGACATATGCCTTTTCTACTAAATAGATTTTTGTAATATTAGTTGATAAGAAGGATATAACATAACTTTTTTAATTCACTGCACAACAGCATTTCTGATGATTGAGTTATATTACATGACACTAGCTTAATTTTTAATGAAGACTTCAAATCTGCAATCTAAATTTCTGTATTAGCTCTAGTTTAGAAAATATGATACTTGGCCGTTTCATAGTGAAACACAATTTGTTTTAAGTTAATCATATTTTATTTAGTTCTTAAGGTAAAAAAAACTTTCTTTTATAAGAATTCCTTGCAGAGGTTAAACCCATAGAACTGTTCTGAATGCTCCAATAATAGTCAGCCAACATGTGTGCGTTCCAGTAGCCTTGATACCGTTTCTCCATCGTACGAAGGTCCTAGTGAAATCGCTCGCCCTGTTCTTCGCTTAGGGCCCCAAGATTAGCGGAAAATAATCTAGGTAGTTGTGAAGAAAGTGCAACTTGATGCTCATGTTACATCCAAGGGTTTGAAAGTGACTCATTAGTTGTTCAACGTGTTGAGAACAGTTAGAACTTTTCTTATTTCCCAAAAAATTTTGAACAAGCCAAACAAACTCATTTCATGCGTTTTTCTCAATTTCTGTCATAGTGTCCGTAAATTTTGTATCTTTTATTAATGATCTTGACTGTAGCTCATCGAAAATACCCGCTTTTATCTTTTTTACACTCAGTTTCGGGAATTTTTTTGATAGAAATAAAAAAAAATTCCAGTTTTGTTAAGACCTTTAACAAACTGTTTTATAAGCCCTAATTTAATATGCGACAGAGGCAGAATTATACGATCTCTTGACACTAAAGGTGGGTTTATCACGTTTTGTTGTCCTGGAACTAGATCTTTTCGTGTAGGCCAATCCTTTTTAACCCAATGTTGATTTTTAGCTCTACTATCCCACAAGCGAAGAAAACAAGGATACTTTGTGTAACCACCTTGCTGGCCTAATAGAAAGTTGACCATTTTTAAATCAGCACATATGATCCAGTTATTTTTCACATATTTAATTTTGTCCAAAAACCAGGGCAATAGTTGTATATTCTTCTTTTACTTTTGTACAATGTGCAATAGGCAACGACCCTAATTTATTCCCATTGTGTAAGAGAACACATTTTAAACTTCGTTTTGACGAGTCTATGAATAAACGCCACTCACTAGAAACATAATTTTGTAATCCCATTACAGTCATCAATCCAGGTACATCTTTATAAAATACGAAATTGTCTTCTTCAGCAAAATATTTGAGGAAATTTTGTTCTCTTGTGCGGTAATAAGAAATTTTAGTTTCTTCGTTACCAATTTTTACTCTTTTAGCCTTGAAGCCAAAATTTCTAAAGCTGACTTTGACAGTCCCAGATCTTTAATTGTCGTTTAAATCATCTTGATTGAATGGTTTTGGCATTCCCAGGTCGCATTCAAAGTCACTATCACTTCTGTCGTTTTTCGTCTCAAAATCTTCTGGCTCTTCCTGTAAAGTACCAGATTGAGGTTCAGGTGTAGACTTAGGGCTCAGGAAATGTCTATGTGCCGATTGTATGGAAGAATATTCCCATTTAGCTCAATTTTTTTGGTAAATACCAGTTATGTTTACCAAACAAAAATAACAATCGTCATGGTGGTTCATGGGTTAATTCCAAATCATAGCGGTTTTGTATTTAAAGCTATGTCTTTTCTCATTTGTCCATAAACGTAGGAACTCAACGCATGTTTTGCATACCTTTTGCGGAATCCAAGGCTTATTCTTCATTTTCAGCGGGTGCCCAAAGTAATTTTTGTAAGCCTTATTTACGAATGTTGTCACATTTAAACGGTATTCTTTAAATACATACTCTCCGCAAATGAAACAAAAATTGTTTGAATCATTCACACATACTCTTCTTGACGATGCCATATCAAATTACAAAATAAAACAATAATTTAAACAAGAAAGATAATTTCACTGTCTTACTAAACCTTTCCCTAAAATAACAAAAGATCATTTCTTAAGAATTCTGAAATTGTGTTTTACCGGTCATTAAAGAGAGGTACTTTTACCTTTATAAGTGCGTTTTAAAAAACTACAGGGGGTGTCCCCTGTCGTACAACAGAGGGGTTGTTAAAGAGGATTATAAACTAATGGTATTTCCAAATAAAATTAAATATCTATAGTATAATAATTCAATAATAATTAATAACTAAACTGCAAATGAACACTATAATACAGCGAATTTTTAGTGAAAGCCATAACTCGTAAAGAAGAGCTGTCAGAATAAAAGTGGGGGTATATTTAGAATCAGCGAGTTAAAATTAGTAAACATCATGTGACATAAGTCATTTATCAGTCAAAAAGTGTAATTTTGTTGGCCAGTGATTATCTGCTTTTTTGGCTACTTAAAGTTTGTTTCATCGTATTACCTCTAATATAAACTTAAACTACATTTTTTCCCTTAATTTGAAATAAAATTTTAATTAGTTTAGGACCTTGTCAAAAAGTGTCAAAATTTTAACGCCATTTTCCGTTATTTAAGACCTTTTAACTAATTACCACAGAATTACACTTGATACCGTCAAACGGGGTGACTTCGGCCATTTGGGGTCGCTTCGGACAACAGGTAGATTTTTTGAATATGCATTCACAGCGGCAACAGTGTAAAAGATAGCCCATATTAGTATGTTACCCAAATGTTTACAACTTAGTTGCCGTTAGATGATGGTGTGTTGCGGTCGCACGTCGTGATCAGTTTTCCGTTTCACGTAATTTTTATTTTGGTAAGAATTTCTTAATTCAAAAGATACTGAAAAGTAAGTTGTGCCCACCTCATTTGCATATTTTAGTACAATTTTTGTTTATACTAGTAGGAAGGGTGATGTTTTGAGAATATTTTAGCCAGGAGTTCGTTTGTTTATCTTTACACACATTTCATATACAGGGGTGATAAATTATACGTTTTTAGGGGGCGACTTCGGACATGGGCCGAATTTATGAGAAAGTGGTAGGTGGTAGAAGCTACCAAAATTATAAACCAGAAAAACTAGAAAATGCCATCCGTGATGTGAAAACCCACAGGAAAACCATACGGCAATCTGCTGAATATTATGGTGTACCTAAATCGACTATTAGCGACAGAATTAACAATGTTAATGTCAAAAAAGTCGGCGGCCAGACAATACTATCGTCAGAAGAAGATGGAAGGCTGGTTGTGGCCATTAACCTGGCGGCAGAATGGGGATTTCCTCTTTCTCCGTACGATGTCCGAATGATAGTCAAACAATATCTAGACAGGAGAGGGGTAAATATAAAAAAATTCTGAGATAATCTTCCGGGACACGATTGGGTAAAATCATTTTTATCCCGACACCGTAATCTTACGACAAGATTTTGTCAAAATATAAAGAGATGTGGGGCACAAGTAAGTGAAGGCACTTTAATGGAATATTTTCGTGAGCTCCGAGTATCCCTGGAAAATGTTGACCCATCGCTAATAATTAACTATGACGAAACTAATTTTAGTGATGACCCGGGTAAAGTCAAGGTGATTTGTAAAAGAGGATCGAAACATTGCGATCGAATAATGGATTCGTCTACATCTAGCGTAAGTGTAATGATGTCGGCTTCAGTAAGTGGCGACCTTCTTCCATCCTTCGTGGTGTATAAGGCTAAGCATCGGTATCAAGAATGGGAAGAAGGTGGACCGAATGGATGTGGTTACAGTGTGAGCAGCTCAGGATGGTTCGATTCAACAACTTTTTTGGAATGGTTTCGCCAGATAGCTTTACCTTATTTCAGAAAAAAGGATGGGCCGAAAATTTTTATTGGTGATAACTTGTCCAGTCACTTAACAGTAGAAGTTATTGAGGAATGTGCACGTCAGAATATAAAATTCATCCTACTTCCACCAAATGCCACCCACCTTTGCCAGCCGCTGGATGTTTTTTTTGCGCCCCTTAAGAAAACATGGAGGAGAATTCTGACTGAGTGGAAGTCCAAAAGAAAAGGTCCATTTCAGAAGAAATATTTTCCAAAACTTCTCAGGAAATCTTTAGAAGCAATTGAAGCAAATTCAAAGAAAAACGTGTTGTCCGGATTTCGCGCATCGGGTATTTGGCCCAACAATCCACAGGAAGTTCTAAAACGTCTGCCTCAAAGACTTATAACTGAAGATAATCCCCCAGGCGGTGAAATAGATAAATCGCTACTGGCATTTCTTAAAAAAAATAGAAACCCTGAATTGCAAACAAGAACAAACAGGCGCAAACGAGTCAATGTTCCACCAGGAAGGCCAGTCATCCTTGCAGATATGAATGTTAAATTCGAAAACGAACCACCAGAAAATTTTCCTTCCACGTCTGGGGTATAAAAACCTAGAAAGTGCCAGAACATTCCATCTGTTTCCGATTTATTTGATGAACATTTTTTACCAGCTGACGCATCTGATTCGGAAGAAGAAATTACTTCCGAGAAACCAAGAGACCAATCTTCAAATGAAGATATTAAGATAAATGATTTTACCCTATTTAAACTTCCCATAGAAAATTCTTTAAAAAGCAAATTCTTTGTTGCGCAAATTTTAAACGTAGAAGGTGAAAATTACCTGGTAAAATTTCTTTGACAAAAAAATTTTGGGGCTCATGTTTTCTTTTCTTTTCCAAACGTGTCTGATGAGAGCATTATTGGAAAATTTTAAATTGTTCAAACGGTTTTTCCTTCACATTCGCCTGATGTTGTTATAGAGTAGATTACAGTTGTATTTATGACAAAAATTTACTCTTCTAGAATAACCTGTTTAGTTTTGTTATATAAGAATTATTATGTTTGATTTTTAAAATAAATAAATCTTTTTTATGATAAAATGATGTTTTTCTTATAACAAATAATTTTCCTACTAGTGTAGACGATTAAAAAAAGAAAATGTTTGTCCGAATTAACCCCTGCAACCGTTAAACATCGGTTTTACGTAGTTTTATATGGCCGTCCGAAGTCACCCCACTCGATGGGGTGACTTCGGACAGTTTTTAATAAAAAAAATATAATAACTGGAAAAAAATTAGAAACATTTGACATTGTCAAAATGTAACTAGATGTTAGGGGCATCTTAGCTGAAATTTACAGAATTTTAGTTATCTGGGTTTTTAGTTTGTGATTAAGAAAGTTGCAAAAAGTGTCTGAAGTCACCCCGTTTGACGGTATTTAAATTACTGAATTTTATGTTTATTTATTTTGTTTAATTTAAGAAAATGATGTCACTAACTTAATCAATCGCAAAGTTTTTAGTATTTTGCATCAATGAGATATCAGTTCATTTTGGAAAAGGGGTCTCTTGCCCAAAATATTTTGGGAATTCCTGCTCTAAATTAATGTTTTGCCCATTGTTCAAAATTTTTTGGGACACTTCAACTAATGTTTTGTTTTGATCAGTAGTATGTAAATACTTGTATATCAAAATGTTTGACACGCTGAAAAATCTTGCAACTTTATTTCGAAAAAACGTTTTTGAAGGTTTTAAATAAAAAACAATTTTGGCTGTTTTTTTTTTCATCGTTTGGCTTGTTTACATCCAACTTTTTGTAAACCAAGCCAAGTCTGTAAATATTTGAAAGAGATCGTAAAAAAATACCATTAAATATATTAATATGGATTTAATTTTTTGAGTAAAAAGAAAATTTAAAATTTAGATTCCAAGGTTGTTAACCTCTTATTTATCGTACATTTCATATTTCAATCGGATCCATTCAATCCGTCTGCATACCTATAGGATTACATTCTTATCAATCTCCCCATATCGGTCAATACGGATTTACTCAAGATTTTCTGCAAACATGTCTGATTTCTCATATTATTAGCTCCACCTTGATATATGGGCGAAAAGGGGCATCGCCAATATGAGTGATTGACTCTTTAAGAGATTGCTTTTTCTATCTTTATCGATTATACAGTATTCTATAACCGCTGACTAAGCAGTTCACTTATATTTCAGCTTCTCTCACCTTAGATATTGCTTCACGGTAAACCGGAAGCAGAATCCAGCTGGACTATTTTACACAGACGATATTTCATCATTAAATTGTTTATTTTTTAATTTTGGGTTGATACTTTGCCACTTTCATTTTAAACAATGTTAATTACCTAGAACTGAGACTGCAACAAAAAAAAAATAATTCATTCATTATTGATCAAAATTTAATCAGAATTTAGGGGTGGGAGTATCCATGTGAGTGGTTGGGATTAAATACGAAACTGTATAGAAACTAACTCTTCTCCTTAATTTATTAAAAATTTGCAGAGATATGTTAATCTCTTCGTACTATTTTATAACACAATTTCTCTGTTCTTCCAGAAAATTAGCGTTGAAAAATCTTATATGTTGTACTAGTAATACCTTCTGTACAAAAACAGGGAGTGTGGGACTTACTCTTATGCACTACCTACTAAAACTCCACCTTTTACAGAAGCCTTTATCTAAGTCTCCAGGTCCAGTTTCATCTTAGTTCCTCGCATTTTCTGATAGTCTATTTTTTCCTTCTGTTTTCTTCATGACTCTCCTTTTAGTTTGTTATTCCGCTCCAGTTTACGTGACATTCTATCATAAACTTAACATCTTTCTGTGAGGTTAGATTTCCATTTATTCCGCAAATATTGTTTCTTTCCGTATTTCAACGGACGCACTTAAGGATTGTGTGTTCGTGTAAATCCTCTTTGCTGCAGATACAGTCTTGTTCGATTAATTTGGTCCACCCTGTGTGTATATTTCCTAAACAAACCAAGTCCACTAAGAAACTGTAGTAATGTTGTAATTCAATCTACGAAGGTTACACATATGCCAGGTGTTCAGATTTGGGATTAAGGTCTTCGTCCATTGTGCGGTTTGTAGGATTTCATTCCATGCATTTTGGCAAGATGTTCTAGTTCACTATTTTTCGGCCCTTTGTTTTAGTGGGTATAATCCGACTCTATCCTGGATCATCAATATCAGTCTAACCATAGTTATCCCGAGATCGTGCGGTATGCACTGGTTACTTTTATCATCATTCTTGTTGAAGCATTTTTCCGTATTTTTTTGTCTACGGTCCTGTGCTACACCGGTGCTCCATACGGAAGGATGGAGTGTACCTTTTATGTATGGCATTTTTTTTACCAAGGTTGCTCTCTCCATTGAGTTCTTCATATGTTCATCGATATAAATGCCCGTACATGTAGTACTTTTTGTAGGAATGACTTTCGTATTTTTAATGGAAAACTAAAATCCTCTATTTCTGGAAACCTTGAAAATAAGAGTTGTTTCTATTCATTTATTCAAATATCATGCCGTTTTAATTAATCCGGGTTTAGAACCTGATCTGACGATCAGGATGAGGTCGTCCTGATACATTATGATTTCAGTCTTCGGGCAGCTTAAGTATCAACACCTCATCATAGAGAATGTTCCACAATGTTGGATCCAGTACAGACATTTGTGGAATCCTTGATACATATTTTTGTGATATATAGCTACATATATTTGCCTTTTTTCAAAATAACTTCTTATTATATTCACTAACCACCCTAGGATACCGCAATTTATTTATAGGTTTATGGACCATTCTACCGTATTAAATCCATTCTTTGTAGCCATGCCAAAACAGCGTAAGACAAAATAGCGCAGGACAAAATAGCGCAAGGTGAAAATTGCACAAGGATAAAATAGCGCAAGGTCAAAATTGCGCAAGAACAAAATAGCGCAGCACAAAGTAGCGCTGGGACAAAATAGCGCAGGACAAAATAGCGCAGAACATAAGCGCTTGTCAAAATATTCCAATATTCTAATTAAAATTTATAAAAAAACTTAACTAAGTTATCTAACCTGAAGCCATCGCAGGTTGCTTTAAAAAAAATTTTACGTAAAATAGAAAAAATAAAAAAAATATATAACTAATATACCTAACCTGTGCGGGCCTGGAGCCATATACAGCAACCCGCCATGGCTCTACGCGGCACAAGTTAGGTATATAATAGGGATTTGAAAATTTGAAAACAAATCTCAAAAATTCCCCTACGAATTGTCAAAATCATCCTTGAACCCCAAAGGTGAAAACAAGGTAATTCTGATTTTTTGGATTTCGCGATCTACGTATATTTAATCCACAATTTTCCTAGGTAAATTAGTTTTTTTTTTAATATCAAGAGCGTTATCCAGTACACTCCTAACCAAGATTTAAAATCTGCTAAATAATACAGTCCAATTTAGCAAAATCGCGCGCTCGATGGCTCGATGTCTGTACGATGTTTCTTTGAGAGGTATTCAAGTCGGATTCGGATGTGCGTTTTAGCTTTTAGTAGAGCAAAATTTAGTACAAAAGTCGCTTATTGCTCGAGATGATAAAAATTGGCAAAGAAACAAATCAGGCCCTATAGGTATTATGTAAATAAGTAATAAGGAGTATATGAAACGGCCACTTAGACATTTTTTAGTATCTATGTAGGACAGACATTTTTTATGACAAGAAAAAAACAAAAAACAGCAATTAATAAATATTACTATTATTTACATCACCGTAGATTGTAAACTAATCGAGCTATCGGCTTGATTTTTTTATGATAAAATAGAAATATGACCGCAAGTTTCAGAAAATATTATAAAATAATAGCATGCACCAAAAACAAGATATATAGATTTATTTTAAAAATAATATTAAAATATTATGATTTAATTGCAAACAAAATCAATAATTGTAAATTACTTATATGTAGACAATCGCAGGTATGTACGAGATTGTCAACAGATAAAGGATATTTAGTTAACATATTTTTTTTTAACTGGACTTTACTTGCTATATAAAAATAAAGTCAATTTATATGTATAACATTTATTACGATCCATACTACTCATTATTGAGCATCATTTCGAGGAGGGTTTTGTATTTCTAACCCCCTTATAAACGAAAATCGATTATTTCTGGGAGAACACAATAATTCATATAAAAACACTGGGGTTTTCTTTGTATTGTGTTATGCCAGAAATTATTATCTCGTTCTATTTTTTCCACTAAAAATCCCAGAGGGGTCCACATCACGAAAAAACAACATTGCCTTTTTGTTGTGTAAAGCTAGCCCTGGACCTGGTGGAAATAAATGTGGTTTTGTTTCAAATGTATTATTGTCGTCAATTATTACATATTTTATAATTTTTTGCCTTATTGCATCTTGCGATGTTAACTTTGAGGCAGAAGCAGGGCATTTAATTTCAATTACACAATCAATTCCTACCAGGCCATTAGGACTAGCCCCCAAAATAACATAAATTCAGATCGACAAACAGAACCACAATTTTCGACATGCTAAATAAATTTTTCTGAAAATTGACTTAGTTCTATTTTTGTTTCTAAGCCATATCTTGTATGTTCATTTCCTATGTGCGTGGAATATACCAAATGTTTTATAAAATTTGCTTTTAGTCGCATTTTACAATTAGTACCAAAATTAGAAACAGTTATGTGTACACTTATTTCCACCAACAACGATAATACAATTTTTGAGACTCTGTCACTCTTTTGTAAATGAAAATACTATCTATTTATCTATGAACTAAATAGAAATGAAAAATTAATGTGGTTGTGAGACGTATTCAGTATTTCCCCTTCACCGGTCGATCGGGGCATAATTCGCATTTTTAACGCGTTTCAACTAGTTTTTACACGCTTGATCAACAGTTTATCACCCTTGTGATTATTTTGCCTTTTGCCAAAATATTTTTTAGAGTGATATAGGTTTATGTTTATGCATTATTTTTGTTTTCCTATAGGTATCTTTTATGTAGAAATTTTTAATAAAATATTTTATGAAATTAAGTTTCAATTTAATAAATATCTATACAAAATTATTAAGATCAATTGATAAATAAAATCGTTTATAATAAAGAACAAAAAAAAATAATTTTAGTAGTTTTTACATAATATGCAAGTAAGCGTCTCAGAAACGTCAAATCTACAGCAGCGTTACGAAAATTTAATCTGTCTAGTTAGAGGTTAAAAGGCAAGCCGATCCTGGAGATATGGTCAATATCAGTACGACGTTGCTAAGTAGTTATTATATCGGGTAAATCTAATACATTTTTTGATTTTTAGTATTTCCAGGTTTACAAAAAAATAGGCTTTGTAGAAACAAAAATATTTGAAATAAACATCATATTTTTTGTATATAAATACGGCTACAGACTCGTTTTTTTTTACATTTTGCTTTGTTAATATATTAAAAATGCTTCTTTTGATATATCAAAATTTGGACTTCGTAGTCCCATTATGCACGACTCCATAAATATGCATGCTAAATTTCATAAACAAATATTAAAAAGTAGGCCTGCAATCTTGGAATTACTTTTAAATTAATTTTAGCACATGGATAACGCTCTTAACTAGACTACTGGCATATTTTGTTAAGCGTTAATTTGTTTCACACTTTTTTAAAAAACTATAATTAGACAAGGCAATGATTGATCTCACATGCGCTTACTTGTCCCTCATGTACTTGTCGGATCCTAAAATGTTAAAAAAATGGAACTACACTTTAAACATTATCTACATAGGCGTCGTCGGAACAGTATTTTTTCAAATCGTTTTAATGAATTTTATTTATTAAAAAAATATATTTTGTACATTACGCGCTATTTTTTCCTTGCGCCAGTTTGTCCTGCGCTATTTTGTCCCGCAGCTATTGTGTTGTTGCGGTATTTTTTTCTTGCGCTATTTTATCTTTACGGTATTTTGTTTCTGTGCTCTTTTGTCCTGCGCTATTTTGTCCTGCGATATTTTATCTGAGCTATTTTGTCCTGTGCTGTTTTTTCATGGAGCCCAATTCTGTGCATATTACTGTCTGTCAGTGGTGTCTGGTATTTGCTATTATTGCTTTGACGGCCTCCACAATGGATCTTTCTTACGGAATCCCTATTGGAACTCGGAGAATGTTAGGTGTTCCTTAAGATAGATTTTTATTAAGAGTTCCACTAGCTTGCCTAATACATCCGGGACACATATATGCTTAATTTTGTCGTTTTTATCTCGCCTTTCGGGATGAGGTGTACTGTTACCGTTTTCCTGAATATCGGGAAGGTCTGTGTTTTTACGATATTTTTGTGTACCGTTGGAAGTTCTTTAGGCATAACTCTGGTACCAGCTTTGACGGTTTCTTAAATAATTCCCAAAAAATGGGACCCACAAATATTCTTCGACATATTCCAACCCAAACACCAATTTTTGGGGATGCAATGATTCTTCAACAAAAAAATAAGGATTTTTAGTTGACCACCACCTCATATTCTGTAAATTACGGTATACAAAAAGATAAAACCAAGCCTCATTTAAGAAAAAACTATAGTAACAATTTCTTCATTGCTTAGGATATTTTGGAACCATTGTTAAAATTTCACTTGTCTTTGATAATACATTATAAAAGCTCAAGAAAATATTTTAGCGTGTATGCATGACAGTACTAGCCATTTTTTAGAATGAGTTGGCATCAGGGACGACACTAGGGGGAGGGGGTCATGTATTCCTAAATTAAAGCCAATTATATTGCCCTTTGAAATTTGATTTAGCAACCCTTTGACCCCTGGTATAAATTAAAAAAATTTCAATACACAAACCATTTCTTGTTAAAATATTTCTATTAAAAAGCAGTAAAAATATTTTTCTATGGATATAATAACAAAATTACACTATTGTTGATGAAGTAAATATTCTTATTTGATAATTCTGATAATATAAAGTACCCTTAATATGAGAACATAAAGTAGTCATTCCCTAATTATTTTAATAAAATTAAATATGCCATTTCGTGTGCCATAAAATAACAAACATTAAATAATTATCTGGAAGAAAGATGTCATTTTAATTTTAATAATTATAAAAATGTGAGGCAAAGAAAAAGTAACAACATACTACCTAGTACATTACATACTAGAATTCAAGTTTAACTTTTAAAATAGATTTTGTTTTAGTTTCGTCCATCTAGATTGTTATTCCTATTATAAATTGCTGCTAGGAAGTGCCGTTTTGGGACATCGTGCTCCCAAACACCTACCAATCATCGAAAGGCCGTCACTAAAGATAAATTTATCGAAGAATGAATGAATCTTTGAAAGTGACGATATTTTTTAGGCACCCATTTGGCTAGTAGAGTCTCTTTTATTTTGATTTATAGGCAGTTTGATTTTTTAATAAATTGTACTTTGTTAAAATAATATAATTACGGTCGAAAATAACCTTCCAGACGGAAAAGGTTAGTTTGCGGCACGACGCGAAAGAGTAGTGCTATTATACTTTTTCTACGATATCTTTTACTTGCAATTTATGAATTAAGAAACCTTAATTCCATTAGAAAAGCAACCATATTGTTAAATTTTTACTCATTATTATTGTTTTACTTTAAAAAATGTTTTTGTCTTTTATATATTTAACACAATCTTATTACTAAATTAGACGAATTGTTTGGGAAATGCAAATTAAAAAAATCAAGTCATATTGATTTTTTTTAATGGCCTTCCAGTATGTACTCACATAATCCAGGATAGATTACAAAGGAACCAATATTTACAAATTTAGGTTACAAGAATTGATGAAATCCAGAAGGTCGTTAAAAACTGACAGATTATTTAGAGACAGCAAGTGCATCAAATTATAGGGTAAAGCTATTTTATGACTAATAATGTTTTCATTTAATAAGTGACGTTGTGCCTGATAGTTTTCACAGTTGAAAAAATATGATCCAGATCACATATCTCATTGCTAGCGCAAAAATTAGAATCCACAATTCCTATTTTGTGAAGATGTTGGGTGTAGCAAGCGTGATCAAACTTTAATCGAGCAATAGTTACTATGCCTCTACGATTTGGGTTGCTATTTTTGTGCCATATTTTATTAGGAAGTGTAGGGTGTAATAGAGTGTAACGGGTTGTAGAGCTTTTACAATATTGTGTCCATGTTTCGTTCCATTTTTTCTTGTTTACAGCGATCGGTATACACGTGACATTGGTTTATGAATGTAATTATTTTTATTTCTTTTATAGTTAAGCTATTATTTAAAGACGTTTTTTTTATTATTTATATTATATTTTATAATCTTACCTCTTTATTGTTTTTATTCTTTCGTTTGAAAAACATATACATATTTTTTTTGTTTTTCTGCGATTACCAGAGTTGTACTTATATTTTATTAATATTGGATGTTATATGGTTCATACATACTCGTGTGTTTTTTTACTGTCTTTACAGGTCCTCATCAGCTCTGGCTCAAAATGTAAAAATAATGGTTTTTTTCAGTTTCTCAGTTTTGTACCATAAACTTAACTGTGTGCCTTTAACAATTGCAAAATGGCATCATTTTCCTTTTGTTAGCTGTTATATACCTATATCCAGCTTCTCTCCATTTAAATCGCCAGTGGGGTCTGGAAGAACTCACACCGCACCTGGTGGGTATATTCAGATCCTCGTTGGCTCTGAGGTATATCCCCCAAAATCAGAAAGATGTAAAAGGTGGTATTCATACCCAAACCTGGAAGGATGGATTACACTGTCCCAAAAACATACCGACCAATTAGTCTGACATCGTTTTCCATGAAGACATTGGAAAGGCTATGCGAAAGGTACATAAGGGAGGCGGTGATTACAACAACAACACTACACCCAAACCAACATGCATACACCCCAGGAAGATCTACTGATTCAGCCCTTCATCTAGTTGCTGGCCAGATAGAAAGATCCCTGGACAATAAGGAGTCCGCCTTGGGTGTTTTCATAGACATAAAAAGGTGCTTTTGATAAAATCACCTTCTCAAAGATAATACACTCACTAACTAACAGGAATGTTCCACAAATGGTTAGAGGATGGATACATAACATGCTCTCAATGCGAACAGTAAACATAAGTGTAGAAGATGTGAATATAAGAGTATTGGTTGCGAGGAAATGTCCACAGGGAGGGGGTGCTATCACCTTCATCATCCTCATCAGCCGCCTCAATAATGACAGTCCCTACACAATAGCATATGAAGATGACCTGGTCATTCTGCAAACAGGAAATTTTGAGAGTATACTCTGCGAAAGAATGCTCTAAAAATTATATAAAAGTGGTGCAAGGACCATTCATTGTCAATCCTAAGAAGACAAATGGTCCTATTCATAAGGAAAAGGTTGAAAATGGAATTAAAACCTCCAGAATTCCTAAACACAAAACTTAACTTTGTAACAGAGGTGAAGTACCTAGGTCTCACCAAACAGAGTTAAAAGAGCAAACATTGCTTATGAACAATGCCGCCGAACCGTGGGGCGCACCTAGGGCTTCTCGCCCAGAGTCATCGCATGGACGGCCATCATAAGACCTATGCTAACATACGGTGCAGTTGTCTGGGTACCGAAAACCCAAAAATTAACAGCCATCTGTAAACTAGAACAGGAGCCATGAAAACAACACCGACTAGAGCGATGGAAGTCATTCTTAGTCTGACTCCCCTTGATATTTACATCAAGGAGGTTGCTGTGACGACAGTGACACGCCTCCGCACGGTCGGAATAGAATCTGATGTAGGATCTGGTGAGGCGAGACGTCACTTTTAGCAGGAGGCGCTGGATACGCTCCCACTGCTTTAAGCGAACATGGACTCCATCTCACCGAAATATATCTTCCATAAGCCACATAAAGTTATAATAGAACAAATAGAAGAGCCGGAAGTGGCAGGTACGATTCATATCTAGATCGACGGTTCTAAAACAAAACAAAGCTGATGATGTGGAATATACTCCAGATTCTTAAACCTAAACGTAAAATAGTGCCAATGTAGTTCAAACAGAGCTAACGGGGATTCTCATAGCAGCAAAAGAAATAACCAGAAACAATATTACTGGAAGGAACATGCTCATCTATACAGATAGCACACAAGCACTACTCACCCTAAACAGACCACGAATTTATTCAGGGTTAGTACTAGAATGTCATGAAGCTTTGACCGAAGTATCCATCAACAATGTAGTCGCGTTAAGATGGATCCAAGGTCACGCCACATCGAAAGATAACCGTCTTTCCGATTTACTAGCCAAGAAAGCAGCCAACCAAATACTTTTTGGACCTGACCCTTCTATTGTCCTGACAAAATCGGTAGTGACAGACCTAATTAAAGAACATTCCCTTATTCAAGGAAAGATGGGATGAAACAAGAAACTGTAGAGTTGCCAGGGAGTTCTTAAGTTTTCCTGAAAACAGCAAACAAATACTTGACTATGACCAGACAGAATCTGCGCCTAGTCACAGGCATTCTGACTGGTCATTGCCAAGTACGGAAGCATCTCCATATCATGGGGCTGTCAGAATCCGCACTCTGCAGAGGGTGCGAACAAGAAGACGAGACCATCGAGCACATCCTTTATGATTGCTCGACGCTCTCATTTATTAGAAGATTTGTGTTCGGCGAGTATCGGCTAATACCGACCGATATAAGAGAAGCACCTCTTGGCGACGTTGTCAACTACATTAAATCTGTAAACTGGCTCATGAGCTAGGAGGTGCCTATCTTCGCAGGAGGATGTACAATGGGTCTAATGAGGCCTAAGTGCCGTGGGGTAACCCACCCTCCACACGTTACAGATACAGATAATATACCTATATCATTGATCAAACGCCGTTTCTTCGTTTTGTTTTAGGTTATATATGTCAATTATACATTCTTGGAAGCAATTTAGTGCTTTTTGTAGGCAGCGAAATTTTGTATTGAAAACGAAACAGAGAGTTGAGGAAGTGATAAGGATATAGATGATTTAGGGTTTTAATATGAAGAAAAAAGAATAAAGAAGGTTATAAAAAGTACATTGTGAAAAATATGTGAAACACAACCGCTAAAATGTTGAATATTACGTACCTATTTTTAAAATTTTTAGGCCATGCATTTCAACTAATTCGATTACAAATATCTGAAAATTAGCTTTTCTAGTAACTATAAAAATATATATTTATCCTTAATCAGAAATATAATGGGCCACTCTGTATCAGAAGCATTTTTAATAAATGTTCTAATTACTTCCTATTAATAAGTATCACTTATATTACTTTTGTATAGCGATCGACAAGGATATGAAATCCACCAATCACAGTTCATATTTTGTACACCCAACTACTATTATTTTTAAAATTTGAAATAAATGACCATTCCGTCAAACTAAATGTCAGTATATTTTTTATTTACTAAGAGTAAATATACATTTTGTGTAAAATCGATAACTAGTAGTATTTTTGTTTTTGTTTGGTCCACATTTAAAAAAAAAAGTTAAATTTGAATCAAACTATATAAAACTAATTTAAATACGAGTATTAAAACTAAAATCTTAAATGTGGAGGTGGAGATGAGGATACTGCATCTGTCTTTTTTCATGCTTATTTTATTTTATAAATTAGTAAAAGTCCAAATTTATTTAAAAATTAGTTATTTTGTCTTAATATCCTAAATTAATTGATTTTTGTTAGTGAATCTATAAAAAAATATACTGTACAACTCAAATAGATTGTCTGTATCGCTCTCAGATGATTAAGCACTTTGAGGATTTTGAGCATTTTAAGCATTTTGAGCGTTTTGAGCATTTTGAATATTTTGAGCATTTTGAGCATTTTGAGCATTTTGAGCATTTTGAGCCTTTTTGAGCATTTTGAGCATTTTGAACATTTTGAACATTTTAAACATTTTGAGCATTTTGAGTATTTTGAACATTTTGAGCATTTTAAGCATTTTGAGCATTTTAAGCATTTTGAGCATTTTGAGCATTTTGAACCATCATATTCACTTTTGTTGCACAAACTATTACTATATTTTCGCATCCAAATCCATTTTAAAAGAAAAGTAAAAAATGTAGTTTGGCGACATCATAGCACCACATAGTCTTACCTTTAGTTTTGACTTTTACGTCAATTTATTTTAAGGTTTCTTAGTCAGTTTTTATTTGAGGTTGGTCAAGTGTCAATGTCAGATGGTACCATTATAATATCACATATATTATGATCTTGGTCGATAGCTGCGTACACTAGCACCCTACTTATCCGATGAATGGTAACCATGGAAAAAGAAAACAAAAAAATTGATTGATTACTGATTTCGAAATTAACAAGACAAGACGTACCTTTGACACAACATTTTTTATATAACGCTTTTTTATAATTTAAAATAAAATTATTTTACTCAGATCCTGATATTCTGCGTATTGATTTCCTGCTATCTACATGTAGATATATAAAAAAACACCTGAAAAAGTACTAACAATATAAAACAAATGAGTTTATCATTTTGATTTTTGATCTTGTTTAAATTGAGTATTTTGACACTCGCTGGGCAGGCTTGTGAATTGAATTTACACGGTATTTCCATATTCTATAGCCAAAACCATTTGAGAGAAAATTCTATACCAATTTTGGTGAGTTTTTACGAAGGAGTAGATAGTGAACATTTTCTTCCCATTTTCAAGCATAAGCATTCACCCAGGAGTGGGGTAGAAGCCAATGTGCATGTTGTATCAACAGGAATTAGGTATAGTCCGTTTGGATACGGAAAATTCCATTGTTTCACGTTGTTAACATTTTATTACCATATTCTAGTAATTGTTTATTTAACCTATGATAGTAAATAAGTATCAAACTTAGTCAAAAAGTTACGAAATAAACATGTATCTGGTTAGAACTGTAGATAGTTTAAAACGGTAATTTGGATAGGAGAAATGTGACAGAATGGTATCTTCTCTATTCGAGTGGACACTACGACTCTATGTGGGCAGCCATTTTTATTGTTTATCTCACTCGAGATTATTTATAATACCAATTTTCTGGTTTACGCCATAATTGACTGGCTCATAATTTGATACATTAGTACTGTTTAGAGTAAATTAAATTAGTGAAAAAAATAAAATGGCTGTACCCATAGAGTTGCATCTCAATCCAATTGACAGGCATTCTACCCCTCTTCACTATACTGGGTGCGTAGCAAAGCGAGTTAGACACAATTTAGTTTGCCAGGTGTGTGAGAACCCAAAGCAACCCAATCAGAATAAATTATCGGCCGATATTTTAGTATGTAGTTTGCGGTAGGCCTGTCCCCTTAAGCCATTGACAACATTGACCCTCGTTATCTTGATTACATATAGAATTATATAGAGTAACAAATTGTAAAATGTCTACGTGGAGTAGAGGTTAAGGAAGTGAACGATGACTGATGGTTCATGGCAGTCGTGAGTTCGATCCCCAGCCCCACTTTTTTTATTTAATAAATAAAAATAATAATTATGCTGAGTTGCTGTGATTGTTTAGAATATAAAAATAATGATAATTTATGGTGATTTTCAGAATGACAGATTACTTAGAATATAGATAAATGGAACACATTTATCTAGAAACAGATATGACCGATGATAAAGCCTGAGCGTAACCTTGATAAGGACAAACTTTTCTAATGGATATTTACATGGCAAATCGGTCCATGCAGGTCCAGAATCAAAGGATTGACTTTACTTATTTAAAATACCTGCCGAGTTTTAACTTATACACCTTCTTCCTGCAGATGCGGACCCTGCTTTGAAATTTACCATTTATTTGTACCACGAGGACTAAACATCTCGTTCAATGAGATAATTGTAACGAAAATACGAAACATATCGGAGAATTAGACAAGCCGTCTGATAATTAACCAATTAAGCTTCCTCGTAATATCGAATTAAAGGCTTTTCAGCTCCTCTTCTAGACGTTCAACTCGGTCCGTTGTCGATTAAAAGCGGAACGCCCGCTTTCATTATGATTAATGCAATTTCGCGAAATTATTCGACAACTCAAACTCGAAAAACATCCAAGTTTAAGTTTAACTAACATGTGTTGAGAGTTGAGATAAATTCGAAGGATATTCGTCAAGGTTTGAATAAATGGCAGTAAATTGGAGAAGAAGACTAGTTTTGTTGCGAGTGTATATTTTTAGAGTTGGGAGGCATATTCAATTTTCCAACTTTGTTAGATACCAGATCGGTTTTCGTTCTTATAACCAAGAACAATATATATGTCGGATGCTTCTTCCAATGATATTTGACCTCCCTTTAACTTCGAAAACGGCAAGCTCGTTTTCCATTTTATTTGATTTCGATTTCTCGCTCTTTCTAGTCTATATAGATGCTACTTTTTCTTTTAAATCCATATCGTCGTATCCTAGTTTTGCTTGTTTTGGTCGTTATAAAAAAAGAAAAATATCATTGTTGTTTACCTACTCAATATTTTTAATTAAACCATCATAACGTCGCATAACCATGATCTTTGCATCGTGTTATTTATTTCTTATCACTTATAATAATATCACAAGAGCTTAAATTATTTTCGAAAATGTTCTTGAGGGCACGAAGCTACTCGGGATAATAGTTAGTTCTAAAATATTCGTGCCCGAAAGAAAATTACCAGGAATAATTTAAGCTTGCTTGGTATTCGGTAAGACAATTTCACACTATTTCACACCATAATTTGAAAAAAAATTATTAATCTAATCTGACATTTTAAATTAATTTGACTGCTTGTCAAGTTGGCCAGGGTATTATTGTTTTTGACATATGTTGACTTGCCATTTTTGTTAACCGGTTCTGTCCCAAAGCTTAATAATAACTAGTTTAAATCGTCTGTACGTTGGAGTTTAATAAGTGTATAGCAAAATGTCGCGATTTGGTAAGGGAAGTCAATAAATAATTAGACAAGAAATTCAAAATATATGCTTATATATAAATATTTAATTAGAAAAAGAAAATGTCCAGTCTTTTATGCCGTAAGCAAAATCTTGTTTTGAGTGAAGAGGCTTTATTATTTCGAGGAAACTCAACATTGCCTTCATCAATAAAGGAGCTTAAAACACCATTTGAGTTATTCAAATATTTTTCTGATGACAATTTATTTAAAAAAATTGCGGATGAATTAAACCTTTTTTCTCTCCAAAAACATCCTAATAAAGCAGCCACATTATCTGCAGCTGATATAAAACAGTTTCTTGGGATCTGCGTATACATGTCAGTTGTTCACATGCCCAACGTACGAAGCTACTGGTCAACAAAACGAGGCTTTCCCCAAATCAAAGAGACTATGAGTCAGAATCGCTTTAAATTTATTCGAAAACATCTGCACTTCAACGATAATGACAAGATATTGCCCCAGAAAGTCCAGACCATGATAACAGCTTAGACCTGTTATAAATGCTCTAAATGCCAGATTTCAGTCAGTACCTTTGAATAAATGTCTTTCTGTAGACGAGCAACTTTGTGCTACTAAAGCACGCCATCATTTAAAACAATATCTTCCGGCCAAACCACACAAGTGGGGTTATAAAATGTATGTGTAATGCGGAAGTGATGGCTTCTCGTATAATTTTGAAATATATACTGGCAACGAAAATAATTCAAAATATCGATTAGATAGCGAGCCCGATTTAGGTTCTACTGCCAACATCGTTCCAAGGCTATGCAGAATTATTCCTTCAAATCAAAATTATAGAGTCTATTTTGATAACTTTTACACATCAGTTTCCCTGCTTGCATATTTAGGTAACAGACGAATTTACTCGCTGGGTACGGTTCGACGTCCAAGGATTCCGAATTGCAAGTTACCAACTGAGGTAGAGTTAAGAAAAAAAACAGAGATACTTCAGAAGAGTTTGTTTGTAATGTTGATGGAGTCCTCAGTAATATGGTTAGATAACAAACTTTTTTATCAATATTTAAAGGCAAAATGCCTCTAACTGAGATAAAAAGATGAGACAGAAAGCAAAAAAAATACATATTGAGTGTCCCAGCTTGGTTCCAGAATATAATACTCACATGGGATGGATGGATGCCATGGACAGCTTTATTGGAAGATACAAAATTAGGTTAAAATCCAAAAAGTGGTACATAAGACTTTTTTTACCACCTAATTGACATGACGCTTGCCAACACATGGCTGCTTTATAGACGGACACAGAACGAAACAGAGAAGTTGATGTCTCAGGTTCATGTTCGGCTCGAAATAGAAGAGTTTTTTTGTAAGGCTGACAATAGCAGTAGAAAGCGAGGCAGACCTTCCAAGAAATCAGTTGAATCAATGCTGACAGAAAAGAGAAAAAAATCTAGTCTTCTTTTATGTATCACCCAAAGACGTTCGAACAGATTCGGTTGATCATTGGCCAATATACGATCAATCAAGACAGAGATGTAAATTTCCCTCGTGTTCTTCATTTTCCCATGTTAAATGCTCTAACTGCGGAGTACATCTATGTTTAAATATAAACAACAATTGCTTTGTCTCATTTCATAATCAGTAACATGTTTAATACTTTAATTTTTAATGTATCAGATTTGATACGACTATATTTTTGTCAAAATAAACAAAAATTTTGATCCTAATTTTTTTTAATTATTTTTCCCTAGATCCTTAAAAAAAAGACAAAAAACATTTTTTTGTTTAATTTTAAAAAATTGAGCAGTGTAGGGTTAATTTTAAGACTAAAAGTTCCCATAAACAAGTGTGATAAGTTTTGACGTTATTAAATGTGTTGAATTTTTTTTAATAGCTTTGACATTAGACGTCGATTGGAAGCTTGCATTTTATCAATTTGCTGTGAAATGTACAATTTCCATGTCATACAATTATTACAATATTATTATTAAAATAAATAATAAATACAAAAATCATCATCCTGTATAATAAATTATCACACATGTTTATAAGAAGTTCCTCTCTTAAAATTGAATGATAAATCGCTTACAACAATATGAAAATTTCATAAAATATAAAACAAAAAGAAAACATTTATTGTCTTTAAAATGAATTTTTCATAATCGATATCAAATAATATTATTTGTTATAATTAAAAATCTAATATGTCCAACACATGACTTTCCTATCGTGCAGATGCCATTACCACATATTAACCAAATTTATATGAGATCCCATTACTAAAAACAGAATCATTGAAATCGGATACCGTGTTAAAGAATTATCACTGAACATACATAAAAAAATATATACCGGCGAACTGAGAACCTCCTCCTTTTTGGAGTCGATTAAAAATGAAACAACTTTTGTTAAATTCAATATTCAAACTTGTTTAAAAAATCTGATTGAAAACGAAAATACTGGAAAATCTTAATTTTATATTTTTTCTCCAATTTTTCCATTACGGTCCATTTTAGAGAAATCATGTAAAAAAATATAGAGATCGATATCGTAAACATCTTTTAGTTTAAAAATTTTCTAAAAAATCAGAATTTTGCACATTTTTCAAATTTCTCGAATTCGGACCATTTCAGGAAAATTTGGTACAAACCAAGAATTATAGAGAATAATAGTGGAAGTAACTTTTATTTAAAGAAATTTCTTCTCCAAACATAACATATATATTCCATAAAATATAAAAACGACTTACCATAAAGTACCCCCCACAGATGTACCGACCCTGCCTGAAATCTAATGTCTCTAATAGCTCTGCTGTCAACTAGTTCTGGTAAGGCATATTGCATATAAAAATTTAGAAGTATATTTTGCATCTTTTCTTCCCAAAAGCTGTCATTTTTATTAATTTTCCCCACTTTTATTCCTCGAGGAGTCCAAACGCACAACATGCAAAAATCCATTTGAATTTGAAAATACCATTTGTGGTTTTCCTTAATAGTATTGTCCTTTTCCCAAAAAGTTATTTCTCTAATGCATATTCCTTCTTCTAGCACTCTAGCTCCATATGGACATTTTAACTCATAGAGTTTTGTTTTAAATTCCATCCGGACTGGCATCACATTTAAAAACTTTTTCTGGCAAATAAATTTCCAAATCTTATTTTGTTCTGAATTTATTATACATGCCATATTGGGTGGCTTTAGCAAAAAATAAAAGATTTTATGAGATTTTTTTAAACAAGTCGTTTCGTTTTTTTAAAAATGTTTCCAAATTATAAAGTGGTGACACGTTTTCGTCTTTCACCCTGCCACAATGCACAATCAGCTTGTATTATGTATTACTTTAACAGATTAAAGAGTTGTTAACATGGTGGAATTAATTCTTAACTCTGTGACGAAGTCACTAAATTTTGCTCTTAATTAATTTAAAAAATTATTATTTCAATTAATTCCCGCCTGAGGACATGTAGAAGATATTTCTGTTTCCCAAGAATTACCGTTTTTGAACAATTGCGAGTACCCTCGTAGATTAAAATATTCCTATATTTGCCGAAATCCGAATGGGCATTTTGTAGAGTCGATTTCGTACCGATTATCTACCTTTATTTGTCAAGGTACTAGAAGGACATTTTTTATACCTTTAAAATGTAAACAGTCGGCTGCAGTGGTGATATCCCCCACTCGGGCTTGCCGGTCGTCCATCTTGCCCAGCGAAAAAGAATAAATTCAATGACATCTGGGAATTACAATATCTTGATTGCCGACAGCCGAAAACTATTTGCCCTTGTGCCTAAAAATACTCCGTGAGTGATCGTAATATCAAAAGAATATTGAACAACCCCGTTTATTTTTCTAAAGGTAGGAAATCGCTTATTATTTTTTATTTACAATTAGTTTGGGACACCCGTCCGACAAGTGAAATAATTTTGATTCATGCCCAGCATTTTTCATTTTATTCCTTAGTGGGAAACCGTTGGCAATTTTTTTTTATAAGAAGCACCCAGTATTTTTCATGTAAGTTTCTCTTTTCTTTTATTTATTCATGCAATTGTATTTGAATCATTCCGTTCCCCGTCCACAATTAGTTATTGAATAAAGCCAGACGACTTCTGTAAAATTAAATTCACACACGCTCTCGGTCGACTCTGGGCAAATCTCAAAATAATGTTTACGTTAACCATCGCATTTTTGTCCCAAACACCGTGCTGAAAACTATGATTCTCGTTCAATTGCCAGAGCATCGATCCGTCTTGTCTAAGATACAGGGACGTTCCAAAAACTTTGATTTCATTTATTTGCTTGCATTTGATTACCGTCCTATTTAAATTGTTTTCGACAGTATTAAATTATTTTTAATAAATTTTCCGTATATAGGAAGTTTTATAATTCCCGGACCGCTTGGCCTCCTGTGCTAGCGAACCGTAAATATTTTCCCGTACTAGTAAAAGGTAATACGAACTTTTAATTTTCTTAGTACCTAACAAGGTAATAAAGTAAATTGGATTTAAATCTGGAGTACTCGCACCCTTCATCTATTTTCGCGTTAATCAGGGGGTGATAGCGGTATTCGCTTCCCCCCCGTCGATAATCAGAGCTGTTTCAGCCCCTAGTCTTTATAACAGCTCGTGGAAAGGGTTTCTCTCTTGTAGAAGCTATGGACTCCAAGATGTCTACATGAGAGAGACTTTAAACCGTTAATATTTAATTAGTTTTCATTGATAATAATTTATTTTTAATAAATTTTCCGCATATAGGGAGCCATTAATATTTAATTAGTTTTCATTGGTAATAACTTATTTTTAATAAATTGTCCGCATATAGGGAGCCGTTAATATTTAATTAGTTTTCATTGGTAATAATTTATTTTTAATAAGTTTTCCGCATATAGGGAGCCGTTCATATTTAATTACCGTTGTATTATTTTTTTTGTAAATGTATATTTTATTACCTATTCCTGTATTTCTCTTATTACTGGTTCTTAACCGTTCTCTTTCAAGGTACCGTAGGGTACGAGGTGTAAAGGAGTGTTTTATTTTCACTTATTCTAGTATAGTGGCTACCTAGCAGTGACCGCCTGGAGTTAATTTTACCTCCACTGAGTTCACCTTGAGTACACTTTGGTGTACCACAGGGTCGCAAAGTAAACTGCGATACCAAAACTGGCGCCTGAGCAACCCCTATTCGGGAATCATCTTCATAGCGCCACATAGACTCGCTAATTCACCGTAGGTGAACCAGAAGCCTGTCACAAATCGAAGATGTATTCATTAAAAAAATACTCTCGTGCAATATAAAAGTTAATTTATAATTCATTTTAATAAACAAATTATAAAATTAATTTAAAATAATTGAGCAAAATTACTGTATGTAAAAAATAACAAAATACAGACATAAAACAGAATAAATTTAAATCATTTGCGGCACTGTTTATCACTTGTAAATAGTAGAAAAGTATATACATTTTGGTGGTGTCACCCTCTAGACGAAAAAGCTTCTAACGTATTTTTTTCTATTGCAAGAAAAATAAATGCTCCTGTAGGTCAAAATTAAATACAGGATGTTTCCGAACTTGGTGTCCAAATTTGTAGGGGTGGTAGTTCGCATAATTTGAGAGCGATTGGCAGATTTAATTTTTCTATTTTCTATTTTTAAAAGAAAAAAAGATTAAATCTATGCTCCTCTGGAACCACATTTCCAAAATTCAATTTCTAAAAAAAAAAAAATTGAGAAAATAGGTACAAAAAGTCGAGTTTTGTTTTTTTTTTAAACATTCACATTTTGAAAAAGTGTCTTCAGAGGAGAACCTTTACCTACACGCATATATTTTGTTTTTTCAGAATAAGTCAAAAATAAACTTTAAAAGCGGAGTACTACGAAATCCTTACATGCTTTGCTCTAAAGCACAGTAAATAACTCCTCTTAAGAGATTAAACAAGAGTTGTTGCAACCGGGTATCAGTTTTTAAAAAAACTAAAGTTCATCTCTTGCTGTCTTGATTTTAGTTCCTGGACAATCCACGATCATGTTTTGTTAATACAAATCAAACGAACCAAATGCTGCCCTTCCACTTCTAATAACGGTAATTTTCTTTGTAAATAATCACACGGTTGTTTCCCGAGAGAGGCCGAAATCCCTTTTAACGACGTCTAAAGGTGCGGCTGACATTTGAATAGAATTGTACTTGAATTTTACCAAAACAACAAGAGCATCAAATGTCAAAATTCTGGTAGACTTCCTTTCTCGGAACGAAATTTCACGTTTATTTCCCACAATCGGATGTTTGTCTAGCCATTAATGAGTTCAATGAGATAATTGCATCGAAAACAGAGAATTAATTTTTAGTTCGGGCGATACTTGCTAAACATTGTTTTTTCTTTAATTTGTACAAAAGTTTGTCCGAAAAATGAGTATGTTATAATTACTTTGATAAACTAGTCATATTAAACTAAAATTATGAAAATTATCTCCAAAAATTTAAATACTAATAAAAAAAAAATCGGATGTGTCCAACACATGACTTTCCTATCTAGTTATTACAGGCTTTTTCCGGTTATTTTGTACAACCTATTGCAGCACCTCCATAAATGTTTAGAGGATAAAATAAATATATACATTTTCCACATACATCTACCTCGAAACATTTTTCCATAGATATTCATTGAAAATGAAAATACTGAAAAATTTGAATTTAGCACATTTCCTACAATTTTTCCATTACGGTCCATTTTAGAAAAATCATGTATAAACAAAAATTATAGAGATCGATATCGCACTTTTATTTCAACAATTTTTATAAAAATCAGAATTTTGCAAGATTTAATATGTTGCTACTATAAACATTGCTTTACTCTACCTTGTCGTCGAAACGTAGCATAGCCATTGGGTGCAAATGCGCGAGTTTCCTCCAGGCTCTACCCAGTCAATTTCTCTGCGTGCTCGAATTTTCAGTAGAAACTGCCGGTAGGTTTCATTATTGGCCGCTTATGAGGTACTTTTTTTATTCATGTACCCATCGCACCCGCAACACTTTATTGGGGCCATGTAAAATTATCGAATACTAGCAGCTTCGCTCGCATTTAGGCTGTTAAATAAGTATCAGAGATCATTACAATAGAAATGAATCAATATGATAACTATATTTTATTGCTTGGCTGAGATTATCAATTTTAAAAAATTACCACATACAATGAAGTTAGGCTCTTCTGGTTCACCAAGTAATGAAAGTGAAACTTTACCACTGGAACAACACATTCCAGCAATTTTATCTGTCCATTTGAAAACATCGCAGTACTGACATGTTTTATTCATTGGGCCAATAACAATTAAAGGTTGATTGTGATATTCAATTGAAGGATCATATTGAAACCCATTAAATACAGACCAATCCTTGTGCATGAAATTTCGACGGCGCGTGGTCTGCATTTCTGCCGTAAGAATTCTTCTTGCTTGCGATTATTTTGGCGTTTCTATCGCTCTTCTAGCTGCCTGCAGCGCAGCTTGTCTTTCTGAGCGAATCCGCCCCTGAAGAGGTGTTACAGCTGCTCTCAAAACACTTTGTCGCTGTGCTTGCTGTTGTCTTCTCAGCTCTGCATCAACCGAAGATTCGTGATTTCGTGCAACTTTTGCTGCACGGGCCCAAGACGAATTTTTCAATAGATCAGATTTCCGCTTCCGAGGCATTTTTGAAGAAGAACAGAGTAAGAATTAAAATCAGTGAGTGAGATCTAAAATAATGAAGTGACATATAACCACAAAAATGACACCTAACCTCAAAAATTCAATAGTTTTATACTTCATAGAATAATGACAGAAGAAAATAACAATAAATATAAAAAAATTTGAAACAGCTGAAACTATACTCAATTGGATTGGATTAGATATTGACGTGACCGTCAGTAATATAATGCAACGATATTACAGTACTCAGGGTTGAAACTTCATTACTGGAATGCTAGATGGCGTTGAAGTAGCTAGATTTTTAAATTTCTTGACAAACAATTTTTTTATCTTCCGTAAAAAAGTTTTTTTTTTTTTAGTTTCCTATGTTACTTCTAATACCTCCAAAAATATGTGTACAAAATTTCATGATGATCGATTAAGTAGTTGTTGCGTGAAAGCGTAACAAACAAACTTACTTTCGCATTTATAATATTAGTAGGGATAGATACAAACAGTTTAAAAATAAAAAGGTATTCTAAATAATTAAACAATGAACGAATTAAACAGAGAATGATGCAATAAAAAAATATTCTAATTAAATAATAAACGAACTGAACAGAAAATGATATAATAAAAAAATATGCTAACAAATTAAATAATAAACGAATTAAAAAGAGAACGATTCACACTTTTTGTTATCAACAGTAACAACAATAACAAGAAAATGTCACTTCTGACAATAAGTCATTAAAATAATTAAAACGAAACGTTGCCACATTGAATTTATTGACATTACTCGTTTCTAAGCATTTAAAAGATTTAAATTTTTGGTCAGAGACCGCCCAAATTTCTCTATAGTCTATTTTTATGTATAAGAGAGTATTAAAATAATAAAGCGTTTGCAATGGAACTAGCTTATTTGGTGAAGTTATAAGTTATCTTCACCTTAATAAACTTTACAGGAATAATTCATTATTTTTCCAATAGTTCCGGACTGTATTTAATAGGGACGTTGAGTTCATAAAGGATCCACTTTTTAGTGTTAATTAAATTATTTGCATATATCTGCTGAACAAGAATGAAATCAAGGTTCTACAAAAAGAAATTAAAGGTTTACTTAACTTACCGGAATAGGAGGGAAGGTCAATTGTCTTCTTTATCCGGGGATGCAGGTTTTCTTCAACTCGCGCAATGCGAGGCGCAACACAATTCGTAACACGAAAAAATATACCTAAATTTATTTCGTTCACGGGTTTGCCGGCTTTGAATTATTAACAAAAATTCCGAGTACGGTGTTTCGATGGTTCGATGTTTCGAACACGCTGTTCGTTTTCGTTCTCTCAGTAGTTGCGGCTTTGACAAATTGAAGAAACGGCGAAAAGCCAAAAAAAATGGTTCAAAGTTCAGAAGGAAGGCGGTTAAATATCGGAATATGTAGGAATGGGTAAATATATAGGTAAAGAAAGCAAACCTTTATAATAATTAATTATAAACATAATGAAAATTATTAAATATATTAAATATTGATATTACCAAACGCAAAGTGGTTATATATAAAAACGCAATTAATAAATATAAATAATTAATATTGTGAGCCCAAAAGAAAATAGATAAAAAAAATATATAAATAAATCTTAAAATGCGCGGGAACAGAACAGCGTTCGTAATCCATAGGCGTACCACTTCCTTTAGTAGACAGTTAAAATATTTTTTTAAGTTATTCCTCGAGTATACACTTATATTTTCACCTAATTAACCTGCTTATAACTTCTAAACAGCTGAAGGTAAAAAACCGCATTTTTCTAAAATGTTTTATTTTTCCACAAGGTATGTTAAGAACATTGTGTCAAACGGGTTATGTATGTATAAGGGTTTAAACTTTGACTTTTAAACAACGTTACGTTCATAAATAATAATTTTAATATAAAAACTACTTCTTACCTACAAATCCAAATCAAAATCGAAATTAGAAGATGAACTGTCGCAACCAATATTTACAATGAGTGGCTTGATCATTTCATCAGTAATATTGTCCAACTTTCACATTTTCTCTTCTTCTTTAATCGTATGATTTACTGCCTTTTCCCAGTTTTCAGGCTTCACATTATTTACATCCTCCAAAAACAACTGTTTAACATCACTCATTTTAAAAGAATAATTTTTTCTTGAAACTTCTCCTTTTATCTGTGCCCATATCAGTTCAATCGGGTTTACTTCGCAATGATATGGTGGTGATCTAACCACCGTCATTCCACGATTTTTTGCAATTTCATCAACTTCATATTTTTTGAATTTCTCTTTATGAAGGGAACACAAATGATACAGTTCTTTTCTCACAGAACCGGGATGGAACTTAATATTCTTTGAATTTAGCCAATTCTGTAAATCTTTTTTTAAAATCTTGGTTGTGGGCATTTTTTCTATAAGTCTCGAGTGATAACTTGCATTATCCATTACTATTATACAGTTCTGAGGAAGAAGATCTATAATCTGTTCGAACCACTCTTCAAAGACATCAGCATTCAGTTCCTCATGGTAGTCACCGGTACGAGTAGATTCAAAAGTCAATAAACCACCTTTAACAAAACCGTTTGAACTACCGATGTGTACTATTATTAGTCTGCGCCCCTTTCCTGATGGTGGATTTAAACCAGTAGATAAATTATTTAAAAAAGCCTGTCTTCGACTTGTAACAGTTTCATCTTGCCAAAATTTATTTGGTTTATGTCCCTCGTTGATCCATGCTTCATCTAAATAAAATATATTTCTTCTTTGGTTTCTCATTTCTTTTATAGTCCTTAGGTAATTTCTTCTCCATACTACAAGATCGCTTCTTTCTATTAAAATAGATTTTCTGGAATGCTTTTTCCATAGAAAACCTATTTCTTTTAAAAGTTTCCATAGTGTGCTTCGACTCATTTCAGGGTAATCCTTATCATCTCGAACCGTGGCAAGAACTTTGTCTACTGTCGGAAATTCTTTTCTAAAGAAGAACGCATGCACTTTCCTTCGAAGTCTTCCTTTCAAAAGATTTTCTAATTGAAATTTTGGTTCTCCTGGAGCTTTACGTGCTGTTTGAAACTCGCCGCATTTCTCTTGTTTAACAACTCTGTAAATCGTAGATTTCCCAACACCAAGCGTACTACTATCTAATTCCACTGTGCCATCAACACTTTTACATAAATGTTTGTCTGTTAATGATTTAAAACAATTAAATATTAATGTTTTTTCATTAACTGTTAAAGGACCGATTTTTCCCTTTCAAATTTTCCAAGATCACACTAGAATTCACACTGCACCTTGCAAGTTGCAACTAAACGACATTTAGTAAACTGTCAAGAATACACAACTTGGACCTCCTTACTAAATGGAAAACCTATAATCGCATTTTCGGTGAAATTTGTTGGGAAGGTATTTATCTACTTATAATTCGATTACTGTAAGAGATTCTTGGAATTAAAATAAAACAAAATTGGCAAATAGGTACTTATTGAAAATAATCTTAAGATACGGCTATGTAATCTTTAATACACAGGGCTTTTGGCCTGTCCAAACCTTTTTCTATTGTTCAGTACAGCTTATGCTTATAAAGGGCCAATAAAAGACCCAAAACTTGTAATAGCTCAGGTACATTTATTACAATTTTAGGAAATATTTAGATTATTCTGTAAAAATATTTAAAATGACCGTACTAAGTTTTGCATTAGAAATGCTGTTTTATTACTCTCCCATACATAAAAATAGACATAGCAAAAGCATACCCTCCTTTGCACTTTTCCTCAAATATTTCGAATTCGGTCCTTTTTAGGGAATTTATATAAAGTACGAGAATTAGAGATTTTTATTTGGACAATTTTTTTAAATATTCGATTTTTGAACATTTTATCAAATTTCTCGAATACGGACCATTTTAGGAAAATTATGTATAATATAAAAATTATAGAAAATAACATCATAAGCAACTTTTATTTATTCTCTAAGCGTAAATAACAGATATATTTGATTAAGTGCCTAAAATCTTATTAACTCACTGCAGGATTGATTAAAGCTTAAGTATAAAATTTTGTCTTTTTGTATTTATTCATTCATTAGTTATCGGGTATAAAGACACACACATACACAGATACACAGACATCATCGCGAAAATAGTCAAAACAGATTCAGGATACCCCAAAATAAAAAAATCCGTCAAAAACTCGAGGTCGAAAAAAATTATTATTTCTATATTTTCTTTATACAGACCTAAAGAAAAATAAACGGGAGTATAAAATAAAACCAAGGTTAAATAGTTAAATATAATTGTAAAATTGGCTGTAAAAATGTTTACAACTTTTATATTTTATTAAATCGAATCCGGCCATTTTTCGGTAATAAACCCAACAAGCGTGGGTAATCTATACGTCACACCCGCAACATTTGATATTATTTCCGTTAAATGCCCATCAAAATATAATAGATGTTGGAGATAATGAGTTAGGCCTTTCATGGTCTCAATTGAGTCAGAGTGAAATGGCTTCGGATGGGCAATAAAAACGAGTCACAAAGTAAACTTTTTAGGGTGCAAGAGAGACGTTACTGCATTTGGAAGGTTTCGTAAGGGTAACGCTAGAAAGAATCATATATTATCATATTGATACCTTAGTTTTAGACTGTAACACATCTGAAAATGTAATTATTGGGAAATAGAGAAATAAAAAATTGTGTCGTTAATTTTTTTAATTATACATTTGGGTTTTTAATAAATGTAAAAGATCTCTGAATCTGTGAATCTCTGAACATAATTTTGACATAACTACGTGTTAATAATGAAAGAGATATATTCTTTAATTAGTTTAATCTTTAGAATTCTCGGAATTTTGAACATTGATCCAGTTGTTACACTTTTGAATTAAATTTTCGAACATTTACTATATTAGAAGAAGCGGTAATAAATTACACAACCCTTTGATTTTCAAAAAAGAAAACAATAACTGTGACGGCTAGGTTTATGGTTCGAACCTAATTATTTAGCAAACTCTATAATTATTAACAGATGTTGCCCGCGGCTTTGCCGTATGGAGTCGTGTTTTTAATATAAAAACATGCATGACTTCTAAAAAAAGGAGCGATATGTTTTTTATGGTTTATGGTATGTATGTGAAAGTCTTATTGATTAAAATTAAGTAGAGTTTCTAATATTTAATCATATTAATTTAATGAATTTACCACATTTCTGGTAATATCACCAGATTGCATGCAAAACTGACTCTCAAACAGATCACATAAAACTGTTAGTAAGAAAAGCAGTTCTTCCTTAAGCTGTCAGATTGTCGGGACATCGAAGAGATATGTCGTTTTTATTAATCCACTCCTCTTGTTTTTCATACCAGGGCGTAATCATTTATTTATTTTTAATTATTTTTATTACTTTATTATTTTTATTTATTTTTATTTATTTTTATTTATTTTTATTTATTTTTATTTATTTTTATTTATTTTTATTTATTTTTATTTATTTTTATTTATTTTTATTTATTTTCATTTATTTTTATTTATTTTTATTTATTTTTATTTATTTTTATTTATTTTTATTTATTTTTATTTATTTTTATTTATTTTTATTTATTTTTATTTATTTTTATTTATTTTTATTTATTTTTATTTATTTTTATTTATTTTTATTTATTTTTATTTATTTTTATTTATTTTTATTTATTTTTATTTATTTTTATTTATTTTTATTTATTTTTATTTATTTTTATTTATTTTTATTTATTTTTATTTATTTTAATTTATTTTTATTTATTTTTATTTATTTTTATTTATTTTTATTTATTTTTATTTATTTTTATTTATTTTTATTTATTTTTATTTATTTTTATTTATTTTTATTTATTTTTATTTATTTTTATTTATTTTTATTTATTTTTATTTATTTTTATTTATTTTTATTTATTTTTATTTATTTTTATTTATTTTTATTTATTTTTATTTATTTTTATTTATTTTTATTTATTTTTATTTATTTTTATTTATTTTTATTTATTTTTATTTATTTTTATTTATTTTTATTTATTTTTATTTATTTTTATTTATTTTTATTTATTTTTATTTATTTTTATTTATTTTTATTTATTTTTATTTATTTTTATTTATTTTTATTTATTTTTATTTATTTTTATTTATTTTTATTTATTTTTATTTATTTTTATTTATTTTTATTTATTTTTATTTATTTTTATTTATTTTTATTTATTTTTATTTATTTTTATTTATTTTTATTTATTTTTATTTATTTTTATTTATTTTTATTTATTTTTATTTATTTTTATTTATTTTTATTTATTTTTATTTATTTTTATTTATTTTTATTTATTTTTATTTATTTTTATTTATTTTTATTTATTTTTATTTATTTTTATTTATTTTTATTTATTTTTATTTATTTTTATTTATTTTTATTTATTTTTATTTATTTTTATTTATTTTTATTTATTTTTATTTATTTTTATTTATTTTTATTTATTTTTATTTATTTTTATTTATTTTTATTTATTTTTATTTATTTTTATTTATTTTTATTTATTTTTATTTATTTTTATTTATTTTTATTTATTTTTATTTATTTTTATTTATTTTTATTTATTTTTATTTATTTTTATTTATTTTTATTTATTTTTATTTATTTTTATTTATTTTTATTTATTTTTATTTATTTTTATTTATTTTTATTTATTTTTATTTATTTTTATTTATTTTTATTTATTTTTATTTATTTTTATTTATTTTTATTTATTTTTATTTATTTTTATTTATTTTTATTTATTTTTATTTATTTTTATTTATTTTTATTTATTTTTATTTATTTTTATTTATTTTTATTTATTTTTATTTATTTTTATTTATTTTTATTTATTTTTATTTATTTTTATTTATTTTTATTTATTTTTATTTATTTTTATTTATTTTTATTTATTTTTATTTATTTTTATTTATTTTTATTTATTTTTATTTATTTTTATTTATTTTTATTTATTTTTATTTATTTTTATTTATTTTTATTTATTTTTATTTATTTTTATTTATTTTTATTTATTTTTATTTATTTTTATTTATTTTTATTTATTTTTATTTATTTTTATTTATTTTTATTTATTTTTATTTATTTTTATTTATTTTTATTTATTTTTATTTATTTTTATTTATTTTTATTTATTTTTATTTATTTTTATTTATTTTTATTTATTTTTATTTATTTTTATTTATTTTTATTTATTTTTATTTATTTTTATTTATTTTTATTTATTTTTATTTATTTTTATTTATTTTTATTTATTTTTATTTATTTTTATTTATTTTTATTTATTTTTATTTATTTTTATTTATTTTTATTTATTTTTATTTATTTTTATTTATTTTTATTTATTTTTATTTATTTTTATTTATTTTTATTTATTTTTATTTATTTTTATTTATTTTTATTTATTTTTATTTATTTTTATTTATTTTTATTTATTTTTATTTATTTTTATTTATTTTTATTTATTTTTATTTATTTTTATTTATTTTTATTTATTTTTATTTATTTTTATTTATTTTTATTTATTTTTATTTATTTTTATTTATTTTTATTTATTTTTATTTATTTTTATTTATTTTTTTATTTTTATTTATTTTTATTTATTTTTATTTATTTTTATTTATTTTTATTTATTTTTATTTATTTTTATTTATTTTTATTTATTTTTATTTATTTTTATTTATTTTTATTTATTTTTATTTATTTTTATTTATTTTTATTTATTTTTATTTATTTTTATTTATTTTTATTTATTTTTATTTATTTTTATTTATTTTTATTTATTTTTATTTATTTTTATTTATTTTTATTTATTTTTATTTATTTTTATTTATTTTTATTTATTTTTATTTATTTTTATTTATTTTTATTTATTTTTATTTATTTTTATTTATTTTTATTTATTTTTATTTATTTTTATTTATTTTTATTTATTTTTATTTATTTTTATTTATTTTTATTTATTTTTATTTATTTTTATTTATTTTTATTTATTTTTATTTATTTTTATTTATTTTTATTTATTTTTATTTATTTATGTTTATTCCACAGCGTTTTCCCCTAACCGTAAAATGTTAAAATCCGAAACACTGAAACATGACGTTATTTATTAAATATGAGTAGCTACAATTCCAACTTTTAAGTCCTAAAAAAATTAAATCGCCCGTACAAATATTTACTTTTACCCTCCGTTTCCGTCTCTCCCTGTCCCTTAGAATGTAAAAATCCAAAAACCCGTCATTATTTATTTATGATAAGTAGCTACAATTTCAATTTTCAAGTTCCTATACCTTCAAAAAACCGACATTCCTATACAAAATTTCACCCTCCGTTTCCCTCCTTTAAAATGTTGTGTTTAAAATCCATTCGTAGTGGGTGATTACGTCGAGAAAGGAGCCAAATTTCAAGTAAATCGATTTATTTGGAGATTCCTGATGATGAGTTTTTTAAACGAAATGAAAAATAACTCAATTTTTTTTAATAAATCAATTTAAACTTACAGCAATAATAAATATAGGTTTTTATTTACTCTGATTTACTAATGCTTTTACTATATAGACTTCTGTCTTCTGCTCAATCATTTAATTTTCTGACAACCTCTTATAAAAGAGCCAATATGTGGGTTTGATAGAATTTTATTTACAGAGATTCTTTTTTATAAGAAGGGGGAGGGACAAATTCCTGGGGCCCTGCAGCGGCACCAAGGAGCTTTAGATGAAGAAGTTTTATTGTTTTAGAAGTTCGCCACAAAAGGGAGGAGCGCTGGTTTATGTAAAATACAAGACTAGGACTTTTTTTGTTTAAGATTTCACTAAAAAGGATCTAAGTTTTTGCTTGAGGACCTTTTTTTAGAAATGTGATATTGGAAGGACTTAATTTTTTTTATAAAATTGTCGCGGAGCCCCACCTGGAAAATTGTCCTAGGGCCCCATCTGGCTCTGGGCGGCCCTGGGTGAAAGCTCAAATACTGTTCTCTAAGACGATTGGTATTTTGTTGATTTAAAATCAGCTTATACATAAGACGTATTATTAAATAGTATATGTGGCTGCGTTTCTTCTATATCTTTTTCATTATTTGTATTAAATTTTTTTCCTAATTGGATACAATTCACAACAGAACATTACGACGCCTCTCGACAACATTTTTACTTTTATTAAAACAAAAAGCACTCATTATTAATGATTACACAGAAGTAACAATCGTTGCAAGACAGGAATAAACAAGTGGCGACTTAGTTTAATACTGTAACAACTTCACACAAACTGAACAACTCTATTTGTTGCGGTACAGAATATCATTTCGTATAATTCTGCAATGTGACCAATAGCATCTAGTAACTTAATCTACAAATTAGTTATTTCATTATGGATGTAGGTAAAATGAAATGTTTGCTTTCATGTTCAAGCTAAAGCTCTCGGACTCTATTAATGGCAAAATTATGTCTCGGCAAATTGATATTAAAAACACTCAAAATTCTAGTAAATTATCAAGGTAATATATATTTTTTTATTACCAACGCTATGTTAATCTTTTGTTTTATTTTCTAAGTTATAAATTCATAGCTTCACTAGGGCTTAATTTATTTATTAGATCACAATATATTTATAATTATTGTTTAATTGTTCTTATTAAAACTCGTTACCTTCCAGCACAGAAACTACTAAATTATTTCCTCAAAGCGCGATGGTGCCGCTAGCGCCATCTGTCATGTTACACCTCATTTAGCGGATTTCCCTTTGTTACCAGAAGACGTTGAAAAAGCCGTCGAAAAAACCCTTGGAATATTTGTCTTTATTACTTTTAATTACGTTCTTTAATTTTAAGTTCTATCATTATTTTACTGGCTTAATATCTACATTAAGGGACTATGCATTGGCGCTGCGATTTATTTGAGCAGTCTTAAAACAGGGAATTCTTCTAGAGTTCAGTAATTTTGTTTGAAAATGCAAAAAAGTGGGAATTATATACTTATAGGGTATCTCAGAAGTATTGGGAAATATTTTAAGAATATTTTACTTTAGTTTGGCTCAAAATAAATTACAAAAATGTTCTGTAAACAATTTTTATTATGTTTTCTTTTCTTTATAATAAGTTAATTCATTTAAAAATTTGTAAAGAATTCTCAAAAATCCAGTACTAATTATTAAGACCATCCCCGAACCCCAAAGGTGGAAACAAATACTTGGAAATTTGAAAAAGCCTGTCGCAGCTGAGATTCGAACATGTTTGTTCTGTCTATCTTTAGACCAGTGTTTCTCAAACTTTTTTGGCAACGGAACCCTTTTGAAAAGCGAAATAGTTGACGGAGCCCTAATTTTACTTTACAACCCCGGCGCATTTCTAAAAAAGAAAAACACAAACAAGGTCCTCAAGCAAAGTCAGATCCTTTCTTAATGAAATCTAAAAAAAGTTCCTCAAACTAGGTCCTTCCTTTTGTGGCGAACTTCCTCATACTATTTTTTTTATTATAATTATTATTTTTGGAGTGCCCCCACAGAGGCTTTGCGGAACACACTTTGAGAAATGCTGATCTAAAAATTACAAAATTATAAAAAAATTGAAGTAATCAAAAATAATATATTTGAAGAACACACAGCAGAACAACGAATGTCACTTTTTTTGTAATAAGTTCATTTAGACGATACAATAGCTGAGAGTCTGTAGTATATGCTGAACTGGTTTACATAGCAATAAAAATCATAAACATAAAAAATGATGTACACAGCAGAAACGAATAATGTCACGGGCAAAAACCAGTTAAGATCAGTGTACGATGTGCGTGAAGAAGAACCAGAAAAAGGACACGACACATTTTCATATAATATTATCAAATAAATGTTGAGCATAATGGCTACTAACTTCAGGGCCGATGAGAGGGAGGAGGTAAATGGAACAAATTCCCAAGGCCCGGGTACAAGTGGGGGCCCGACAGCAGCACAAGGGGGACCCGGCAACGTCTTTAGATGAGAACGTTTTATGTGTTTAGAAGTTCGCCATAAAACGGAGGAGTGCTGGTGTATGTAAAAGACAAGATTTTAGATACACATTGTCTTAGACATTGTGTACCGAAAAAGATACACAAGCACTATTTGTTTTTGGGTGCTGTGTACCTTTTATGTGCACCATTTATTACATTTTATATGGCAAATACTATTTGATGGCCTACAAGGATTTCCTGGTATATTTGGGTTGGGGCTCAGATGTATCTTATATGAGTTATCATATTATAATAAAACAAACATTATTTTTTGACAACATTTATTTTGACAAATAAATGAGCATTATTTATGGAAAATTCCTTATATAAATATAAGGTCACTTATAAACAAAAATACGCAAAAAAAATATTTTTCGAAAATTCGTAGAATTTTGCATACGGGCTTGGCGCTGAACGTGTTAATAATCCTACTCTAAGTGTAATTTAGTTTCGAAATTAAAAATTCGATTTACAGAGATGATCTTCAACGTTTCTGCTTTAGAATCTTCATTTTATGTATTGTAGTCATATTTTGCAATCATTTTTATACCCGAAATTATTTTGCTATTTTAAAAATTATGGCATTATATTATGTCCAATGTTAAAAAAAATATTTTTCAGTTTAAGTCGTACATTGCTACAAGACAGTCGTGTGTACGAAGTGTCAGGTGTACAGTACACAAAGTGGTTCAGTTTTAGCGATAAGTATTTCAATTTATTTATTTATTTTAATTTATTTCATTAACGTGAGAATTTACTTTGTGATAGATAATCTATTGATTCAATAATAATGGATTTCGACTCGGGCGGCGATACGCCGCCCGATATTAATAATAAAGAGACCAGTGTATTTAAAATTCCGGTAATACCTGAAATAACAATTGATTTAAATAATAGATACCAACAAACAGATTTAGGCCCATATCAAGTATTTCTAGAATACAGAGAAAAAACATTGGACGGCTTTTTCCGATCAGAATTGGAAACTTTTTTGCAGAAGGTTGCAGAATTTAAGAAAAATGTAATTGATATAAAACCAAAACTTTTATTTGAAGAATTTTCTTGTCCAAACGTAAATAACGAATATATTCCATAAAATATAAAAATTACCACCAGTAAAGTACCCCCCCAAATGTTCCGACTCTGTCCAAAATCTAATCAGTTCACCGCAGGCCGGAATAAAGCTTAAGTTTCAAATTTGGTGTTTTTCTTTGTATCGGTTCATGAGTTATGGTGGACACAGACACAGACGCAGACGCAGACGCAGACGCAGACGCAGACGCAGACGCAGACGCAGACGCAGACGCAGACGCAGACGCAGACGCAGACGCAGACGCAGACGCAGACGCAGACGCAGACGCAGACGCAGACGCAGACGCAGACGCAGACGCAGACGCAGACGCAGACGCAGACGCAGACGCAGACGCAGACGCAGACGCAGACGCAGACGCAGACGCAGACGCAGACGCAGACGCAGACGCAGACGCAGACGCAGACGCAGACGCAGACGCAGACGCAGACGCAGACGCAGACGCAGACGCAGACGCAGACGCAGACGCAGACGCAGACGCAGACGCAGACGCAGACGCAGACGCAGACGCAGACGCAGACGCAGACGCAGACGCAGACGCAGACGCAGACGCAGACGCAGACGCAGACGCAGACGCAGACGCAGACGCAGACGCAGACGCAGACGCAGACGCAGACGCAGACGCAGACGCAGACGCAGACGCAGACGCAGACGCAGACGCAGACGCAGACGCAGACGCAGACGCAGACGCAGACGCAGACGCAGACGCAGACGCAGACGCAGACGCAGACGCAGACGCAGACGCAGACGCAGACGCAGACGCAGACGCAGACGCAGACGCAGACGCAGACGCAGACGCAGACGCAGACGCAGACGCAGACGCAGACGCAGACGCAGACGCAGACGCAGACGCAGACGCAGACGCAGACGCAGACGCAGACGCAGACGCAGACGCAGACGCAGACGCAGACGCAGACGCAGACGCAGACGCAGACGCAGACGCAGACGCAGACGCAGACGCAGACGCAGACGCAGACGCAGACGCAGACGCAGACGCAGACGCAGACGCAGACGCAGACGCAGACGCAGACGCAGACGCAGACGCAGACGCAGACGCAGACGCAGACGCAGACGCAGACGCAGACGCAGACGCAGACGCAGACGCAGACGCAGACGCAGACGCAGACGCAGACGCAGACGCAGACGCAGACGCAGACGCAGACGCAGACGCAGACGCAGACGCAGACGCAGACGCAGACGCAGACGCAGACGCAGACGCAGACGCAGACGCAGACGCAGACGCAGACGCAGACGCAGACGCAGACGCAGACGCAGACGCAGACGCAGACGCAGACGCAGACGCAGACGCAGACGCAGACGCAGACGCAGACGCAGACGCAGACGCAGACGCAGACGCAGACGCAGACGCAGACGCAGACGCAGACGCAGACGCAGACGCAGACGCAGACGCAGACGCAGACGCAGACGCAGACGCAGACGCAGACGCAGACGCAGACGCAGACGCAGACGCAGACGCAGACGCAGACGCAGACGCAGACGCAGACGCAGACGCAGACGCAGACGCAGACGCAGACGCAGACGCAGACGCAGACGCAGACGCAGACGCAGACGCAGACGCAGACGCAGACGCAGACGCAGACGCAGACGCAGACGCAGACGCAGACGCAGACGCAGACGCAGACGCAGACGCAGACGCAGACGCAGACGCAGACGCAGACGCAGCCGCAGACGCAGCCGCAGACGCAGCCGCAGACGCAGACGGAGACGCAGCATTTCAATAGAAAAAACAGCTTTGGTATGCTTCACTCGTCACAGACTCAAGCCACCAAAAGCTATAAATATATGTGAATATACAATCCTATTTGTCGACGAATCTAAGTATTTAGCTATAGATCTTGACAAAAAACTTCTGTGGACTAGCCATATTAACTATACGAAACAAAAGTGTGAAAAAGGTATCAATATTCTACGTGTTGTCTTCAGACAGAAATGAGGCGCTGATAGCAATATTTCCTTACTTATTTATAAATCATATATTCGTTTAATTTTGGATTATGGGTGTACTCTGCATGGTGCATCATCGAAAACAAATTTACTGGTAATCGACCGTATTCAGTATAAATCTATAAAAAAATGTCTAGACGTGATCACCACATCACCTAATGTTGCAGTCGTAGCGGAAGCCCAAGAACCTCCGTTATTTTTAAGAAGAAAATATTTAGCTGAAAAACAACTTATTAAGTATAGAACATTTAACACGAATATGGTCACTAAAATTTCAAATATAAATACTAGTAACCTTACCTTACCGTACTGGCGGATAAAAAATTCGCCTGCTTTAGCTGATTCCTTTACTGATACCAGCCTCTGCATAAAATATATTATTATTAGTAACCTCCTCCCTACATATAAATATGACTATAAAGTATCAATATTTAGGTCAATATTTATTTTTCCAACATATACTGAGATACCTAGCCTAAACAAAATACTCTTAAAATCCGTACTGAGCAGGATGGGTATAAACTCCATACACATTTTCACAGATGGGTCCAAGGATGACGGTGGTACAGTAGCAGCGTTTCTTGTTTCCAATATAAATTATATTGAAAAGTTCAGTATAACTCATCTGTTTTCAATTTTCAGCAGAAGCTATAGCCATTAAAGAGACATTACAATGGTGCAAGTTGAATCCAATTCAATCAGCAGTTATTATGTCAGACTCAAAGTCTATTCTACAGGCTATCCAGGGCTCTCCAGTTAAATATAGCAAACAAGAAATTATCTTTGAAATAAAAAACTTATTGAGCCTGTTATCAGACTCAAATAAGAATATCTATTTTGTTTGGATTAAAAGCCATTGCGGGATAGAAGAAAATGAAAAAGTAGATCTGAAAGCTAAGGAGGCCTGCAGGACAGGTACAAACACAAAATTTGCTGCATTTGCTGATATTATAAATCATCAGGGCTTTAAAAATAATTTACAGAAAAGAACGTATGTATAATACAGAAGCACTCTTTGAAGAAACAAAACTTTTAACTATTAGACAATTATATTTTTTAAATTGATGTGCTTTATTTCACAATAAAACAAAATACGAGGCTATGCTTCTAATTCACTCGTGCTCTACCCGCCTAAATCATTTGTATATTCCTCCAACGATGCTAAAAACATGCACGCAAAGATCATATGGATATATGTCCTTAATATTATACAACTCCCTACCTAACTAATTTAAAATAATTAATAACAAAAATGTATTAAAAAAAAACGTTAAAGAATATTTGCGTAGGAAACTGCTGAATATGGTGGATATTTTTCTTGAAGTTTAATTAATAATGTCACTTCTAAAGTGAATAAAAATTTTGTTATTTTATTAAATTTATATGTTTTGTTATGTGATATGTTAATTTTTATATTGTATTGTATTTTTATTAAATAATTGATTTTAATTTCATAGAAACTTTTTTGCTATTGACAATGTAATGTTATTTAATTTTTTTCACTTTCTATGAAATATTGTACCTGTGTGTTAGACAATTGCTAAGAAGTTTTATTCATATTACTATTAGTTTTATTGTTATATGTTTTTAATCAGCCGAAACAAGTACTCATGTACTTATCGGCCTTATCACTTTATTCGATAAATCATCAATAAAAATATATTAGAACTAGATGGGAAAGATATTATCGCGATTATGTAACCAACTCTAAAAGTCAATATTTTTAAATTCGCCCGTCTTTACCAAACAAAATTTCGCATATAACCATTTTTGATTACAGAAAAAATTTCACGTCTCTAATATCTCGGCTTAAACTGAATCATGGTCGATTGCCTTTTCATTTGCACAAGATAGGTTTAAGATGCACACCTGACTGCGAGTGCAATAGTAATGCAGTAGCAGATCTAAATCATCTGTTTCTCGAATGTCCACAGTCTTCTGCACAAATTTCAGAGCTCTATAATTCTTTGTCTTTAAAACTTTCCATTACCTTTAAATGTGGTAACACTTCTGGCAAGCAATAAGAAATATGTTTTCGATCTTTTAATTCAGTTTATTATAGACACCAAAATAGAGATATAGTTATCTAGTTTTCTCGTTTACACATTATGTTGTTACTTAATCATTCTGTGGCTAATGGACAATGTCCGAGGCTAATTTTTTTTCACACACATACAAAAAATTATTTTTTAATCATGTTAAGAAAAATATTTACTACAATTTGATAGTATTCGTTTAAATAATAATTGTAATTTTTTTAGAAAATGTAATAAACTCATTTTTTTTTGCTAACCCAAGGCTAGTGCCACTTATTATCTCTGCACAAAAAAAAAGGTATTATTTTTAAAATTGTGTCTTCTAGGATTAAAACAGAATGCCTATTATTATTAAAAATTTCTTGCCATTGTCAGCGGAGCAATAACTCTTAAGAACTTTAATCAGTAATATATTTTGTATATAATACGGGAATAACAAATGTATTAGGCACCAAAATGTAAATTAGTCAAATCTAAAGAAGTTGTTTATGGAAATCTATCATGTTTGGTTTTTCTCGTTTAAACAATATGTATTTTTATCAAATTAAAGTCTATATTATATCTTATTGGAAATAATAAAGAAGTTTTTATTATGATTATATGGTATAATAATTTGTTTACAAAAAATATTAAATTTCAATAAAAACACTTACCATTTGACTTTCCAAGTTTCCGTTTCTCCATAATATTCATTGTCCCGAATAAAACGCGTCCGGAAAATCTTCTATTCCCGACGATATTAATGATCATCGATCATATTCAATTCTATATCATCCCTTTGATACGTAAATGAATCTCTGGGTAGTATATCTGCAGCCTTGTCCATTTGATCTTGGAAGGTAAATCCCAGGACGTACATTCTAAGAACAAACGTCTTTATTGTCAGAGGTGAAATGAACATGAGCTCAGACCATTGACATCGTACTACCGATTAACTCGAGACGTTTGCGGCGATTTAAATTTTCATTACGGGAATTCGCTGAAAAGAAAAACTACAATTAGTAATGGAAAATTTTGAAACTTTCAAAAGGGAGAATATTTATAGGTGGGTCATTTTAATATGTCGCTATAATATAATGATAATAATAATAATAATAATAATAATACTATCCCTAATTCAACCCCTGAAACCGACTGAGTGACTTTTGTAGGGAAAAAGACGATTATTATTAATATTTATCGTGGCGCTCCAGGGGGGCTAAAAGATGATTGCTGGCGCCAACTAACTTACAGGTGAGGAAAACCCGAAAAACTCCACCCACCATCATCGAAAACGATAACGCATGGCGATTTTTATAATCTGGATGTCATATCAACAAAAATTTAATTACTCAGAATGATCAGAAACAAGAAAAAGTCATAAAAAGTGGCGCCCAATTCTTAGGCACAAAATTGAACAGTAGACTGTGAATTATTAAAATTTAACGATATGGCAACGATGCAAACTAAATTATGTTGGTTTATGTATTGTGAAAGAAAATAATGATAAAAAGTTAGCTTAAATAGTGAAAATATCGCATTTTATTATATTATAAATAAAAAGAGCAAACAAAACATAATTTTCCATACCTAATTTTACTTAAAAAATGAGTAGCTCGATTATAGAGTTTCTAAAACAACCTTTTTTTTTCATATATTACTATTTTTAAATAATTTCTGTGCGTGCTAAAGTTGCCTATTTATTAAAATTATTTGTTTTTGGTGCCACCATCTACATGGTGTCCTACAAGGACAACCCTGTTTTTTACTAGCTTTTTCCAGCGGACAATAACCACAACTAAGACAAGACACAACTAAAAATACCTCTCAATTATCGATCACAAAATAATTAAAAATTCTCAATAATACCGAAACGGTAAGGAGTGAGAACCGCATTATTCAAAATATTAATCCCAGAACGATATTAAGAGGCAGATATGTCTGCCATGGTCCTCAAGCCCGCACGAAGCCTACGCCTAGTGACGAATTGTTTTTATTTTTGTGTGAAATTTTAGATATACTGTAAATTTGTAAATAAAGAATTTTAAACCGTAAACCGTACATGGTGTCCAGAAACGCTTTCCAAAAAATGAAACCACGAAATCTAGAGCTGATTTTAAGACGATTTATCCTAAATTACCCTAATCCAAAAATGATTGAGGGAGCTAATGCTCTTTGAAGATAGCACTCTAAAAGCGTTTAATGTAGTCATAAGCGGCTCGTTTAGATGAGGTATTGGATAGTTTTTTTTAATTTGCCATTTTTAAATCATATTAAAAAAGTTTCATTAATTTCACACAAAAATGATGCGCTCTTGTCAAATCTCCATAACCATCCGTTTTCGAGAAAAATCGATTTAAACTTTTAATGTTTCCATTAACTAACAAATAAATTTCTAAATTAATTATAATAAGATGGCTGTAGAAAATAAACGAAATAACAATTACATAAATATCAAATGACTGGTGTTTTATACCATAAGTAAGATTTGTGTTACTTATTGTATAGAATTATCTTAATTTCTAAAATATTAAAAGTTAAAGATGGTTTGGTTTAGTAATGAAGAATATGCTGAAATGCATTTAGTGTATGGTGAAATGCAATGTAACGCGCTGGCAGCGTCACGTAGGTATGCCGAGAAATTTCCAAATAGGAGATATCCTGCATCAAAAATATTTACAGTTCATCATCAAAGACTTAGGGAAACAGGATCTGTAATTCCCAGTAACAACGAAACTGGTAGATATGCTGACGTATTCGAGGAATATGAGAATGATATGTCAATGGAAATCGAGGAAAACCCCTGAAATTCGCAAAAGAAGATTAGCTGCAACGTATCCTAATATTTATAAATCATGTGTGGAACATTGTTCATCGGGAAAACTTGTACCCATTTCATTTTAGAAAAGTTCAGGCTCTTAGTGATGGTGATTTTCCTGCCCGTGTGGTCTTTTCTTTTCGGATGAAGCTATTTTCATAAGAGATGGAACTTTTAATATGTATAATGCACGTTACTACTCTTATGTTGGTGATAAGCCTCATGTTATAAAAGAAACTAAACATCAGGAAAGATTTAGCATCAAAGTATGGATAGGTATCCTTGGTGACAATCTGCTTGGGCCTGTAGAATTGCCCAATCGTTTAAATAATAAGAATTATCTCGACTTTTTATAAAATACTTTACCAAATTTATTGGATGACATTAATTTAAATATTCGACGGAACTTATGGTATTTATATGATGGTTGTCCAGCTCACTTTAGGAGGAATGTTCGTGAGTTTTTAGAACATGATTACCGAGACCGGTGGATAGGAAGAGGCGGCCCCGTTGCTTGGCCAGCGAGGTCTCCGGATTTAAATCCATGCGATTTTTGTGTATGGGAATATCTCAAATCAATGGTTTATTCGCAACCGATTAGATCACGAAATCACCTTTGGAGACGAATTCAGAATGTTTGCAACGAATTTAGAAATAATATGGGAAATTTTGCAAGAATTCGGAATACAGAAAATTTGCCCATAGAAACGGATGGCCGTCATGTGTAGCATCTGCTTTAGACTTAATTTTGTGTTTGGTAGGATTCCCCACTCGACCATTCACTGTTGGGTTCTAATTAACAGTGCTGTTCCTAAAGTGGCACTGGGAAACAGTAACAAAGCCTACACAGAACACGAGGCGAAATAACCCTGGTAGTTAAAGCCGATGAAACACCAAAAAAAAATACTTTCAGTTATCAATTTTTTATAATTTTTTTTAAACAAATTGTATCAACAGAAACTTTAATTTTTACATGATTTTTTTTTACTTCAGAAAAGCACAGTCATTAATTGAAAACATTTTTTTGAGTACCTACCTACCTACCTACCTACCTACCTACCTACCTACCTACCTACCTACCTACCTACCTACCTACCTACCTACCTACCTACCTAAAGTTTGGGTAAAAACAGTTTAATATATACCTAAGAATTGTATGAATACAATTTTTAGGTAATTTGTTTATTTTGCATGGCCACCTCATCAAATTTTGAAATTTATTAGATAATAATAAAAACGTGTGTAAAGACAAGAAAAGTTTAAGCCGTTTATCTCGAAAACGGCTAGTCATGGAGACTTCAGATAAGAGCAACATTTTTGTGTAAAAAAATTAAAATTTCATTTCAAAATGGCGACTTTTCAAAAGACAAAAAAAGTCTATCAAAATATTCAATACCCCACCTAAACGAGTCGTTTATGACTACATTAAAAAAATCTTATTTACGAAATTTTATTGGTTAAATTCAAATAAATAAATGTAAGGAATAATATCATTTAATAAAAATCCGTTTTGAAAGTATTTCAATTAAACCGATTTTAGAGCGCTATCTTCAAAGAGCTCTAGTTCCCTTAAGAATTGTTTTTGGATTAAATAAATTTAGGCTAAATCGTCATAAATTCAGCTCTAGATTTCGTAGTTTCATTTTTTGAAGAGAGTTTCTGGACACACTGTATACCTAAAGATTAGGCAGTTTCGTCTATAGTAGATTCAGATAAAGTACTTTAATCTCCACTTAATAAATTGTTGGTTAAGAAACTCTGGTACTGAACCACTCAAATATAAAAAATGAATATAATTTTATTTTAAATAAATAATAAATGTATACTAATATACTGAATTTAAAAAATAGATATACCTTCTTATATATTTCAATACGTGGCAACTCTGTACAAATACGCCAAATTATTTGTTTAAAAATGGCCAAGTTTTGATATTTTAACATTAAATTTCTCAATTAAACGTGGATAATTCGCAAATGTTTTTTTATTTTCTTGATATATAAATACTCTACTTTCTAATAGTACTATACATATAAATATACACATAAACCCATACCAATGTTTTTTTCGAATTTAGAAATATCTATAAATAACCTTTTCTTTACTGTGTACCTATTTTATTTTGAATGATGGTATTGATGGTTATAGTAATTGATATTAAGAATATAAGTTTATTTATGGTTTATTTATAATTACTATCTAGCTATCTAGAAAGTTTTTAGCGAAAAATAGAGGTTACATGTAGGTATTTTGGATGAAATCAAACAGTAAATAGACTTCTATCAACTACGAAATAGACAGGAATTCATGAAAAATATAACAGACTTACAGAAAGAGTTCAATTTTCTTCTGCAAATAGTGGATTGTCACGTTTACGTTTCGTTTAATTAATCATTCAAAAAGTTTCGGGATCACTACGCCACTACACTACAAGCTTCGACTTGTTTGTTTCAAAGTTTTTTATGATCAAACTCAGATACAAATATTATTCGATTATCTAACACGCTAACTCAGTAACTACACTGTATTTACTTGCAATAAGTACCGTTCTTTAACATTAACTTTTAAAAATTAATTTTTAATTCAAATTCACGAAATGGTTTTCAAGCGCTTATTTGAAATTCGAATGTCAGTTGTCGTATTTGTCTTTCATACTCGGCTATCTTCAGACGTTGTTTTTCGTGGCTGCCGCCAGGGCCAACGTTGCCAGTTTTTGTGATAATAAATTTAAAATAAAAACAATAGTAAAATAAATTATTTCCAAATTAAAAGCGATTTTTTTAGATACCTAAACTGAACATTACAGGACGGATATTATGACTGGTGTGTCGTTTTTTTTTTTAACTAAATGTACTTAGGGCCCTAAGATTAAGTGTACACTTATTGTGAGTGATATTATTTCTTGTAACCGACTTCAAAAAAGGAGGAAGTGCTCAATTCGTCATAATATTTGTGTATGTGTTGTGTATGTTCAGCGATAATTCTTTAACACGGTGTCCGATTTTAATGATTCTTTTTTTGTTAGAAAGGGGGTACTTCAGGGGTGGTCCCATATAAATTTGGTCAAGATGTGGTGATGGCATTTGCACGATTTTGAAGTCGGTTTTTTAAAATTACTTTTATAACTTGTATTTTTTTCCAAATTTTTAATAGTTTCGGATTTAAAACTAATTTACTTTTAGAAAAACAAATTTGTTGTTGAATGGACCCATTTTTTACTATTTCTTGCACTACTTCAGCAAAATGATGATAGAAAAATACAACCTCTTACGCAGCAAACACTGATAGTTTATTTGGGTGTGGCGACTATGGCGAGTTGTTAGTTTTCGAAGATTTGTTTAATTTGTAAGAGCTAATAATATATCAAATGGACGAGAAACCGTAAGTAAATAAGTAGAACATTTTATTGTAATGTGAGCCATTTCATTATTCAGTCATGCTCTAATCCTCTCTGTCTTATTTGTCCTTTAAGGCTCAGCTTGTCCGATTATCATACTTAATTAAACCCCTTAAGACCAAACATATGTAACAACTATGGCGGAGGTGCTTTCGATTACTATTCGAGAAAGAACGGGATAATGTTTCTAGTATATTCCAAATATAACGAGATATTTCTAGTTTGGCGAAGGAGCATTCTGGAACCTTCACCATAATTTTAAATTTGTATATAAATATTGGTGCAGGAACAACGGAATCAGTGGTACATAGACAGTGTGAAGATAAATAGTGAACAGTTAAAGACATTCGAAATAGACATAAATTAGAATAGTATTGTATAAAATAAATAAGTGTTTAAATAAATTATTAATAAATAAACTGGTTTAAAATAAACAAACATTATATTGGTGTCAGAAGTTGGATAGTGTAAATAAATAGTGAACAATAATGACTAAAAGACTGTGTGATTTAAAAGTAACCGAGCTACGTCGGGAGTTAAAAGATCGTGATCTGGAGACGACAGGAAAGAAAGCAGAACTAACAGTGCGGCTTAAGGAAGCACTAGAAAGTAAAGGTTTGAATCCGGAAACTTATATATTTTCTGATGATGCGTCTTCTATAATTGCTTTTTTGGAAAGTAAAATGTCTTCATTAAAAACCGATATTTCTTCCATAGAAACTAAAGTTTTTTCAGATTTTTCCTCCATAAAAAATTATATTTCCCCATTAGAAACTAAAGTTTCTTTTGACATTTCCTCTTTAGAAAATAAAACGAAATCTCTTCTTTAGAAACTAAAGTTTTTTCTGATATCTCTTCTTTAAAAGATGAAATTTCTTCTGACTTGGAAAACAAAATGTCTTCTCTAAAAAATGAAATTTCTGCTGATGTGGAAAATAAGATAACTTTTGTAGAGGAGAAAATAATGTCTTCCGTTGAAGAAAAAATAAAAGAGATGGAAAAGAAGATAGAAGAACTGGAACATACAAAACCAGTCAAGGACAGTGAAATAAAGTGCCATGAGGTGGAGTCGAAGTTGAAATTGGAAGGAGCTGTAAATTCTCTCGTGTTAAAGCCCCAACTTTCATCAGGAAGATGTCATGGACAACTACCTTAAACAGTTCGAAACAGCTACCAGAGCAAACGAATGGTCTGAACGAGAGAAGGCAATAAATTTGACCATCGCCCTTCGAGAAGACGCTTTAGATGTCCTTCAGACTATTCCCGTGAAAGAGATAGATGATTTTGAACAACTGAACAAGAGACTCAACATGCGATATGGCCACGAACACTTGGAGCAGGTTTTCAGATTACAGTTGAAGAATCGTAAACAGAAACATGTTGAGAGCCTTCAAGAATTCGAATTAGATATTACGAAGATGGTGCGATTTGCCTACCCACCAGCTCCTGAATACATGATTGAATGTTTGGCCGTTCAAGCATTTGTAGATAGACTTCGTGACTATGAAATGCAAAGAACACTTCGTTTAACCCGTCACAAAACATTGGTCGATGTCTTATCCGCTGCTCTTGAATATGAAGCAGCTACGCTGGCTCCTGGTGGATACAGTGAAGTAAGGGCTGTACAAGAAGAAGAACAGGGAAATAAATTGGACCAATTTTTTACATGATAAAAACCCTTATTGAGAAGCAACCGAAGACTATTAGGTGTTGGAATTGCGGTGAACTGGGAAAAGTAAGCAGTTCGTGCAAACGCCCAAAGAACACTACGAATCGAAACACCGCGCCGGTGGCTGTACAGGAAGGAACGGTGTTGCCTGAAAGTAGTGAAACCATAAGAATAGGGCGGTTGCAAGGAACTGTAGAGAAAGCAACGCCTGTCATGGCGGAACTTTCGAAGCGCAATGAAGATGTTGGTCAAGGAACTGTGAGTGGAAAGAGGTTGACCACATCTGTTAAAGAGGTTAGAGTATGAAGAACGTCGATTGTCAGCGACGAGTAGGCCCCTGTCAAACTTAGGGAAGAACAAGAGAACGATCCCGTTTTAAAGAAGATAAGAGAATGGAAAGAGGAAAATCGTCGACCTACTTGGCAAGAAGTACCGAAACTCTCTCCAGTACTTAAATCATATTGGGCTCATTGGAACTCCTTTATCCTGGAAGACGGCTTATTAAAGCGAGTACTCTAAAATGATGATGGTTCCGAGAACAGAAGACAGTTGGTCATTCAAAGGAGTAGAGTAGCCGAAGTACTTCGTCAGTTACACGAGAGTTCATCAGGTCATCTCGGTGTTAAAAAAACCTTCAGAGAGTTCGGGAAAGGTATTACTGCATGAACAGTTCCGATGATGTAAAGGATTGGTGTAAGAAATGTACTAGCCGTGCTATGAATAATGGACTTCAGCGAAAAAGGAAGGCTCCCATGAAGCAATACAACGTTGAAAGTCCATTTGAGAGGATAACTTTAGATATTGCTGGACCATTCCCCATGACCGAGGATGGTAATAAATATATTTTAGTGGCTATGGACTATTTTACAAAGTCGGTGGAAGTATATGCCATTCCGAATCAAGAGGCCGCAACTGTTGCAGATGTATTGATAAAAGAGTTTATCTGTCGATTTGGAGTGCACTTGGAAATCCGCAGTGACCAAGGCAGAAATTTTGAAAGACAACTTTTTCGTGGAATCTGTGACCGACTAGGCATGAAGGAAACCATAACCACAGCATTGCACCCACAATCCGATGGAATGGTAGAGCGGATGGTAGACCATTGGCAAATATCTGCCAAAAGTGGTTTCAAACCATCACAAAGATTGGGATCAGTATCTTTCGCTCTGCTCTTTGCCACAAATTAAAATGCAGAATTTATATGGTAGATATGGTAAAATGTCCTTCGCACACCACTAGTCTAATATTTATGGAAAATAAAATGGTACACAGATGGTACACACATATTTAGCCGAATAAAAGAATGAAGAAAAAGATATCTATATTTGTCACTTCTAGAGATATATGCGAAACTAAAACGATTACGTTTTAACTACTACTTTTACTACTAACAGGACTTAGTAGGCCCATAAACTTGTTTCATATTTCACTTTAAAATGTTACATTATATACAAAAAAATACAAAACGAAAACTAACATTTTATTTATATAGGCAGAAATTTCACATTTTTTTAAGCTATTGCATAGCTTTTATCGCGGGCTTTGAGCGCGGCAACCGAATCAAGAAATTCCGTAACACCGTAACGAAAATAAACCTAACACCCCCACTCCGACCAGCACAGCGGTGCGGCGTTGAAACTTTTAACTTGAAAGCCGTGGAAGGTTTTATCCGACCCTATTCGTATTAGAATGAAGCGGAATTTTAATATACATCTGCGGACTGGAACGTTTATGCAATACAAGAACTAGAAGAGCTTTCTCTGGCTTCTAATAAATTGGTATCACAAATGTTCCCGGCTGGCGTAAATATTAGATATTAATTTTTTTTGCAAGATTTATAAAATATTAGTATTTATTTTATCAGTGTTAACTATTTCATTATTAAGCTATTGCATAGATTTTATCGCGGGCTTTGAGCGCGGCGACCGTGTCAAGAAATTCCGTAACGAAAATAAACCGAACACCCCCCACTCCGACCGGCACAGCGGTGCGGCGTTGAAAGCCGTGCATTGTTTAACGTCGTTTCAGTTCGGCAGACTTCGGCACTGTGTTTGTATGCGTGCGACTAGACGTATGCGTGTAGACTAGCTGCTAACTGCTTATAACTGATTCTATCTTTTGTAGACACAATTTCGGAAAAATTGAATTTAAAAATGAATAATGATCCACAAGAATCCATAACAAAATATGGGACCATCATTGACGCGGTATTTTCCAGATATTTAGAGGATATCAAGTCTCAAACTTATGTTTCTTATTTCAGTTACCATAAACCTATAGTTTCAATGATAAACATTCATGATTAACGTACATGTATTGTAAGCTAATAAAAATATTTTAAACAATATTAACTTCAAAGTGCATCAAACACTTAATGGAATGTGTGTTACTAGCTCTTGGACTAATAGTTTCAATGATAAAAATTCCTGAATAACCTACATGTATTGTAGGATAATAAAAATATTTTAAACAATATTAACTTCTCATTTATTCAATAAAAGAAAAAAGTTTTCTTATCGCTCAAAAAGTGTAACTTGAATAAATATCAAAGAAAAAACTTGAATTAATATCAAAGAAAAAAATACTGCATAAATAAAATAAATAAATAATTACAATTGCATAATTTGATAAAAAAATGCTATGCAATAGCTTTACCGCGGCAGTCCCCGAGTGCCACACGTATTTTTTTATTTATTAGTTTGGTATGTGATGTTTTATGGATGAAATAAATGTGAATGGTATACACTGCGAATGGTGTGATCTAATTTAAAACAATATACCTACATTATTTTGGTAATTCTTTATTTATTTACAAAAATACAAAGAACCGAATTTAGAAATAAGGGAGGTCACTAACAAACAAAAAAAAACATCTACAAGAGAAAAACAGAATAAAGTGGTAAATTAATGAAGCAACACTATCACAAATTAAATTGCATTAACATACAATCTATGAGTCACAAGCCAATATTTATTTCTTAAAAAACGTTTCAAAACCTTTTTCTTCATTTCATTCGCAGCATATACCGGCATATTTTCAAAAATAAAAAAGTTAGTTGCATGTCGAAATTTACTCTGCAAAAACCTAACCTAACCTAACCTAACCGTATCATAAAAATGCAAAATTTTAAACTTTTCATAAATAAAAACGAAAAATAACCAACGAACAATCATACAGTTTTTATTTGGTTCTACGTTGAATTAGCGGTTTGGATTTACTCAGCTGCATGTATTATATTTCACTCGTTAAGTCCGGACCTGACTGTGCAGCGCTTAAATAGTATTTGCCAGTTATTAGTCGTCTTCGTCTCAAGTCGTTTCTTTACTTTAAAGAATAGAGTCAGATATACCAAGAGGTCCATCCTCCTTGTGCCTCGGACCCCCCCCCCCCCCCCCCCTGAAGATGCAATTGTTTAACTCGAGCGTTAGATAATAACTATTCAATTGTAGTGACCTACGAAACACTAACATTAGGTATAGTTATTACCTTGGCTCAACCTGTATATTTTATAGAAAGGGATATTACAAATTGTGGATTAAAAACCTCGAAGAAATTACGATAGCTCTGGTATACTCGTTTTTGTTTTTCTAATAAAAACTCGGAAACAACTTTTTTCATCTATTCACAAATTGGATCACTTGCCGTTTTATTTTTCAGCTCATTTACTTCCACTATTGAATTCCTAAAGGTTCAAAAATGCAAATGAACTCTCAAAAATATGGCAAAAACAAACAAGCCAACATTGAAGTTCTATCATTGGAAGTAATTATTCGTTATCCACCGAATTCGAAAAAAGTAGCGTGTTTGCTTGATTGTATTACCCAGCGGCTGACAATAAATTTGGATCTAATTAAAAGTTAACCGAAGCCCAGTACATGCTGGCTACTCCCAAGGTCGTAACGAGGAAAAAGTTCGGAAGGGGTCTAGTTGCCTAAATTAAATTCGTGAAAGATGCGCCTGTGACCCTTGCGCATTCCACGTGAAAGTATGCTTCTCAAGAGAGGTCAAGTAAGTAGTAATTGGGCCATTTTTTGTTCTAGTAAGATAAACGAAATGGTCAGATAAAGTTGATAGGTAAACTTAAAATATTAAATAAATACTTAATTGAATAGATAGATATAAGAGTTTTCCATTTTTTTCATAGTTCATTCGTAAACTCGCATCGAAACATATACAAAATCACGCTTTTTACTTTCCTATCTGTATACAAATAAGGAAAGTATAGGAATCATGATTTTAAACTTAAGCTTTATTCCGGCGTCCAATGACCTGATTAGATTTTGGGCAGAGTCGGAAGATCTGGGGGGGGGGTACTTTATTGGTGGTCATTTTTATAATTTATGGAATATATCTGTTATTTACGTTTGGAGAAGAAAATTTCTTAAATAAAAATTACTTATAATATTTTTATCAATATTTTTTATTTTATACCAAATTGTCCTAAAATGGTCCGTATTCGAGAAATTTGACAAAATGTAAAAAAAATAATTTTTCATAAAAACTGTTTAAATAAAAGTTGTTTGTAATATAATTCTCTATAATTTTTATTCCATACATAATTTCTCTAAAATGGACCGTATTCGAGATATTTAAGAAAATGTGTAAATTTCGAAATTTGAAGAAAAAACATTTTAAACTTAAGTTTTACTTTGGCTCAACGTGAAATGATTAGATTTTGGACAAAGTCAGAACATCTGGGGGGGTACTTTATGGGAGGTCGTTTTTATATTTTATGGAATATATCTGTTATTTATGTTTGGAGAAGAAAATTGTTTAAATAAAAATTACTTCTAATATTATTATCTATAATTTTTGTTATATGCCAAATTTTCCTGTAATGGTCCGTTTTCGAGAAATTGGACAGAATGTTCAAAATTCAAATTTTTAAGAAAATTGTTAAACTAAAAGTTGTTTTCGATATCGATTTCTATAATTTTTGTTTTTTACATGATTTTTCTAAAATGGACCGTAATAGAAAAATTGGAGGAATAGTGCTAAATTAAAATTTTTCAGTATTTTAGTTTTCAATGAATATCTATAGAAAAATGTTTCGAGTTATATGTATGTGGAAAATGTATACATTTAGTTTATTCTCTAAACATTTATAGAGATGCTGCAATAGGTTGTACAAAATAACCGGAAAAAGCCTATAATAACTAGATAGGAAAGTCATGTGTTGGACACATCAGATTTTTTTAATATAGGTACCTATTTGTAACAAAACATGTCTGTCCCTGTAAATTAAAAGTATTCTTGTTCAGCTCCTAATTGTTTAAATAAGTATTATTCTAATATTTAGTAGATCATTTTTTGCCAGATTCTATAAGTAAAATTGCTTCAAAACGTAAACGACTAATTGCAAATTCTGTTAGATAATAGTTCATCCAGTTCAACTATACCCAACTTTACTCAACCCTAGAGTTAGATTTCATAAAATGTTGAGGCTGAAGCACATACACGCATAAGATATATTTGTTAATCCACAACCAAAAAGAAGAAATTAGTTGCAAACGTAAGCTTAGTATTAGTGATAAACAATTTAAACAACCCTCTGTTATTGGAGTGGGTTGCTCAGTGGTAGAGTCTCTGCCTGTGGATCCAAAGGTTCCAGGTTCGAATCCCACCGTTGACCGGGATTTTTTTATTTAAATAATTATTTAAAATTAATTCTGATGCCTTGGTAGGATTCCCCACTCGACCATTCACATTCTAATTAACAGTGCTGTTCCTGAAGTGGAGCCGGCAAACAATAACAAAGTCTACACAGAACACACATGATTAAGAATTTAAACACAAAACTGAGACTGTTATATTAGGTACATACACCTAGGCCATTAGTGATGCCGCGAGACGAGTGACTCTCGTCTCGTCTTGTCTCGTCTCGTACGAGACGAGAGAGTCATTTTCTCTCGAAAAAAGATTCGAGACGAGACGAGAGTGTCTTTTCTCGATGAGAATTTCTCGTTTCTCTCGAGCTCTCTCGAGTTTTCTCGCGCAATTAACTTTTTATTTCTCTAAAATTTTCAATTACTCATTGTAACTTAATATTTAAAAATATTAGATTTCCAGATAGTCAAAAAGTTAACTATAAAACACCTATTTTATATACAGAGTGAGTTTTAAGTATGGAACGCCTCAATTATCTCGGAAACGGCTTGTACGATTTTTATTTATGGTGACCCGTCAAATGCGCCCCGAAAAAGCGCTCCGACAAAAGCACAAATGCGCTTCCCAACAAAAGCGCCCAATACAAAAGCGCCATTCGAAATTTCTTTGTATAAAAAACTAACCAACGGAGAGAATGGTAATAATTTCTATGCAGTCAAATTTTTCGGAGGTTACTTTTGGAGATAAAGTAGAAAGACAACAATTTTTAAGTGGTTTTTCGAACTGTCAAAGAAAAAGTTAAAGAAACAAACGTATAATATATTGTTAACATGCTTCAAAATGCTTTCATTTGATATCACACGAAAAAAATTCTAACTTCCAAATGAAACCCTACCCCCCTCCCAACTGACTTCTAAGACAAAGTATAACCGAAGTGGACGCAATATATTGGCGTACAAAATTATTTTTTAAATGTTAATAAAATTTTTGAGTAAATAGTTTAATAAATTGTGAATAGCTGTTGAAATTTTGGAGAATTATGATTTTGGTATTATAATACATGTTTATTAATTATTTATAGTCATTAAATACATGCGATTGCCCAGTTCTTATTTTATGAAGTGACACTGGCAGGTAAACATTACTGCAAAATTCTCGAAGTCGTCCGACGTGGTAATACGTTTACCCCCTCTCTACCTACTAAACGCTTCCAACTTCTGCCTCTGCTATACATTCTTAGTTAACGTCCAATTTGGGTCACTGATTACTTTAAATTTCAATTGTTTATGTCAACTAGTGTCTAAGTAAAACGATTGTGACAGACGGACAGGCAGAGAGATACCAAGATAATTTCCCTAAGTGTTTCTTATTGCCAATTTGGGTACTGATGAGACAAATTACTTGAAAAATTATTTGTTATTGTCTTCAAAATTTTACAGTTTTCTTATGTTTTATTCTAAGTATATCTTTTCCAAATTTAAATTTGATATGTTTTTATCACGAGAGAAACGAGACGAGAGAATGGCTCTCTCGAGCGAGAGAAGCGCCTTATCGTCGAGACGAGAGAACAGTTTTCTGTCGCCCTACGAGACGAGACGAGCGAGGCCTCTCTCTCGTCTCATCTCGTCTCGCGGCATCACTATAGGCCATAAATCGAAAAAAAAACCCTCTGTTAAAAAATGAAAAGTAATTTTCAAACTTAAATTTGTTAGATCAACTAGAACAGAATCGTTAAAATATAATTCAAATCAACTATGGCACTATGAGAAATAAACTGAATGTTTTTTCTGTAAACTAATTTTAGACAAATTAAAAATAACTTTCACTTTTATAAGAATGGGCAACCTGCATCGAAATTTGGTCCAGTTTTCCAAAAATGAAAGTAGAATACTAATTTTACTTACAGTTATTGTTATTTGTACATGTTATGTATGTAATGCACCATTTATTAAATGATTAAACTATACCTGTGTTTCAAATATTTTAATTTATATTTTTTGGAGTTTTATTACTTAAAAAACTAGTATTTATCTTAAATACAGTATTTTAATGTAAATATTAGTATTTTTAAAGTAATGAATGCCAAAATATATAATTAAATAATAAGGGACATTTGAATGAGCCGCGGTTAGGCTTCACACTCTTCTGCCTCTAATTGTCAAGGTTATCAGCCAATTGTGTAGCATGCGATGGTAGCGCCAAATAGTATGGCCGAAACTAACCACTTGTTAACAGTGCCGTGCATTTAAACGGTTTATATTTTAATAATAATTTATCTATGAACACCAGTCGATGTTGAGCGCTTGCCATTCCCTTAATTGTCAAGCTATCTACTTAAAAAAATATATTAATTAATTTATTTAGACTATTTATTCAGGTAAAGTGTAGTCTTGTTACAGGTTTAAATCGATGAATTATAAATTAATACATTTACCACTGAGTAGTATTGTTAAACATAATTAATTATTTATTATTTAATTACTTAATAGTTAATTACTTACTTCAGGAAAAATAAAAAAAGATAGATTTGTATTTTAACTCTTTATTGTTTTAAAATAACCTAGTTCAGTGTTTTGAACTACTTTAGTGACCTCTGAACTCTGCTCTTCTTCTTTTATTCTAGAGACATTTTACAACTAGGTATGCCTGTACCTGGTTAAAAGGCCTACTATGATCAAATATTTTGGCATCACCAATAAACTCCTAGGTTAGGAAATGTGTCTTTCTCACTCACTTCCTTTTTCTTCTTTGTTCTTGGTTGAAATTTTGGCCCTGAGGTTTTCTGTACTTTCAAACTTTATTCGGATTTGTTCAACCTAAAAACAAATTAAGTTTACTAACAGATTAGGTATATCTAAGTGGATTTGCCCAGTTGCGGATAATTATACTTATCTTAAAAGGGGCCGCTTCTGATCTCCGGTAAGCATTCTTCATTTTCTTTGGTGTAAAAATCTTTCTATTTTATACATATTGCTTTTAGGCCATTAAGTGTCGACAATAAGTCTCGACAATATCTAGCTTTAGTCATCTAGCTTCTAATATTACCAGATATTTAGTGCTGCTCGTAGAGCCGATTACTACTTTCACTATAAAGCACCTTAAGTCTCGTCTAAAGTACCACTCACGTGCCGTATATTAAATTGATGGCTGGAACCCACTTCTTCCTTTACCAGCACTTGGACTGCGAGCATTATATCATAGCTGTTGTAGCTGTAGACGCCGCTAGAAACCGATATCGCCAAGTAAGAGCTTTCCAATTTTATATTGATAGTCACATCCGAATAATAGCTGCAGTATAACCTGCAAGAGAAATAACAACATTTAATTAAATAGTCACTATATTATATATTTAAAACCTGTGAACCTTGGTAGTACTACAAAGGGGGATTTATTACCTATAAGTATTTTTTAAATACAATTGGGGTTTCTAATTATCACTACCTACCTAACTACCTACTTATTGTACAAATTAAAGGAAAACAGTACTTACTCGTTGTTATTATTATTTGGTCACACTAGCATATCAAGTTTCTCCTTGAAAATCCATGCCACTCTTCGGCTTACAGTGGTATTAAAACAGACTATCTCTAGTTTTGGTAATAGTCTTTAAAAAATTTGATTACGATCATACTTTCGACTCATAGTGCTCGCGAAATTAAAGCAGTGCAAAACATGGGAGCGTGGCCTTCAACAACAAGACATGCCGCTCCTTAGAACGCTTTTAAAAGCGTAAACTATAAATGCTAGGGTAGTACTATCGCAGGATTTTTGTAACAAATAGGTATCCTTCAGATAGGGACTGAACAAATATTTTTCATTTTAGACTGGCCGTTCTCAAAAAATCAAATTTAAAAAAAAATTCAAGCCATATAGCCCGGAAGGCATATGAAAGGGAATCTTCAGGACATCGAATTGGAATAATATACGAATTTGGTGCATTATTATAATTTTGCTGGGCTATTTATTTATTTTAAATACAACCTATTTACTATAATATAACCCCTAGAGTTAAGAAATCCATTAATCTATCTGCTGTTTATTTTATATTATGTGCTATTTTGTACTATTTTCTACTATTTTCTACTATTTTCTACTATTTTCTACTATTTTCTACTATTTTCTACTATTTTCTACTATTTTCTACTATTTTCTACTATTTTCTACTATTTTCTACTATTTTCTACTATTTTCTACTATTTTCTACTATTTTCTACTATTTTCTACTATTTTCTACTATTTTCTACTACTTTTCTACTATTTTCTACTATTTTCTACTATTTTCTACTATTTTCTATTATATTTTCTATTATTTTCTACTATTTTCTACTATTTTCTACTATTTTCTACTATTTTCTACTATTTTCTACTATTTTCTACTATTTTCTACTATTTTCTACTATTTTCTACTATTTTCTACTATTTTCTACTATTTTCTACTATTTTCTACTATTTTCTACTATTTTCTACTATTTTCTACTATTTTCTACTATTTTCTACTATTTTCTACTATTTTCTACTATTTTCTACTATTTTCTACTATTTTCTACTATTTTCTACTATTTTCTACTATTTTCTACTATTTTCTACTATTTTCTACTATTTTCTACTATTTTCTACTATTTTCTACTATTTTCTACTATTTTCTACTATTTTCTACTATTTTCTACTATTTTCTACTATTTTCTACTATTTTCTACTATTTTCTACTATTTTCTACTATTTTCTACTATTTTCTACTATTTTCTACTATTTTCTACTATTTTCTACTATTTTCTACTATTTTCTACTATTTTCTACTATTTTTCTACTATTTTCTACTATTTTCTACTATTTTCTACTATTTTCTACTATTTTCTACTATTTTCTACTATTTTCTACTATTTTCTACTATTTTCTACTATTTTCTACTATTTTCTACTATTTTCTACTATTTTCTACTATTTTCTACTATTTTCTACTATTTTCTACTATTTTCTACTATTTTCTACTATTTTCTACTATTTTCTACTATTTTCTACTATTTTCTACTATTTTCTACTATTTTCTACTATTTTCTACTATTTTCTACTATTTTCTACTATTTTCTACTATTTTCTACTATTTTCTACTATTTTCTACTATTTTCTACTATTTTCTACTATTTTCTACTATTTTCTACTATTTTCTACTATTTTCTACTATTTTCTACTATTTTCTACTATTTTCTACTATTTTCTACTATTTTCTACTATTTTCTACTATTTTCTACTATTTTCTACTATTTTCTACTATTTTCTACTATTTTCTACTATTTTCTACTATTTTCTACTATTTTCTACTATTTTCTACTATTTTCTACTATTTTCTACTATTTTCTACTATTTTCTACTATTTTCTACTATTTTCTACTATTTTCTACTATTTTCTACTATTTTCTACTATTTTCTACTATTTTCTACTATTTTCTACTATTTTCTACTATTTTCTACTATTTTTCTACTATTTTCTACTATTTTCTACTATTTTCTACTATTTTCTACTATTTTCTACTATTTTCTACTATTTTCTACTATTTTCTACTATTTTCTACTATTTTCTACTATTTTCTACTATTTTCTACTATTTTCTACTATTTTCTACTATTTTCTACTATTTTCTACTATTTTCTACTATTTTCTACTATTTTCTACTATTTTCTACTATTTTCTACTATTTTCTACTATTTTCTACTATTTTCTACTATTTTCTACTATTTTCTACTATTTTCTACTATTTTCTACTATTTTCTACTATTTTCTACTATTTTCTACTATTTTCTACTATTTTCTACTATTTTCTACTATTTTCTACTATTTTCTACTATTTTCTACTATTTTCTACTATTTTCTACTATTTTCTACTATTTTCTACTATTTTCTACTATTTTCTACTATTTTCTACTATTTTCTACTATTTTCTACTATTTTCTACTATTTTCTACTATTTTCTACTATTTTCTACTATTTTCTACTATTTTCTACTATTTTCTACTATTTTCTACTATTTTCTACTATTTTCTACTATTTTCTACTATTTTCTACTATTTTCTACTATTTTCTACTATTTTCTACTATTTTCTACTATTTTCTACTATTTTCTACTATTTTCTACTATTTTCTACTATTTTCTACTATTTTCTACTATTTTCTACTATTTTCTACTATTTTCTACTATTTTCTACTATTTTCTACTATTTTCTACTATTTTCTACTATTTTCTACTATTTTCTACTATTTTCTACTATTTTCTACTATTTTCTACTATTTTCTACTATTTTCTACTATTTTCTACTATTTTCTACTATTTTCTACTATTTTCTACTATTTTCTACTATTTTCTACTATTTTCTACTATTTTCTACTATTTTCTACTATTTTCTACTATTTTCTACTATTTTCTACTATTTTCTACTATTTTCTACTATTTTCTACTATTTTCTACTATTTTCTACTATTTTCTACTATTTTCTACTATTTTCTACTATTTTCTACTATTTTCTACTATTTTCTACTATTTTCTACTATTTTCTACTATTTTCTACTATTTTCTACTATTTTCTACTATTTTCTACTATTTTCTACTATTTTCTACTATTTTCTACTATTTTCTACTATTTTCTACTATTTTCTACTATTTTCTACTATTTTCTACTATTTTCTACTATTTTCTACTATTTTCTACTATTTTCTACTATTTTCTACTATTTTCTACTATTTTCTACTATTTTCTACTATTTTCTACTATTTTCTACTATTTTCTACTATTTTCTACTATTTTCTACTATTTTCTACTATTTTCTACTATTTTCTACTATTTTCTACTATTTTCTACTATTTTCTACTATTTTCTACTATTTTCTACTATTTTCTACTATTTTCTACTATTTTCTACTATTTTCTACTATTTTCTACTATTTTCTACTATTTTCTACTATTTTCTACTATTTTCTACTATTTTCTACTATTTTCTACTATTTTCTACTATTTTCTACTATTTTCTACTATTTTCTACTATTTTCTACTATTTTCTACTATTTTCTACTATTTTCTACTATTTTCTACTATTTTCTACTATTTTCTACTATTTTCTACTATTTTGTACTATTTTGTACTATTTTGTACTATTTTGTACTATTTTGTACTATTTTGTACTATTTTGTACTATTTTGTTCTATTTTGTACTATTTCGTACTATTTCGCACTATTTCGTACTATTTTGTACTATTTTGTACTATTTTGTACTATTTTGTACTATTTTGTACTATTTTGTACTATTTTGTACTATTTTGTACTATTTTGTACTATTTTGTACTATTTGGTTCTATTTGGTACTATTTGGTACTATTTTGTACTATTTTGTACTATTTTGTACTATTTTGTACTATTTTGTACTATTTGGTACTATTTGGTACTACTTTGTACTATTTTGTACTATTTTGTACTATTTTGTACTATTTTGTACTATTTTGTACTATTTTGTACTATTTTGTACTATTTTGTACTATTTTGTACTATTTTGTACTATTTTGTACTATTTTGTACTATTTTGTACTATTTTGTACTATTTTGTACTATTTTGTACTATTTTGTACTATTTTGTACTATTTTGTACTATTTTGTACTATTTTGTACTATTTTGTACTATTTTGTACTATTTTTGTACTATTTTGTACTATTTTGTACTATTTTGTACTATTTTGTACTATTTTGTACTATTTTGTACTTTTTTTTACTATTTTGTACTATTTTGTACTATTTTGTACTATTTTGTACTATTTTGTACTATTTTGTACTATTTTGTACTATTTTGTACTATTTTGTACTATTTGTACTATTTTGTACTTTTTTTTACTATTTTGCACCGTTTTGTTCTATATGATACCTTTTTATATCCGTACAGGGTTCTCGGCTTCTGAAAATTTTTAAAGGAAACTAGTGCATTTGATAATTTGGAAAAGCCAAAAAATTTATTGACTTGTGATGTCTCACAAGTGCCTAAAAGATTTGAATATCATCGATGTATCACACTTCGTGAAGTTAGGTCTAATTTTTTTCTAAGGAAGCGATGATTTATTTGACAGAAAATAGGGTTTTTATAAGTAGTCCATTGTTTTCATCTAAGGAGACTCTGACTCTGACGTTAAATAATTTAAACTATCAAAGTAATATTTTTCTCTCATTAAAATCATATGTGTCACACAAATTGTCGAGACCCGTGGATAATGGCCGTTATTCCCTGTTTAAATGAAGTAAAAGTTTGACATGTTAGCGCTGTACATAATGATGTAATCAATCTGCGACGTGCCAAAATCTAGTAACATTTTGTAGTAGATAACGCTTGGGCGCAAATAGCACACATTTCGATATTGGGCGCAAGTGCCACAGATGCATCTACTATAGATTCTAACAAATTAACAATACCTATACAAAAAAAAAAATTAAAGAAAAATAATAGTTTATTTATATTCGATTAATTAATACCCATAAAAACATATATTTAGAAACAAGTAAAAATTGAATTTTTCAATGAAAAACATTTTTTTTAACGTTTCGGTAACATCTGTAAACGATAACATCTATAAAGTATTAGCAAACATTTCATCCAATGCTTAAATAGTATGTTAAACAAACAATTAATTTATAACAGTAGTAAAATATATCGCCCATCTCTATACCGTCACATCTTGTGTTATCAGTTTTTTCTATTGTTTTGACTGTTTTTCTTCGCCAATAATTATAAATACTAGACAATTGAGTGCGTACTTTTACATTCCAATGTAGATTTTAAATATTTTATGATCGGTATTTAAAATAATTTAATTTAGTTATGTTTTACTGTAAATATTTATATTATAACCATATATATGCACTACGGTGCCATCAAAAGGAATTAATTCATTATTTCTTAATTTATTGACTTCTGCAAAAAATCCTCAAATCGATATTTATTTTCAAATTCGCATTTTGTCAGATATGCCTTCTATTCTTGGCATATGTTACTTTTTTGTATAGAAATATACCTTATCGATACATCATTTTTAAAAGGTCTCTACTTATTCATCCAATCTAATAATTTTGTAAAATGTCAACAAAATATGTATAAGATTTCACGTATTCACTGGAAACAAAATGTTATTTTTCTACACCCGTATTATAATAATGCACTTATATGCCCATAATCCGTTTCATAATGATACCCATTATGATACAGATTTTTCATTACGATACAGATTTTTAATCAATAGAAACCTACAATTTTTCAATCAAGCATGCTGTTTGACGTTTGTCCTAGGTTCCTATGTAATTATTTTAGTTGTCAAAACGTATTAAATTTTCGTAGGTAGCTAAACTTCGATAATTATAATATTAAAATGTCTGATATTAGCGATATAGAAGACTCCTCCACACATATCGGAGAAAGCAGAAAATACAGTACAAAATATTTTACCGCAAAAATCTAGGGAAATACCAATACCTGAAGTAATACCATTAATTACAATTTTGTAGAATTTTTTATAGAAATACGAGTAATTACTGTTATTGTGTTCAATACCAATATAAATATAATATTTATAGGTCTTGATTATTTATCGGGTGTAGAAAAAATAGCGTATGCAACTCTCATGTAATGGTTATTAAAACACTCGCATAAACCATACGAAACTCGCCTTTGGCTCGTTTCGTATCCCGGTTAATGCTCGTGTATTAATAACCATCATTACATGATTGTTGCATAATATACTATTTGTTGGTTGCATTTTTTTAAATGTAGCTCGGGTCCATAACACTTTAGTGTCACAAAAAGTAAGCCATTTAGAAAGAAAATAGAACCATTTTGAATGTGGTAGAGACTAATTCTTTACAAAAAAGTGCGGATTTTTTCAAAATATAACCATTTTTTCTAACCTCAATTTTTTTAATTTTTGGAACATGAGTGAATTGTTCGCCGAGTTCAGGTACGGGTTTTGCAAAAATTTGTCAACACTCAAAAAAAACTAGTTTCTATAGTAAATTTTCGCAAAAAAAATAGAAAAACAGCATTTTTTGAGAAAAATATAATGAAAAATTGAAGTGATCTAAAACCATATATTTTGTTGTTTGTAAAAATGCAGTATGTTTACCTATAGAGAGACAACTTAAAAAATATATTTTTCGTCATGAAATGTACCACCCCAAACATTTTTCCCATATTCGCACAAGAAAACATCACTAACAAAAAAATTGTATATTTGTTATACTGAAATATCAAAATATTTTAAAAAAATTACGTAACCGAACGCACGTAAAAAATGAATTGAATGTCGCCTGAAATGAAAGCATACCTAATTTTTCAAAAAAAATCGCTTCCCGGCCAACTGACACAGATCAAAGAATATACATTCTTGCTTCTCAGCTTAATATCATTACTTCTGCCAAACAAACCTAAGTTGTCTTATCTATTGATTGTTGCAGTAAACACAACATAAAATTTAGGAATATTTATTGATTTAAAATACATATTTTTCTGCAATATGCTCATAAATAGTCTTTAATAAATAATCAATAAAACGCTTAAAACCTATGTAAAATATAAAAACACAAATAAAATTGCGATAAATGAAATCAAACTCTCGACAAACGCACAAAAGGGCATCCGCGAATCGAAATTACTACGCTTCTATCAAGTAATAGGTAGTTTTCAACATCCGCAATAAAAAATAGTTCCAACTTGGAAAGGCTATTTTTTTGAATTTTGGCTATAATCCGCAATTTTTTTTCCAAAAATCAAGAAATACCTATCTGTAGTTTTATTTAAAACATATGTCAAATCTGTAATTTTGTGACACTAAAGTGATATGTCACCTGTAGCTCTTATTGCTACTTTCAAATTAAACTTATTTGACTGTTAAAAAGTAAGTAGATATCATTAGATCATATAATATCAACAATTAAACCCTACACGTTTCGGTGAAAAAAAAAAACATTATCAAGAGTGACTAGAAATCAATCAAAAACAAAACAAGCAAATAAAATAAAGTTTAAAACTCACTATAAGTAAAATAAATCCACAGGTAAATTAAGGTCACTTTTTTTTTAACAAACGATAAAAGATACACGCCGTAAGACACTGAATAGAATTATCATAAATTCGGCTTCACCTAACAAATTGTTTCGAACGACATCTATGAAATAAAATTAAAGGTAATAAAATTAATGATTGTAGGTATTTATACAAAATTGTCTATACTAGTCGCTGCTTCTCGTCAGTCTCATTGAGAAACCTAAATTTATTGGAAATTTCCATGTTTATTAAGATGTTAATTTCTTTCTCTTGTGGATATTGTGTAGTATTTGAAAAAATACCTTGATTGTTACCCATTTTTAGAATTTAAATGTTTTTTTTTTATTTTATTAGAACTAACTACGTCCAGTTTGGCCAACATATTTAGTATCACTATTAAACTATCTAAAACTAGAGATTGTGTATATTTAAATATAATGGGTTGCTGTGAAAGATGGAACTGAATAATGTGACATTTTTTCACGTTTAAATCAGATAAGTTATTAATATCGGACTTTAAATGAAATCATTTTTAAAGCTGTTGATAATTTGGAAGAATTAAAGATTATCTCAAAGAGGTTAAAAAGAGTAAAGGTAACATAGAAAGTATTTGCAGCTGCGCGAATTTTGCCAAAACCGAAAAACTTGGTGGAAGGATTAAGGAAATGTTCTGGGCCGGACTTATAATATTTGTATTGTAGTACCTTATTTTGGTAACTTTTAAAAGATGAAAAATTATGAGAAATTTTTTGACTTCATTTGTTAGAACGAGTCATTTATGATGAGACAATAACTCTTTGTCAGTATATAGTTAGTCGCTAAGTAAAAGTTTGTAAAATTATTGTAACAAAATAGCTATTTGTGTATTAAGAGCAGAAAGAAGCACTTTGGCAGTTGAGACAGAAAGTTGCCGCGTGACGCGTTAGCCAATGCAGTAAATCTGTTTCTCTGCCGTGTGAAACATATAATTTTTTCTCCCATTGTTTATACAGTGTGTTAAAAAATGGAATTAAAATGAAAATGTATTTTAAGTACAACAGACAACTCTCGCATTTTTAATATTTATCCTAATCGTTGTTTTTATAACTATATACCTTCAATTATTCTTATACAAATATACTTATAGTAACTTTGTAGTTAATTTATTAAAGTAACTTTTTTGACAGGATGCTCATGCAGAGCAAGACTTTAAAATAAAAAAGAAGAAAAATAAAAATTTTAATGCCTAGACAGTAAAAATTATTTTTAATGCTCAGGCAGTAAAAGGGTTACTTCTATGATCGAGAAATATTACTAAAAGTGACATTTAATGTCAATCAGAGAAAAATAAAGTTTGTGCAACAAGAGTGGATATGGACAGTATATTTTTTCTTCGACCCACTAACGAAAATCTACAAATTTAAAAAATATTTTAGGGTATAAAGAAAAAATTACTAATTTTATAATAATTTATGAATTTTACCAATTTATATAATTAAAAAAAAAAAATACTAAAAAAACAAAACAAAAAACAACAGAAAAAACAAAAAAGAGCACAAAAAAACAAAAAACAACCCCCACTCGACCATTCACTGTTGGGTTCTAATTAACAGTGCTGTTCCTAAAGTGGCGCTGGGAAACAGTAACAACCCCTACACAGAACACGAGGCTTATGACCTTAGCAGTCGATGCCGATGACACCAAATAAAAAAACAACAACAAATTATTTTCTCATCCAAATTTGAACCTAGTCTATTCGCGTGAAAGGCAGATACTCTGCCACTTTTATAATTTTAGTTTTAATACTCGTAATTAAACTAGTTTTAAACCAACTTCTTAATTTGAACATTAAGTACATCTAAAAATTATTTTCCGACGATAATGCTAGACTCTACGTGTAACAATAATAATTAATTTATTTCATTTTGTTTATTATTACATACAAATTCAAATAATTCATTTTAAAACCTATTATTAATTAAGAAACATTTATTTCGCCAACGCCATCTATTAGCCGATGTCAAAATATTTAAATCTGACAACCTCTAAACTGTTTTTCTTAAATATTAGAATTGTTAATTCATCTATTTATATCTAGAGGGCGTTAATTAGTTTCTTTAATCTAAAATAAAAAATTATACCCTCAGAATTATAAACACTTCATGTTGTCTAAGAGCCCATTTTAGTTCTTGTAGGGTTTAAAAAAGTTTTAAATTTGTTTTGTCTTAATGTCTGTCCGCTCGTGAAATATTTTAATAATTTTAATTAATAGTTTTAGACCTACTTGTGTTTTGACATCAACTTTTTGTTGCAACTACTGTTTTTATGCATTTCTTAAAAAATACTCGCATACTTATTTTTTACACCGACCCTGTGATAATCTCTAAGCTTAAGGCATTTCTTTATAAGCTTACTACAACATACTTGGTTACAGTATTGTGGTTACTGTGGTGACATTACGCATACCATGGTTTCCCTATTATTGAATGTCATATGTCAAATTTAATTTAAGTTTGGGGATTTCTAAACGAAATTTGTATTTTAGAAATTTTAGGATGTTTTGACTTTGTTATTTTTTATTATAGTATGTTCTAGTAAGCTTATAAATAAAGGCATTTCTTTATAAGCTTAACACGACATACTTCGTAACAGCGTTGTGGTTACTCTGATGACGTCAGACATACCGTGGTAACTCGTAGCACTTGTCGTTGTCACATGTCAAATTGGGGATTTGTTTACTTTAGGCATTTCTTTATAAGCTTACTACAACATACTTGGTTACAGTATTGTGGTTACTGTGGTGACATTACGCATACCATGGTTTCCTTATTATTGAATGTCATATGTCAAATTTAATTTAAGTTTGGGGATTTCTAAACGAAATTTGTATTTTAGAAATTTTAGGATGTTTTGACTTTGTTATTTTTTATTATAGTATGTTCTAGTAAGCTTATAAATAAAGGCATTTCTTTATAAGCTTACCACGACATACTTCGTAACAGCGTTGTGGTTACTCTGATGACGTCAGACATACCGTGGTAACTCGTAGCACTTGTCGTTGTCACATGTCAAATTGGGGATTTGTTTACTTTGTTTTTGTTCAGATAAATAAAAGTGTTTTTGTCACAGACGTCATTTTGTTTTCGTTCTTTTGTTATTTACTTAAATATGTCTTCTCCAACAAAAGAAAGAAAAAAATTAATAAGTGTTATTTGTGATGAAATAACAATGATACATACTTGTGCCAGTTGTCTCATATTTTCATCTTTATATTTCAATATAAATAACAGTATCCAGTGGTCATCAACATCGCTCTCGTGAAGAGTTATTTCAGTGCCCTGTATTTCAAATGTAATTTCTTTCATAGTAAATAGAGTTTTCTTTGGTAAATACAAAAATGCCCAACTCAAATATACAAAATGAACCATATAACCCGTAACCACAGAAAAATGTATCTAATTTAAAATCTTTACAATACTTTGCGCATGCTCGATATGTTTAAATGTGGACCTTACTGACCTTACCACACACCTTACCACTAAAAACATCATGGTTAGTAGTAGTTACGTATTTTGGTAACGTATGACATCATGGAAGTAACCAAACCGTTTAAAGAATTGCTTTGGTTACATAAGTATGTTCTAGTAAGTTATGGTAAGCTTATAAAGAAATGCCTCGTTAGATGTAGCTACATATGCTTTGGTAACATGTAACCAAAGCAGAGTAACCAAACGTTATAAAGAAATGCTCTGGTTACAGAAGTATGTTCTGGTAAGCTTATAAAGGAATGCCTTTTGTCTTAAATAGATGAGTAATACGGGTGAGTTCTTGATATTTGACAACTTTCATAATTTTTTAAACCCACTTTATTAGTTATGAGCTCATTCGTTTTTACCTATCTATTTTAGACCATACCAGATGATGAAGATCTGATCTCCTCGAAACCGGTCGTATTAAATTACTCTTGTGAGATCTTAAGGACCACCCTTGTTTTATTTACCTCTTTTTTGAACATATAACTCACACATGGCTACCACCTTCAACTTTAATAGTTTTATATAGTTGAATAAGGATAATTTCCTGACCGTAGCAGAATTATATATAAATAAAAATTTCCTCGGTTTATTCGGTCATATTGTTTTTATTTTTCATCATTTAAGCTTGTACTTGTACGTAAATAATAGAAAATAATAACAATATGACCGAATAAACCAAGGAAATTTTTATTTATTTAGTTTTATGTACATCGCTTGATTAAAATTTATTTTTTTTAACAACGTTGGTAGCCCATTTGAGAGGATCGCTTTAAATATTGCTGGACCATTCTCCATGATAATAAATACATTTTGGTGATTATGAATTATTTTACAAAGTTGGTGGAATTCTACGCCATTCCAAATCAAGAGGCCGCAACTGTTGCAGATGTGTTGATAAAACAGTTTATTTGTTGATTTGGAGTGCCCTTGGAGATCCACAGTGACCAAGGCAGAAATTTTGAATCTGTGACAGATTAGGCATGGAATGGTAGAGCACATGAATACGACCATTGGAAAATATCTGTCAAAAGTGAGATGGGACTACCGTGCAACCTTGAGTTTGGATGTCGACCTGGAGAAGACATAGCCAGTGAAGATTTTGTGATCCAGCTACGAAGAAAAATGGACGACATGCATAAATTAGTTTGCTCGCATCTTTAAATCGCCAGCGACAGAATGAAGAAGCGATACGATACTCAAGCCACAGAAGGATGTTTCAAGGAAGGCGACAAAGTCTGGCTCCATAACCCAAGAAGAAAAAAGGGTTATTCTTCGAAGCTTCAAAGGTCTTGAGAAGGTCCGTACTTCATTAAGAAAAAAATCAATGATGTCAATTACCTTAAAACTAAGATCCCAAACGGTAAACCGAAGGTAGTGCACCAAAACCGGCTTGTTCCATTTGAGGGTAACCATGACAAGAAAGAAGAAGTAAACCAGCTCTGAGAATCACCTGACCTTGTCTTTGGAGAATTTATGGGTGCATATGGAGTAGGGTGGTATAAAAAGCTGACTATTTTTTTTGAGTCTCGCACGAAAATATGTTAATTTATCATGTTCAAAAGAGCAGCTCAAAAAAATTTTTAGGGTTCGCTCAATGATTTTTAAAAATTTCAAAATTAGTCAAAATTGGAGATGGGTTTTGAAAAACGATAAATTAACAAATTTTCATACGAGACTAAAAAAAAAAAATAGCTGGTTTTTTGCGCCACCCTAAATATAGAAGTAAGATATGGTCGAGCAAAAACAAGATCTGCTCACAGTTCCTAAAGACTACTCGTTGGTCCATAGCTCTTCCACCAAAATCAACGACGCTCGAGGTCTGGCATCTGTGTTCCGAAAGAATTTTGGTCGATTGCCAGAACTTTAAGATCAGTTACCAGCCCCTGGAAAAGAAATGAAACTTCAAGGTGAATCGCGTTATCTTTTCTATTTGATAACGTAAAACACCTTCCGAGATCAATCCACTTATCATGATGTATAGGAAGTATTACCTATTCTGCGGGAGCACGTACTGGAGTCCAATGTAGAGAAACTAGCTATGCCAAGGATAGAGAGCAACCAGCTAAATTGGAGGATCATTAGAAACATGCTGAAAGTAATTTTCCAAGATTTCGAGGTACGAAAACTGGTCTGCAGCCATTCGCCCAAGGTCCAGGTTTAAAACCGTCCCATGTTACTTCCATGCAACTGGAAATTGTAAAAGAGTTGCAGATTCAATCATCCAGTTTTAGTTCCAGAAGCAACTATTTTTTAAGGAAAGGGCAATGTCGCGTAAAAGCTTACCCTGTGCTTTGTTTACTCTTTGCCCGCGGTATAAAGTCTACCGGCGCGCTTGCAATATAGAGACAAACGAACCTCTTTAAGAAACTACCGGTATGGATTTTATAAGGTTTTATTAAGTTTTAGTTTTATACGGTTTTGTAAGGTTTTATAAGGTTTTATAAGGTTTTATAAGGTTTTATAAGGTTTTATAAGGTTTTATAAGGTTTTATAAGGTTTTATAAGGTTTTATAAGGTTTTATAAGGTTTTATAAGGTTTTATAAGGTTTTATAAGGTTTTATAAGGTTTTATAAGGTTTTATAAGGTTTTATAAGGTTTTATAAGGTTTTATAAGGGTTTATAAGGTTTTATAAGGTTTTATAAGGTTTTATAAAGTTTTATAAGGTTTTATAAGGTTTTATAAGGTTTTATAAGGTTTTATAAGGTTTTATAAGGTTTTATAAAGTTTTATAAGGTTTTATAAGGTTTTATAAGGTTTTATAAGGTTTTATAAGGTTTTATAAGGTTTTATAAGGTTTTATAAGGTTTTATAAGGTTTTATAAGGTTTTATAAGGTTTTATAAGGTTTTATAAGGTTTTGTAAGGTTTTATAAGGTTTTATAAGGTTTTATAAGGTTTTATAAGGTTTTATAAGGTTTTATAAGGTTTTATAAGGTTTTATAAGGTTTTATAAGGTTTTATAAGGTTTTATAAGGTTTTATAAGGTTTTATAAGGTTTTATAAGGTTTTATAAGGTTTTGTAAGGTTTTATAAGGTTTTATAAGGTTTTATAAGGTTTTATAAGGTTTTATAAGGTTTTATAAGGTTTTATAAGGTTTTATAAGGTTTTATAAGGTTTTATAAGGTTTTATAAGGTTTTATAAGGTTTTATAAGGTTTTATAAGGTTTTATAAGGTTTTATAAGGTTTTATAAGGTTTTATAAGGTTTTATAAGGTTTTATAAGGTTTTATAAGGTTTTATAAGGTTTTATAAGGTTTTATAAGGTTTTATAAGGTTTTATAAGGTTTTATAAGGTTTTATAAAGTGTTTGTCAAAAGTTATCAATATTAAAATTAAACAAAAAATACAAGCAAAACTTGAAAAATAGAATTTTAAAAATCATTCTGCAAAAAAAACTATAAAGTAAAAAATAAATAAGTGGTATTTTTTACATTGTCACTATCAAATATCAATATCAAGAAGAAGTGGTATCCAATGAACCGTTTGCATTTTTATATCCTTTATATCTCGAGAGTAGATTAGTAAAATTGTAAATTCTTAATATGTTTTTTTAAAAACTACTGCAAACTACAAAGCCTTAAAGGACCTTCATATGAAGGTATAAAAGGTTTTTTCGTAAATAGTTATAATGGAATGTACTATGTAAGTAAGCATAAACAGTAAACGAAATCTGGAACAAATGTCTATGTTTCACATGACGAACTACTTTCTGTTTTTGCGTGCTGTTCAACAAGTGGTTCCAAAAATCCGGAGGATGACAATGGTGTCGATACGCTGGACGATGCTGAAGCGTACTGCATATTCTCTTCATTATAAATGCGATAGTCTGCACATTTTTTATCTCACAGTATGGGATTCTCCTCATAAATTATAATTGATTTCACCACATCCTCTTTCGACCATTATATCGTCCTTGCTATTTTAACTGAGAGCATTCTCACAATACGAATACCGTTTGAATTGTGATAGCTCTTCAACCCAAGAAAATCTCTTCGACCACTTGCGACTTCTCAACTTTTTTGATGTCTGAGACTGAGAATTTATCAGTACTGTCGGTACAGGGACCTTTAGACCTAGAAAGTAGGTGGCACAGTGCATAGTAAATGTATATTATATTTATTGCATTGGTATTTTAAAATTACAATGAAGAAGTATAATAATTGCATTCTTCTTATCTGTTACTTGTTTTTTCTTGTTGCAAATATTATTTTAGTCGAAACTGATGTATATAGCCACTGTTCTGTATTTGAAATACTAATAACTGAAATAAAAATAAATAATAAATGTAAGGCTTCAATTATGGGAGTATATATCCCTCCTAGTGCAAATTTAAATGATTATAAATCGTGTTTAGAATTTTTACAACTTCATGTAAAAGATGTCAAAAATACATTTATTCTTGGAGATTTTAATCTACCAGAAATTAAAGTGATTGATAACATAGATTATGATAATGCTAGCTCTAAAATGAATGTTCTAATTGATTTTCTTGGTTTCAATTCATTTATTCTCTATAATAATATAAAAAACTTTCAAGGTAAAACATTAGACTTAGTAATAAGTTCAAACGAAAATACAAACAACTGTAAGGTGTTGCAGGAACAGTTACCTGTAGTTGCAGAGGACAGGTTACATCCATCTCTAGAAATTAAACTTACTTTTAGCCAACCTAGTCGAAATGCTGTGGATAGATTAGCCGATAATGCTAACAATTATAATTTTAAAAGGGCAAACTTTTTAAGAATGAGCGAAATGATGAGAGATATACTTTGGGATGAGGTAACAAATGAAAATAATGTAGATATTGCTCTTGATATTTTCTATAGAAAAATTTACAATATATTTGATATAACTGTCCCAAAATATATAACTTAAGAATAATTATAGAAAATTAAAACATATATCAGAGTATTATAATAATATATATTTGGAATCTAGGCGAAAACTCAAATATTTAATAAATATTGAACATCGAAAACATATACAACAAACTGAGCAAGCTATACATAATGACATTAACTGTTTTTGGAATTTTGTTAATAAAAGTAATAGTAATACGGGTGAGGTTGAGTCATTTTACTTTTAAGATAATAAGATATTGCCGAGTGGAACAGCCGAAAAGTTTGCTGAATATTTTGCATCTGTTTATAGTAGTGAAAAATCGAAATACGACATGCATAAATCAATATATTTTAATAACCATGATGTTTTGAGTTTCTCTGAAGTAAGCGCAAAAGATTTTGACATTGCTATAAAGAAATTGAAACCAAAGAAGGCCGCCGGTGTTGATGGAATTCCACCATATATTTTAAAAGGTTGCCAGGAGTGGTTGAAAAGGGCACTAATTCATATTTTTAATTGTATTATTAAAACCAAGTATTTTCCAACCAAATGGAAATTTATAAATTTTATAAATCAGGCAGTAAGAAAGATATTGAGAATTATAGGGGTATTTCATTAATGTGTGCTCCATCTAAGGTTTTTGAACAAATTATGTATGTTAAAATTTACAATTATGTTAAAAACAGCATAGTCGATCAACAACATGGATTTGTGTCAGGGCGATCTATAAATACAAACCTAGTATTATTCGGTGAATCTGTAAGTCAAGTTTTTGAGGAAAGGCAGCAGCTTGACATAATTTATACTGACTTTCAGAAAGCTTTTGACAGAGTTAACCATGATATACTACTAGCAAAATTACATCAATTTGGGTTCTCGGGTAATTTATTAGAGCTTTTCAAAAATTATCTTCAGGATAGACAATTTATAGTAAGGCATAATGGGAATACATCCGGAAAGTTTCATGCTAACTCAGGGGTGCCACAAGGCTCTAATTTAGGACCATTACTTTTTTTTTATTCATAAATTATCTTCCAGAATACATTAATTTTTCGGACTATTTATTATTTGCAGACGATTTTAAGATGTTTAAAAAAATACAAACAGTTAGAGATTGCGTAATGTTGCAAAAGGATATTAATAACATTCATAACTGGAGTATTGAGAACAAATTAAACTTTAATGTGAATAAATGTTGTATAATGTCCATCTCTCGTAAAAAACTAACCATAAATTTTGATTATCTAATCGGTTTGGACAATTTAAACAAATTGAATAAAGTTAAGGATTTGGGTTTAATATATGATAATCAATTTCGTTTTGGATCACATATTAATAAATTAGTAAATAGTGCAAATCGTTCACTGGGATTCATTTATAGACAGACTTCCATTTTTTCTATTAAAACAATTAAAATTCTATATAATGTGTTAAGCCTAAATTAGAGTTTGGATGTTTGGTGTGGGGAGATCAACCACAAATACATTTAGCGCCAACTGAAAAGACCCAGAACAAGTTTCTTAGATACTTGTATTTCAGGAAATATCATGTGTGGCCAGATTATACAAATGTAAGATCATCTAGATTAAGGGCAGAATTTAATATTATTTCATTAACAAGCAGACGTATACTAACAATGATGCTTTTTTTGTATAAAGTCATAAATAATATATCCACTTCAAGTAGTTTGCTACACAAAATTCCCTTTAAAGTTCCTTCTAGGTTTACTAGATATCCACTCTTGTTTGGAAAATTAAGGCAGACAGTTTGTTCCCCTCTTGAGTCCATGTTAAAACTAGCAAATGTGATACACAATATTAAAGACATTGATTGGACACTACCACCTGCAAGGTATAAAAAAATAATTAATAAATATATAGCAGATTTTAGTATGTAAAAAAATATATGTCGTTTTTGTGTTTTTTTTTTCTCTTTTTTCCTTTTCTTGTTTTTTAGGGCGCATTATTTCTTATAGCTTAATAAAAAGGATTTATTTTAGTTTTTATTAGTTTAAGTAATTATTATATTTAACGAAACCATGTACTACCTACTATCTATTTATAACATTTATTAATATTACATTTATTGTACTTACTACCCTTATAAAAAGGTTGTAAAACCTGTTTGGGTTTTTAATAAATAAATAAATAAATATTTATATTGCAGGGCGGCAACGGTGTAAAACAGAAATTACATTTATTCTACCTGGTTCATTCATAAAACGCATACTCATGCAAACTATCCACGCTCAAGCTAGTAGGCTTCTCGCTCTTTCTAATGCCGCAGCTGATGCGACAGCTTCATCTGCCCAACAATAAACACGAGCGGAATATGGGTAAATTCGAGTTTTTCGTTGTTGGTTAGAAGGAAAATCCCTAATTCCATTAGGTTTTTGAAAGAAATATTACTATTTATTGCATTCTTTTTATAACCAAAGACAAATAATTCAGCTCATGTATAAAAGAATCTCAATCACAGTCAGGAGATTCTCTTAAGCCGATTTTAAATCTTGTTTTAATCTTGTTATTGTTTTGGCATAGATTCTAGTGACGCAGTAAATAGGAAAATAATAAATAAGAAAATAAGGATTGATAGACATTAAAGAATAGTTTTCCTAAAGACATTCCCTATCGGATCTTATTTGTCTTTTACGAAACTTAACAATGTCTTGAAGAACAAAAATTGGATAAGTATCTGTCAAACTGAGAGATTATTTTCTTCTTTGTCAACAACTTCATTCCCTATTACGACAAGATAACATTTGGACTATATAAATTTGATTTTATAGGAATGTTAAGAACAGAAGCGGGATTTTATATTTATAATTATTATGCCATTATAACGTTTAATGGAATTTTTAATACATTTTTAAATAGAATATGCAATTATAGTTATATTTTCTTTTTTGTTGTCTTTAATCCATTTAAGCGCTAATTCTATTGTAAATGTCTTTACCGCATATACTAAACAGTAATCCGGGAGTCGACATTTTTTTATTATTTCAACTTTTAGAATGTAAAAAGCACAACTTGTTAACAATAAACAACCGTATTCGTACAGCCTCACTCAACCATCGATAGTGCCCTAATTCGAACAAACCGTATCTTATTCATACTAAAACCATTGTTTCTAAATTAGCAAACATGGATTATAGGGTTTCGAAACAAAACGTTATATTCTAAACCAAACAGACTCTTCCGAATCGTATCGCTAGTTCGCTAGTTCCATTCCGGCTGGCTTTGCATACATCAGCCGAAACGAAACTCCAGAAACTATATAACCAAAATCGCAATTCCGAGGCGCAACATATTAATATTCGTGAAAGTGGCATTCGAATACTCACCCAGTTAATCGCAGGTGAGACATGATTTATTTCGGCTGTCAAGCCAAAACTTGCAAATAATATATCAAACTTTAGACAGTTGGCTAAGATGTTTATCTAATGAAATGTTGATTTCTGACTGTCATAATCGCGGATTTGATGGTGGACTCTATTGCAGTAGTAATGAATGCAGTAGCAAAGTATATTAACCGTTGAGTAGCGACAGCTGGGGAACCGAATTCTAGTGCGCCGACGCGAAATAGAGAGGCGAGACGTCTTCTAAAGATGTAAACAACCCCTTTCACTTTAGTCCGGCAGCTGATATAGGAACTCGTTTTAGTTAAAAATTGTATTCAACGACATGTTTAAACAACGCGAAATTTAAAGTTTGAGACAACTCGATTAATAAATAAGAAGGTCCATAAGTAATAATTTCTATTGTTATCAAAAATCAAAACCCTGTGCACCTACCAACTTTCAAGTCTCTAGTTCATCCGGACGTAGGTAAAAAAATTGAAATTTATCAATAGTGATATATATTTTTATATTTATTACATAATATTATTTCTTTATTTTAATGGTAATAGTAATTGTAGTTGAAAATGATACACAGATTGTCTGTCTGAAAAACGTCTGTTTCTTTTTTTTTAATAGTTACATAAATCATAATTAAAACCATAGTAACATACATTAATGAACTTAATCTTAATCTTTAACACATAAGTTAAATACTCATAAATATAAAACTGCCTAATGACCAAACCTTTATTATATTTATTTATTACAAAAGAGTTTTACTTCAAATTACGTCGAGCAGTGTAAACATCACATTCAAGACCAGTTCATAATTCGAGCAGTGTTTTAGTGTGTCGTTCCGTCAATAACGTCAAAAGAGAGAGAAAGAAAATTTGCACCAGCCAAGATCAAAGGCACCGACGCGTTATGTCGCTACTCAACGGTTAATATACTTTGGCAGTAGTGTCATAGATGACGACAGTTGCAGAAACAAAATTTTGATTTGTTATCCTACGTTAGTTTGCTACGAAAACGGCTGTGGGTCGATGCAATGAATAGGTCAACAAAACATTTTTTTAGCTGTTCCATAACAAAACAGCGCCGGACAAAATGGCGCAGACCCAAATAGAGCAGACAAAATAGCGCAAAATAAAATAGAACAAGAATAAAATAGCGTAAGGCAAAAATAGCGCTGTACCTAATTGCACATGGACAAATAACGCAGGACGAGAAAGCAAGTTACAAAATATTCCCGATTCTTTTTAAAATTAAAAAAAAAAACTAACTAATTTACCTAACCTTAGCGGCGAGAAGCCATCGCGGGTTGCTTTGAAAAAAAATATTCATAAAATTGGAAAAATAAAAAACGTAACTAATTTAGTAAACTTGTGCCACTTGTGCCTGTGCCAGTGCCAGTTGTGCCAATGCCAGTTGTGCCAGTGCCAGTTGTGCTAGTGCCAGTTTTTTTTTTATTTTAATTAGAATATTGGAATAATATCTCTTCCTCTTTTTGACTCATTATAATTTGACCAGGCGTTAATTTATTTCACATTATTTATGTCAGGCGCTAACTCGTCTCTCATATATTTGTCTCGGCGCAAATTTATCGCAGTAAATTTGTCTCGCACGGAATTATCTTGCGCTAAAACGAATCGGATCCTACAATGTGAGCGAGACGGAGTTACATTCCAAATATTCATTTACTGCGTCGTCGGAACAGCTGCACTTTTTTTTTTGTTGCGCTATTTTCTTCTTGTTATATTTTGTCCTTGAGCTATTTTATCTGAGCTATTTTGAACTGCGCTCTTTTGTCATTAAGCCTGTTTCAGCTGCATTTTATATTTTTGGTAAATTTTATATTTTTTAAAGTACTGAATTCATAAATGACCTCTATTCCCTTCATAATGTACAGTTTGTTTGTAAAAAATAGTAAAAAAAGCCAAACAGATAATAAAAATCAATATTTCATTATGATTAACTATGCATAGTTATTATTATAATTGAACAAAAAAAAAAACAGAAACTAAAAGTTATTTTTTTATGATGTGAAATACACTACAAGGAATATTCTTTCTATTTGAGAAACCTTTTCTGTTGTGCTCTTATACTCTCGCTTTTCATCTATTTCCCGCCTGAAAATCTAGAACGTTGACGACCAATCTTTCGTGGAATCGTCTTTCGAAATCACACTTATCCTGCTCTTCATTATAGGCTCCCAAGTCTTCAGAAAAATAGTCAATATAATGTAGGAAATGAATTTTTGAGCTCACCTTGCAATCTTAATCTTCTTACGATGCCAACATGCGTTGTACAACGGTTTTGTAGATGAAGTTTTTAATATTCCCCAAAAATATATGTATTACTTCTTTAAGAGGGTCACAGGCATTTTCCTTTTTCCCCATTGTTTCTGAAGAGGAGATTTGATAAGAATTTTTTATGTTGCTGACAACAGCATGTGTCAACAGATTTTTATTTTTTAGTCTTGACTCTAATAATTCTTTTCTATCTCTGAAAAGAGTTAAATCTCTAACAAGATTATTTGGCTTGTTCTAAGAAAATTAATAGGGATCTTCATCAATAGAAAAATTTGAGCTAGATTCGTCCTGATGAGGTAATGTGTTTTCATCTTTTGAATCTGGCTCATATCTAACTTATAGTTCACCGTATAAGCCACATCTTTTGATGAAGACCATGGTCGAATTGGGTGAAGCTTGTTTAAAGTCAGTAGGCTCCAGTCGGGTGAATCCGAAGATCTTTAACCTGATTCTTTCCAAAGCAGAGCGGGTACATAAAATATGCTCTGCAGATTCATCTTCCACGCTGCAGAATTGACAGTCCAATGTTTGTTGCAGACCTATCCTTGTTATGTGGTTACTTAGGTGACAATGTCCTGTGATCAGTTCCGTGAAAATGCGTTAATCTTTTCTACTCCATTCTCGAATTAAGCAGAGGTGTTCATGAAAGGGTTGTTTATAAACGCCTTCGAATGAGTTAGCCCTGGGGTATTTCTCCAGTTCGTGAGGATTGCACCCTCCGTCTATGTTGAGATTATTCCTTTGGCAGTGCTCCTTTGCAGTGCCCCGGAATGGTTCTGGTCCTATAATCTTTTTGCGAGCGCGTTGGCTTTTTCATTGCCCTCCACACCGCTGTGTCCCGGAACCCAGATCAAAGTAACTGTTCCAGGCACCGAGACAGTTAAGGGTATTTTTGTACAGTTCCAAACCAGCTTTGAGCCAATTTGATTGAAGCTTAAGGCCCTGAGGGCTGCCTGGCTATCCAAAAATATCTTTATAGTCTCGTTTGCGGGGAGAAAATAAATCAACTCTCTCGCTCCCAATTCTATAGCTTGGAAGATCATGGCCAGAGAACCTAGGTTTAATAATATGTCTAATATTGGCTTCTAGCCGAAAACTCCAATTTCTTGTTCTTTTTCAGGTAGACTGTACATGCACAGCTTCAAAACTGAAGAAGAACAAGGAGTTGGCGTCCTTATTCTAATGAGGACATTATATAGCTTTTCTATGGGCTGTTGGGGAACTAGCAAGACCATACCAAATATGTGATAGTTATTAATTTCACTCATCAGCCCCGTCTTGTTTCATTGAAGCTTTGACTACCCATTTTCAGGAGTCTATAGGAGACCATCCTGGCCTCCCTTTCCAGCAAAATATGGAGACAGAATAGGTCTAGCATGGTTTCCGTGGCTCCCGTCAGTGTGACTGATACTGCCCCAGTGATGGCGAGCCACAAGCCGCTGGATTCCAGTTAGCTTTGCTCTAGTTGTCTGGTAAAGTCCATTGTCCCACCAGACGACGGAGCCGTACTTAACGATCAGTTTAAAGTATAACCTTACGAGGGCCCATAGGGATACTCTGGCTTTATTATTGATGGTTTTAACTAACTGAGGGTTCTAGGTAAGTTTTTATCTAGGATAATCCCCAGATATTTCACCTCCTCCACAAAAGGAATAGTGTCCCCGTCCAAGGTAGGTTGTTGAAGCTTGTTGAGATTTCTTCTTGTAGTGAAGGGATGATAATAGTTTTACGGGGGTTAACAGACATCTGCTCCCTCTCGCACTATCTGTTGATCGTATTCAGGGCTTCTTAAAGGATGTTGGAGATCACCTCTTCGTACTTCCCCCAAATTATGATAACTAGATCATCCGCATAGCATTGAAAATCCAGCTCCTGCCGAGAGAAATCGTTCAGCAGGTTATCCACCAGAATAGTCCACAGTAGTGGTAAAAGTACGCTGCCTTGTAAACATCTTCTGGTAGGCTTGAAAGTGACCGTCTGTCACTGCAGTGATGAAATGATGTTTGCCAGCATGCTCGTGTTAACATAAAAGTTTTTATATTATTTTTGTTAAAAAGACATGCTCTTGATTTGTCCAGAGAGTTACCTACTACCAACTTACCAGAACAGTTTGTTTTTCTTAAAACCAAAAATGAAAAACTTTCTCACAGCTTCTACACACCTTGTATGGGGCCCTTGGTTTGTCTTGATCTCCAAATTTCGTCTTGAAGCAAGCAAACTCATTTATGTTTCTTAATTGACTTTAAATAGTGTATTCACCATAAATACAACAAGTTGTATGTAGAAATTACGCAACCTCACGTGATATTCTAACGTAATATTTTTTTGGTTTCAGTGAGAAAAATCTATACGAAACAGTCAAAAAATCTCATGCAGTTTTTGGTTGCAGACTTGAGTATTTTGTACAAGTTTAAGATTATGTGTTTGTAAGTATTCATTTGTAGAAAATTTGTGATTTTGTACTATTTTAAGAAGTAAGTTTGTTTATAAGTTTGTATTGTGTGTTTTATATAAATAATCTAAAACCATGCATCCTAAAAACCTTCTTATATTAAAGTATTCGAATTTTTACTTATTTCTCAAAGATTTGTGTATGTACAAAGCAGTGATAGAGTTGAATAAATCATTTTACCAAGAAGTTACCAACGTTTTTCCAATCAATAAAACAATCAATTTTTATAATTAAGTATTTTTTTCGCCTTTTTTAATATCTAAATCAAGTATAGGCAACCGATGAGCCACATGCGAACCTCAAATAAGAACGACTATTTAAAAATATATCGAGTTATAAGAGAACGAATAAAAGAGATGTACGTGGCAGATACGATTTATAATAACACTGACAGTTCTAAAACAAAACAAGGCTTAAGATGTGGAATATACTCCAGATCTTTAAAACTAAACATAAAATGGGCTGAGAGCAATATCGCAGTCTAATTCAAATCAAACCCATGGGAATTCTCATAGCAGCAAAAGAAGTTACCAGAAATAATACCACTGGAAGGAACATTCTCATCTATACAGATAGGAGACAGACAAACCAAAAATTTATTCAGTGCTAGAATGTCATGAAGCTTTAAATGAAGTATCCATCAACAATATGATCATATTCAGATGGATCAAAGATCAAAGGTAACGCTAAATCAACAGGTGATTTACTAACCAAGAAGGCAGCCAACCAAATACTTTTTGGAGCTAGCCGTTCCATTGGACTGATAACATTTGTAATCAAAAAGCTAATTAAAGAACATTCGTTTGTGAAATTCAGCTTACTAACACTTGAACATGACTTGACAGAATCTGCGCCTAATCAAAGGTATTCTGACTGGTCATCGCCAAATATAGAAGCATCTCCATATCATGAGACTGTCACAATCTGCACTCTTCAGGGGATGCGAACAAGTAGATAAGACCATCAAGCATATCCTCTACGATTGCCTGACATCAAATATCTAGGCTGGTTTACGAGCTAAGAGATACCTATCATCTAGAAGAATACACAATAGGCCTAATAACGCCTAAGTGCTAAATATTAGAGATACAGAAATATCGAGGTGTAAAATCTGCAAGTAGTTTGGATTTTGGTTTCTTGTCTCTAGATGCCAGTTGAATTTATGGAAACCTTGTATATTATTACCGATTTTTTTTAATTTCATATAAGTTTACATCATAAATTCAAATTAAAAAAATGCATTATTTTTTCTAATTTCTGAAATTTTGGGTGTACTATTTACCCGAAGTAAACAGTGTGATCTCTCTCCTAAGACCACACACCATTAATTTGAAAAATGTTGTGTTTAAAAAAACACACAACTAATAAATAAGCGTCAACCATAAAACTAAAACAAGTTTATGGTGTAGTTTTATTAAGTATAAACGGAGACCATATACATATAAACCATTTGGCTAATCAAGTTTATTTTTCTATTTAGACTTAAATCGTTAAAGCCATTTTAAGAACTGGATATAATCGAGAAAATAAGAATAATTCAAAGAAGCTATGACTTCAAGGATAATTTGATGAACCTGCCACGTTTGAGATTTACTAGTAGAAAGAGTACACAGAAAATATAATATTTTCTTTGTCATTTGCCACTGTTGATCCTACGACATCTTAAAAATATTTTATACAGAGTTTAAACAATCATGTCTCTATTTCTAAATGCAAATATTGATGTAATTTAGTTTTTGTTTCATTATTTAGTCTATATTATTTTCTATATCTTACAAATATATATACGGGGTTCCCAAAAACTACAGACAAAATTTAAGGGGTGATAGGGAAATCATATGTGTGCAAATGAACCGTTTGGGCTATAGAGTAATAAATCATTCCAAATATAGTCCATCCAAACAATAAGTCAACTATAAAGGAATACCGCAAACGCAAAAAAAGTTCGGCACCTATTTGAATAATTCGAAAAAAAATTGGTATAGGGAACGGGTTGCTTGTCGGAAGTCAGCTAAACTAACTCTTTGATAGACCGCCCATAGACGGAGATATATGTTTTTACTTAATAATTTAATTATATGTACGTATTATAGGTATATGTTTCTTTCGATTTGAAGATTTAAAATAGTAATTTTTTATATACCTACATATATACCTAATTAGAATAAAATAAGTAGGATTTATAACTGATGTTTTCCTTCAACGATTTCAGTGTTTTTGATAAAATTTTGCATTTTTTCTCCAAGAAGCGTGAATAGCTTTGTCGGTATACTGCCTCTGTAAGTATATTGTTTTTGGCGGTGTATCGCCTTTGACGGCTATTGCCTTTGTCGGCTATTGCCTTCGTCGGCATATTGTCTTTGTCGGCATATTGTCTTTGTCCATTTAAAGAGCCGAACCAATGCCGAAAAGGAAAATGAAACGTATTTGAATAAAAATAATTATTTTTACTTTCAGTGGAGTTTTGTTCATCTTAGTGACCTGTTGAATTTTGTACGGATAACAGCTCCTGCATCGTACTTTTTAAAATTTTATAGAATATTAGTTTCTGTTTTATTAGTGTTTAGTTTCGTTTTATCAATAATCAGTTTGTGTTTTATAGGTTATATAATAATTTTAATAAACGAATAATAATTTTTGTTTGTGTTATTAACTATGTGAAGACCGTGGGATAGTATTCCGAGCACCAGTACATCAAACAGTGATGAAGAAACTAATGCAGTGTCTACGCAAATAAAAAATAAACTCTTTTTAAATGAACAGTCCCAGAAAATTTGTTTAAATGTTTATAAACATTTGTTAAAACGTGGATATATCGAAAACACTTCTACCGTGCAAGAAGCAGCGTTTCTTACTGGTATATCGGTTTATAAAATGAACCAAATTATAAAAAATGGAATTTCCAGCAGAAAAGTCCGTGAAGACAAAGGTGTGCAAAAAAAATTAGATCCATCCATGGCCAAATCCATTGTGAATACAGTGTATGAACTTTATAAACAAAATACCATTCCCACTCTTGATATTATACATAGACGCTTAAGTGAAACTTATTTCGATACAAATATAAAAAAGTCTACATTGTATAATTGGCTAAAAAAAATCGGTTTTAAATACAAAACGATAGATAAAAGAAGCGCAGTGATGGAAACAAGACGAATAGTAAACTAGAGAAATTCTTATTTACAGAAAATTCGTGAATATAAAAATGAAAGCAGGCCAATTTATTTTCTGGATGAAACGTGGTATGATTCGAATGATACTGCAAAAAAGGGCTGGACAAACGATAATAAATATTGCCAAGCCTTAGGTATCCCTCCAAATAAAGGCACTCGACTGATAATATTAAACTGTGGCTCAGAGGACGGTTGGGTTGACAATGCCTTACTATTAATTGGAAAAAAAATTGAAAGCTGCCAGATTGATTACCATTCAAATATGAATTCCGATATTTTTGAAGAATGGTTTACGAATTCACTGTTGCCTAATTTAAAGCCAAAAAGTTTAATAGTTATGGACAATGCTTCATATCACTCCAGGCTTAAGGAAAAAATACCTAATAAAAACTCTAAGAAAGATGAAATTCAAGAATTTTTAATGAATTACGATTTGTATTTTTATGAAAAATATAAAAAAGATGAACTTTTGGAAGTCCTAAAAACTAAAAATTTTGAAAAAAGTATATAGTTGATGAAATTGCAGTTGAAAGAGGTCATACAGTTTTAAGGGTACCACCATATTTTTGTATTTTCAATCCTATAGAATTACTCTGGAGCCAATTGAAACAAAATATTCGGAGAAAAAATATATTTCCCAAATTTGATTCTCAGGTCGTCAACTTGATCAAAGAACAAATGGATGCGATCGGAAAATCGCAGTGGGAAGCAGTTATAAAACATGTGTATGAAATAGAAGAGGAATACAGGAACAACAGCGGCATACACGTAAATAATGGAGAACGATTTATCATAAATCTCAATGAGGATGACGACGACGACGACGATGATATAATTAGTGATAACGAGGAGAAGGAAGACGACGAGCAGGAATTTGGAAACAATGAGAAAATCTGAGTTAAATCAGCAATATGTAAGTCACATTTTATTTTATAAGTCGGTCTATGTTTAGGTTATTTCTACATATACTTTGTAATTTTAATTTTAAAATATTTTTTATAACTAAATTATTAAAATGTTGACGTTCGTATTCGTTTACTAATCGAGAAGTCACTTGGGAAGTAACCCAACCAGTAGAGATATGTTTGCAATATAACCAATTAAGTCAATTATTTCCTACCTATTTATATCCATAAGAAGGTAGGTATGTCATGCAGAATTGATATAAAATAAGAAACCTTTATTTCGAAAGAATTGGAAATGCATTAATTAAAATATTTATTCCAGAGACGGCATTTTATTTTTCTGAAAAAAATTATATACCGACAGTCGATAATTTCAAAAGACACTTTGCATTTGGTATATATTTATATCAGTTTTTAATTTTGTATCATATACTTCGAACGCAGTACCTATATTTCTACTTGTAGGTATATTGTTCATAATCGAATCCTCAAATTGATTGATTATGTTACGGTTCGTTTTTGGCTTTTGATTAACTACGTGTTATTAAATTAAATATTTAATTTACCCAGTGTTCTTTGTTTACTCTGCTTGATCCTATAGATATAGGTCAGTAAACAGCTGTTCGAAAATTGGTATGACCGTTGACCGCAGAGCGATATCTGGGTCACTGTCACAAATTAGCGGATTTCGGGTATCGATATTCTGCGTTACTCGGGACAATTGGTTTTCGATAGCTGGTGTCGCGTTGTGTTCTGTGGATTGAAGTTCCGTGTATTAGTAACTATATAATTTTTAATATTTCCAGACCTGGTGGTCTGTCATTTTGGTCTCTCATTTTTGAGTCTTGTCACTTTTTTTTTTTTGGCTGATTATATGGATATTGAATGGTGGTAAATAACATTTGGAAAGTTTTCAAATATATATATGACAAAGTGTTGGTCATCCGATAAGGGATTAATTTGGAAACTATCTAATAGACCTGGAGAATTTTATTGCCGTAGAGTTTTATGGATATTTTTTGGGAAAATTCCCTTGGTAACCTGCTTAAGGGATTAATTGCTCTTCATCATCCAGTCACCCGTACACGTGGGACTTATCTGTTAAAAACCCCAAAGTGGTTTGTTTGGGTATGTATATACGTATTTAACTTGTTCTATTTAGTAATTGTCTCCTGTGAGCACATATTCTCACTTGTGTATAAAGATATATGTAATGGGAATTTTATTACAGCGTGGGGGTTATTAATTATGATTTTAAGAAAGAAATACACTTATACTGTCTAAGTGTCTGGGATATGATCTATTTGGATCATATTATTTATTTATTTATTTATTCGTGTTTTTAGGGTTTTTCTTTTACCCTATGGTGTTTCCTTATCACTGGTTTATTGTATGTCCACGAACATCCGGAAAGGGTTGATACTTACCAAATGACTAGTGACCTAGTTCTGGAGGGATCTGGATCTGCGAGGTGGAACCCGAGTTTTATTTTTTTTGTTGTGTAAGCATGACCTGGAGAGCTACTCTAGCTGGTATCCACCACATCAGATGAGTGAGTTCATCCTTCGAGTAAGGTATTTATTCTGCAAGCTGATCGTGTTCCCATCGTGGCAACCCCAGTAAGTGAAATTAAGGCCATTTGCCATTGCTTAATTTTAAATGCCTACTTAAGTCTTTAATCTATTTGTATCAACCATGTCATAAACCCGTGATGAGCTCATAACGCGTTATTAGGTCATAAGTTAGGTTAAGTTATTGGGATCCTTTAATTAGTGTAATTACTGTTATTTTGTTTTCCACGCTGTATATTTAAATATACTTATTTTGTTCTATAATACTTGTTAAGTATTTCATTAGTATATTAAATATACTTATTTTGTTCTATAATACTTGTTAAGTATTTCATTAGTATATTAAATATACTTATTTTGTTCTATAATACTTGTTAAGTATTTCATTAGTATATTAAACATACTTATTTGTTCTATAATTAATGCCTCACCTGGCTTGGGGTACTTGTGAAATAATTTTAATTTGTTGATTAAAGATACAGCCAACTAAATTTCCGCCTAGTTTCATTTTTAGTTATAGTTGCCTGGTGCATTTAAGTTAAGACCCTAAGTCTAGGAATCAACCAATTTGGTGGTTTGGTGGTTGATTCAATACTCCTAGAGGGTATTTGCCGTCAAATTTAACCTGGTGCCCCCCTTTCAACTTTATTTATCGGACTAATCCCTTCTCCGGCTCGAGCTACTCGCGGTGAAAATACCCAATTGTCGCCCAGGATAATTGGAACCCCCCTTGTCATTGTTGACAACCGTCTCAAGTCTTAATTAACCATTTGTGTTGTGTTTAGGCGTCGAGACGGTTGGCAACGTGGCAATTATTAATCTATTTTTCGCTTTGTAAAATTATTTATTACATCTATTTTATATAATAAATCGTAAAAATTGAAATATATGGTAATAATTAATGTTTAAAATACTCCAACCAATAAAATTAAATAATAAACTGACTTAACGATGCGACGACACTGGCTTCTTCTTACTTTGCGGATACTTTTGACTACAATGCCGCACGACACGATATTCCAGTCTGTCTACACAGGTTATCAGTTCATTTCAGCGACGTAGAGAGAAATAATAAACTGGACTACTATATTCCAATTCGGAGTTGAGTTAATAATTTTTAGTATTAAAATAAGTGTATTACTATCGTCCAGGGGCATAATAATGATATACTCCTGGTAGAGACTCCTTTTTAGATGTATTCATACATAATATTTAGTGAATTTTTTTTTGAAGCATCTTCAAACGGAAGCCGAACTTTTTTTTCCATTATCGGTATTTCTTTGTAGTTGACTTATTGTTTGTATGGACTTTTTTAATTATAAGGCCCTTACTATAAACTATGAGAAGACATCATTCATACCTTTTACCTCATATAATAATAATTTACCAACATATAAGTACCTTCAAATAATTCAGAAAGGAAATCAACAAATAAAAATTAGGTCTACCAATAACACCAAATACCTAGGAATATACATAGATTCTCATTTAAAATGGGATTTTCAAATAAATTATGTAATAAAAAAACTTCGATCAATTGTGTACAAATTTAAAAATCGTTCGAATTTATTAAATATTAAATATCTTAAAATATTATATTATGCTCTCCTGGAATCTCATTTATCCTATGGAATAATTGTATGGGGCTCCGCAGGAATAACACTTATAGAAAACTTACAAAAAATCCAGAAATGTATCCTAAAAAACATGTATAAATTACCAAGAATTTACCCGACTGAAATGCTCTATACGCATACACAATTTTTTAATGTGTACCAATTGTATGCCAAAATTCTATTGTTAAGACAATATAAAGATAAAACATACTCCGAACCTGTTATCCATCCATACAATACTAGACACAAAATCGATTCAATTACTGTACCAAGAACAGCAAAAACAATCGGCCAGAAATGCTTTACTTATCTGAGCCCTAAATTATATAATGAACTCCCCTCTGATATTAAAAAAATCAACTCATATAATTTATATAAAAAGAAAATTACAGAATGGATTCTAAGTTTACCATTCACAAAGTTAAAACAATTTCTTCATTCAAGTATATTTTGTTATAGTCTGAAAGATTACTGACATTCTTTCACTCGCGAAATTACGTGAAACTGTCAGCGCTTATCCCCAAGAATAACTAAATAGTTACCTATTTTATGTTTTTTATTTTAAATATTTTACAAAATTATTATTGTTGAAGCATGGAATAAAAAATGAAATTTCTCACCCCCGCTCAGGATTTTCCTTTTGTGGGGTTTCATTTTCATTTTTATTTACCAACAAAACAAATTATTAATTAATGTATACCTATGTATTTTAAATATTGTATTTTTTATGGTAAATAAAAATTACTGTTACTATTACTATAACTAAAATAATCCTTCAATTAGTTGAAAATCACTGTCTTTGGTTCGACGTTTTTTGTTTCGACTACGTTTTTGTTGGGATTAGGTAGTTCAAATCTGCTACGTAGATAGGTGTCAACCTAAGTATTTCTTCTTTTATTTTAGTCCTTGGGTATCTTAAATACTTTCAGTTATTGGAAAGTGGCTAATTGTCTTAAATGTTATAAACTTTTGGTCTAAGGGAGGAACTTTTAGAAGCCTGATTTTCCCTCTAGTTTTTTGTAGAGACTGTTTTTTTTTGGGTATATCTTGTACTGGTTACATTTATCGTAAATTACGGATTTTATACTCTGAAACAAAAATATACTGGTTAAATTTGAATTATTAGTTTTCTGTTGAAAATTTGCACTATAAGTGGATTTCCCGTAATTCAATTTAAACCTTTGAATTCCCCAAGGCCGGCCCCAACTTCAGCCTTTTTCTCCTACTCTTATTTTTCTCCTTTACTTTTCGTGCTATTTTCTTAGTCGTACTTATATTGGAAAAAACTACTTAACTGACTATTAGTAGCACTTTAGGTGACGTTGCTTGCAGCTCAGATAGAATTTAAGAGCTTATTGCATGCTGCTTGTTGACTATTTTCTTCAGTCCCGCTGATGCAATTTTCTGCATGCTGCTTTGCTATTCGCCATATTTTACTAGCTCTGTTACATCATCAAGAGCGTGCCTACTGCCTGGATATTGATTACAATTAGGGCAACCGTCAGTACTGGGTAATCCCTTGTATAGAAAAATAATTTCACCAACTTTCACTATAATATAAAAACTATCCAGACAGATTGTCTACTACAATAAATGTATGCTACCCATCAATTGTTTTAATTGGGTGCATAAACCCCTTTCGCTTTTTTAACGTAAATAGCTAGCCCAGAATAAATAAGTGTAGTTTCCACACTTGTAAAACTAAAAAGGGCTGTAACATGATAAAAAATTTAATGTTATTGGAAGCTTTTACATTTTTTAATATATAGTGAAATAATAGTTTTTGTTTCTCCTGTAAATTTGTATAGAAAAACTAATTATTTCTTAATCCATGTTTGAATTTACCGCCCTACAACATTTTTAAATATTTCCGCTATTTATGATTGGATACACGCAGCAGTAAAAGGCATTAGGAAAAGAAGAAAGTTGACAGGGGGCGCCATCATATACTGGTTGCGTTTACAATCGCCCAAACAACTTTTGCCGAACAAAAAAAAATACATTGAGTTACACGTCTCGCTGGGTTGTCTCTGATATCGGCGATCAAAAATTCTAATGTTGATGGAATTTTAAAAGTAATTTTCTACAAAACTTTTTTAAATGGTGTTGGCTAGAAAATCTATTAAGAATATTATAAATTTTCTTGTTTTCTTTAGATCGAAACTCCATTTATAACATTGAAATATTCTATACGAAGTTAAATTTTAATTGTAAACGACTTTATCAAGGAAACTTTCCGACTTATTAAGCATTTCTTTCTGTAATATTAAAAAAAAGTTAATTAAATTTTTCGCAGCACTTTGTGTTGACTTTTAATTAATACCGAAGTAAATATCTTACGACCTGCTAAGAAATTCTTTGTCGCAAAATAAAACAAGCAACTTAACCCTCCCCCTTCCCACAAAATGAGCCATTTTACGGTTTAATTTCGCCGCTAACATCACAAACTTTCACCATAAATCGTTAACACACGTGTACTTCTATGAGATTGCACGTGAGTTAGCATAATTTTAACAATATAATACAACGCCATCTTCAGGAAATTTTTCAATTTCTTCTCGAATATCGAGAGAGGCGCATTTTTTCTTGTCTTTTTATTGGATTTTTTGCGAAGTGCTGGCTCGAGAGGCTGAGGCGAGAGCGGAAGGACGCTATTTGCGGTGAGGCCGACGAGACTTGTTTCAAGTGTGAAGTTATGGTCCTGAATATTATCTATGATTTGTGTCTGCGAACGCGATCGGGAATGGAATTAACAAAATATTGTAAAACTAATGATATTGCTCAAATTTCATTTGCATAATAGTATACGAGAGTTACCATTTTTTCTTAAGTTAAGAATGAAGCAAAAAAGTAGTTTGTACATCAAGAAATTTGAGCACGACGCCGAAGGCGGAGTGCGATGTGGACAATCCACTTTAGTTGTACAGAATATTTTTTCTACGACCCACTAAAGACAATTTACAAATAAAAAAAAATAGTTTAGGTTATTAAGACAAAATAACTATTTTAAAATAATTTACGACTTATTATAAAATAAACGAAAAAAAAAAAGAAAAAAAATCTTTTCATTTTTCCCCATCCGAGAATTTAAATATTCTGAAGCTGCTATAAGGTTCGTACTATTTTAGTTATTTATTTATTTATTTGATTACTTTTTCAGTTGTATTAATTTATTATTATGAAATATATACATAACTATATCATATTTTATCTTTTGAAGTCGTTATGAGGGTAATAATTAACTTTTTGTTACAGTTCTTCAAAATGAAACGAAGGTTCTCTTGGAGAGGGTTATCCAGTGAAGAAGCGTATACTCTACTGGACGAAATTCCTTCGGAGGGATCCGATGGTTCAGAATCTGATATGGATGAAGTCACTGATATGCATATGGCTTTAGATGATCCAGATCAAGAAGTTGATGTGCTTAATGGACAAGACGAGTCCGACAGTGAAGTTGAGTTACCAGTCTTAGCTTCCCTTCAACAAAATAAACTAAAGTGGACAAACAACTCAATGTAACACAGCGCCCTCCTTTTGTAGAAAACGTAGGACCAACGGTTTTTGATACTTTAGAAGCTCCGTTAGATTTATTTTTGCATTTATTCAGTGAAAATTTAATAAATATTATTGTTTTCCAAACAAATTTGTATTCTGTACAAAAACTTGGCAAAAATAACACTCCAACAACTATAGAAGAAATAAAGTGTTTTTTTGGATTTAAATCTGTTGATGGGGATTAAGAAGTTGGCCAGCTATTGGGATTTCTGGTCTAGCAATTTTGTACTGAGAGATCAGTTTGTTTCTTCGTGCATGTCCCGTGAGATATTTGGATGGCTTCATCTATATCATCTTCATTTAAGTGATAATTCAGTAGAATATCCCAAAAATCAGGCACATTATGACAAACTGTACAAAGTACGACCATTACTGAATGAACCGTCATCGACTTATAAAAATGCATGTCTACCAAGGCAACAATCCATAGACGAATCAATGATTTAAAGGACGAAGTAGCTTGCGCCAATACATGCTCATGAAGTCGATAAAAAGGGGGTATAAGGTATGGATACGAGCAGATAAGTCGGGCTACGTCATGCAATTTCAAATATATACGGGAAAAGTAAAAAATGCAAGGGAGCAGAATCTAGGATCCAGAATCATAAAAAACCTTACACGAGGTTTAGTCGGAAAAAATTATGAAGTTTATTTTGACAATTATTTTAATTCTGTCGAATTACAACACGATTTGCTAAAAGATAATATACACGCATGTGGAACAGCTAGAAAAGATAGGCTCGATGTTCCTGATGAACTGAAAACTAAAAAGAAAATGAAAATGAAAAGAGGAGATTCTAATTGAAAAATATGTCAAGATGGCGTAGTAGCTCTTCAGTGGATGGATACACGAAAAAAAATGTGACTAGAAAATTTTACTACAATGTTGTAGTAGTAGACTTGTAGAAAAATACTTAACAATTTGTAGAAAATTTTACTACAATTTATAGTTAAAAACTATTCATTATTGTAGCAATTGAATTGTCGAATAAAATGCTACAACAATAGGAAAGAATTCCACAATGTTTAATATATTTTAGTATTGTTTGTAGAAGTAGAAATTTATTACAATTATCGTAATTACTACTACTAACTTCTGAAAAAATTTGTGCAAATATTAATAATTATCTCTACAAAAAATAGTAATTTTCTCTACATAAAATAGTAATAATTTACATCCTTCTTATGAAAAATATTCAACTTTGTTCAAAAATATTCTATAATATTGTAGAAATTATAAGTCATGTGAACAAAACAGAATTGTGCTATTGGCCAACGTTTTCTGACGTCGATCATAAATGGCCAGACAGCAGTAGCCGTTCGCCATGTTCACATAACAAAGCATGGTACATACGAGTACCTATAACAAACACATTATTATATTATAAGCACCAATGCGTTTGAGAATATTTTATTAATAAATTCTATTGGTGGTAAGTACATTTATTATTGTTTTTGAATAATTTACCTTTAGATAACCAATTTAAATAACCTTAGTAGATTATTTTAAAAAAAAAAGTTCTGGCCAACGATCGAATGTTGTGCCCAACGATCGAATTTTGTGCCAAATTCAATGATGTTTTTTTGTCTTAATTGTGACATACCTACTTTCTTATTTTTGTTAGTTATCTGACTTAGTCATTTAATATCCAAATCAGTGTAAAGGTGATAAATATCCCCGTTTTAATTTTTATTTCATATTTTTCAGGTGCAGAAAAGCCAACTGAGACTGAGGGTGCTATTATTACTGTTATTTATTACATAATGTAATTAAGACTTTGTATCTTTTATATTAAAACAATAAATTGAATATTTTATTAAAGAACATTTTTTTCTAGGTTATAATTATAATAATTATGGAATACTACTACAAGTTTTATTAAAAATTACTACAATTTGTATGAATTTTTACTATTTATTGTGTAAAATTTTCGTATTTATTTTCATAAAACGCAATACATTTTTAATATAAATTCATACAATGAATAGCAAAAATTATAACAATTTGTAGAACAATTCTTATGATGCATTTGGATAATTTTACTAAATATTGTAGATAATAACTCTACAATACATTCTCCACAAATATTTGGAAATTTTTACTACAAATTGTCCCTGTCCCTATATGTACTATTTATTGTAGAGAAAAAATCTATAATTGTAGAAATTTCTTCTACAATTTTTTTTCCGTGTAGGAAACCTATACTTTTCTTGAGTAATTTTCATAATCCGACAGAAAAGAACACTGAATAGAAAACAAAAAGATAGAATAGTGAAACAAGTGAAGTGCGAAAAATTAGTAAAGGACTACAACAAGAATATGGGATTTGTGGACGAAGCTGATATGCTAAAATTTTATTATGAATTAAATCGGAAATCTTAAAAGTGGTGGCACAGATTTGTTGTTTATTTTGCTGATTAACTCTAGTAAATTCATTCGTAATTTTTCAAAATCATACAATTGGTACCGCACTGACTTTGAAAGACTTCAAAATTGCTGTTGCCACAGCTCTAATTAAATCAGACCCAGAAAGGGACAAGTTAGGACGACAAAGCACAGAAAAGCCTAGTACCAAAAAGAGGTTCAAGATACAAGTTCCTAACGAAATAAAAACTGATAAGGCTGCTCATATGCCTCAGCATGGTTCTAAAGTGCGTTGTGCATATTGCAGTACCAAGGCAGAACCACATCGCACAAGATGGCACTGTACAACTTGCACAGTGGGTTTATGCCTCAGCCCAGCCAGGAACTGTTTTATTATCTTCCACGAAAAATAAATAGTTCGATTGCTAAACTTAATCTTTTAATGATTAAAAAAAAATCCGGCCGGAAAGGGTTTTAAAGTGCGTCCACTTGTCACATCACAAAATAATGTTTATGTCGTCTCTACCTACTTCATTCTATCTTCTCAACGAATTAGAAGATATGTATGCTGCGCCCTTCTTTGTGACGCCACTGTGAGCGTTGAGCAAAATAAGGTGATTTTAGTGATTTTAAGCAGGTCATTGTTCGTTTCACGGATCTGTTAATATGCTGACTTCTCTTTTTAGCTAGAGGCTTTCTCGAAAGAATTTCGCTTTCTAGGACTCTCTCAGAAAAGTGAGCCAAAAAGACACGATTAGCCAGAGCGCAGTGACGTACCAAAAAATAGAGATTAACACGTATGAAAACAATAAATTTATTAAAATAATGTGTTTTCATAAAATTTAACTGAGTGTTCACTGCACAAATGAACCAATGGAGAAAATATTTAGAATATTAGTATAAGGTGTTGGTAAATAAAATTATTTTGAAGCTTGACGTGGAACTTCTAAATTAAGCATGTGTAATGTGTACTAGACAGTCGCAGTTTATTTGATTGCTTAGGATCTTATACAGAGTAACTCCAAAAAAATATTTGCGCTTTATATCGAGACTTAAGAGTCCATGGATCAACTAGACCATGTCTAAAACTTAAGTATCGCCTCTGAATTCCTTCCAATTAACCAATGTACACTTGATACAGTAAACTCGATGTAAGTGACGCGTATTTAAGCTTGGATCGGACAAAAGCATAATACAGATATTTTATAGTGTCGATTTTCTTAAAATCATGACTATTTCTGATTATTAATCTATTCGCTCCGTGCGTGACAGCAGCGCCAATTCGTTTAAGGTACTAATGGAATATTTCTGCGTATACTGACAAATACAATTTTTAATAGAATTAGTAAGTAAAAAGTATATATGTTAGTTTTAATAAATGTATATGGATTTGTAAAACAAGTAAAACATTAATTTATTATTATTATATATTGTAATGTGAGCCATTTTATTATTCAATCATGCTCTAATCCTCCAAGTCCCTCTCTGTCTTAATTGGCCTTTGAGGCTCAACTTGTCTGATTACCATACATAATTAAACCCCTTAAGACCGAACATATGTGACGACAATGGCGGAAGCACTTTCGCGAACATTCCTGAGTCAACGTGATGTTTCTGGTAAATTCCGGATATGAAATGTTTTGGTTGATGAGGTTTCTGGAATCGGCAATTTGTATATAAATATTGGTGGAGGATCAACAAAAAGTCATTAGTAGATAGACAGTTGTGAATATAAATAGTGAACAGTTTAAAGACATTCGAAATATATATAAATTAGAATAATAGTGTTATAAAATATATAAGTGTTTAAATAAATTATTAATAAATAAACTATTGTTTTAAAATAAACAAACATCACAATATTTTAATCGCCTAAATAAAAAAAATAAGTATAATCAATAAAAATCAATAATAAAATATGGGCAGGGAACATTATTTACTGAGAACTGTATGAGAAGTTGCCTAAGTCTAATAAGTTGTCTTTGAAGAATCAACCTATTCTGTCAAAATAAAAAAATACCATTATATAATAGCGTGAAGTTAAAATATATAAAAAAAAGGATCGTTATTTATATTTTCATTTTTACTTTCCTATCTGTATACAGATAAGGAAAGTATAGGAATCATGATTTTTTTTTGTTCGAAAGAAAACAATAATAATAATATAATAATAATCTTTATTGTTTTTAGAATTTACAATTCTTAGTTTACATTACTATCGAGTACGAAATATATTATTATAGTAGTAGTAGTAAGTAATAAAAAAAGTGAGAAAGTAATCACAAAGTTAAAAGATTATTGATAACTACAGAACATACAAAAATATTAGTGGTACAAAAAAATAAATAAAAAATACAATTCTTAACCTATTGATATAAATAATTTAAAAAATACCACAGTTTGGGGAGTCTTTCGTCGTCCATGCCAGTGTACCCAGACTGATAAAAGTGAAATAATAAATAATATTTGCATTGTTTATTATAAATGATTTGAGCATTAGGATGTTCTACATATGCGTATTTATGGTTTTCGCTAGAGAGGGGGTAATGTTATTAAGAGCATTTATGAGTGTGTCTGCGTTATTTAAAAATTCGGCGTTGTTTGGTTTAATCGAGACGTATATTGGACAGTCAAACACAACGTGATGGATCCTTTCAGGTTCGTTTTTATTACACACTGTGCATATCTCTTGCGGGATAAGATAATAAGGGTAAACTGAATGGGTATCTGGAGTTGTAAGTAGTTTTGGGAGGTTGGTTTAATATTGAGGTGCCTATATATGGTTAGGTAGGATGATGATTGTATAATGATGCATCTTCTTCTCTGTGTTTATCGAAGTATTTGGATATTATTATTTTGTTGTTTCGTAAATAACATATTTTTGGGAGGTGGTAATCTTTCATTTCCAGTATTTTTATCACCCAGTTGATTGTGTTTTTTAACACAACGTATGATAATTTTACTTTCCGTGTCTCTAGTCTAACAGCGAAGTCTGGAGAATTTTATTACTAGGTCGTCCGCGTACATCAGCATCAGTAGATTGGTTTTGTTATTAATGTTAATTCCCTTTGTTTAAAAAGAAAGACTCTATGTTAGATAAAAATAAACTAAACAGTAGAGGACTTAAGGAGTCGCCCTGAAGTACTCCCGTTGTCACGTCAAATGATTTTGTTAGTCCCTTAGTTGTAGATATTTCGCCCTGTATAAGATTTTTTTAAATTATAATAAGATATTTTTAAAGTACATAGATAGACAATCAAAACTGTGTATGTGACATTTTTGTCACATTTTCTTTAATTTTTTTATTAAGTTTTGATTTTGAGCAAAACTGAAAAATCAACTTAAGGGGTCACATTATAATGTTATAACTTAAAGAAAAAATTGTTAATGGTATACATTTGAACTAAAACGAGTCTAACATAAGCTTTTAGTGTCTACACCGTTAATATCATTTTATTCAATTTCCAGGCCTACTTATAAATTTTTAATTAATTTTTAAACAAAAATCACCCTGTACATTTTTGGAGACTCAAATAAGTTAAACATAAGTTCATATGTATTTATTAGAAATATTTTATTTCGTTTAAATTTCATCAACAAACAATAAATAAATTTTAACGAATTAGAATAACGAACAACTAAGAAATTTAAAAAAAAAAAATAATACTACATACATAGAATAATGATAACATGTATACTAGAAAATAAAATCATGGTAATAAATTAACAATTACAGTAGTTGTTCGAAATGAAACCCTCCAGCTTCTACGCATTTTTGTTGCCGAATCGTTAAGTGCCTTATTGATTTATGCATAGTCAAGGGATCGTTTCTAATAACATTAGATCAAAGGATAATTCTATTAATTAATTGTTGTCGGTCATTAATATTTTGTGAATAAACTAATTTTTTCAATCGTCCCCAAATATAGTAATCTACGGGGTTAAAATCTGGGGATCTTGGAGGCCATGAAATAGGACCTGCACGTCCTATCCATCTGTTGCCAAAAACATTATTTAGATGGTTTCTTACCGCAACTAAAAAATGAGGCGATGCTCCATCATGTTGGAAATACATCCCTCGGATACCTACGTTGGCAAGTAAATTAGGTAAAGTATTTTGCAAAAAGTCTAAGTAAACTTGTCCTCTTAAAGGACCATCAAAAAAGTGAGGTCCTATAAATTGGTTATTTGTCACACCAATCCACACGTTCACGGAAAACCTTAACTGAGACCGAAACTCTCGAACAGCATGGGGATTATCTACTGCCCACACATGTAAATTACGGGAATTATTTATCCCATCCCTTTTAAACTGTGCTTCATCTGTAAACAATGTTCTATGCAGTACTGGTCTATGATTTTCAATCCACCTACAAAATTCCAACCTATGGATTTCATCTCCAGGGTGTAGCCGCTAAACTAATTGAATATGATATGGGTGTAAATTATTTTTTCGTAAGACTCTAGTCACTTTTGATTGGGTAACATAAAGTTGTCGACTTACTTTCCTGATGCTTATTGTGGGGTTCGCAATAACAGCATCAAGAATATTATCTTCCTGCTCATGATCTACATTTCGTTCTGTATTTGCGTTAGGGAATGTGCCATGTTCTCGCAAATAATTAAAAACTGATGCAAATGTTGAATGACAGGGAACTCGACGACCAGGAAATCTTCTATGATATTCTCTTGCTGCAGCTCTGCCATTCCCATTACAGAATCCGTACATAAAAATGATATCTGCATATTCTGCATTTGAAAACTTATGGGGCATTTTGAATAACAACACCAACAACAAAAATTCTAAGACTATTGTAAAATAGATAAAACAAAGCGAAATATTATTTTACACGTATAAATAATGGTTGCAAATGACAAATAAATAAGAACAAACAAACGTCAAACTATCACAACCTACCTTGATACATAGGTACCTACTATGTATTTATAATAAAAATAAAACCACATAATATCTTAGTTGCAAGAATAAAATGTGCAGTTTTTATTAGAGGTTAATAAATAGCATTTATAATTATTAATTATTAAGTGTGAATTTATTGTTCGTTATTGTTATTCGCTACAATTTATTTATTGATTATTGACATGTTTAATTTAGTTGAGTAGTTTCTATAGTCTACAAAAATAGGCCGATTTCTATTTAAAATTTAAAAATGAACTAATCCGGATCTGGAAATTGTCGAAAATGAATTTAACGATCTAGTAAGCTCACTAAAGGCTTATGTTTGGCTCGTTTAGTTCAAATGCATACAATTAACAATGTTTTCTTTATGTTATAACATAATTTATGTGACCCCTTAAGGTGATTTTTCAGTTTTACCCAAAATCGAACCTTAATAAAAAAAAGATGACAAAAATGTCACATACACAGTTTCGATTGTCTATCTATGTACTTTAAAAATATCTTATTATAATTTAAAAAAATCTTATACAGGGCGAACTTTTTGATATGAATCGTCGAGATTAATTTTTCCTAAGCCAAGCCTGGAATTTTTAACTTTTGATAATATGAATTAAATGCTAGACACCAGTGTAATGCTCCACCAAAAAATTAAAGAAATCTAGTAATCCTTGTAGATTTTACGGCCATATAAAGTTTTGTCAAAATTCACAGAACACCCCGTCTATTAATAACGAAGGGGAGTTGCCACTTTTTAATGCTCATATGATATACCCCTTAAGGGACTCTTCATATGGTAGAAGTCTGTAAGGTTCCTCATGACTCACCCTTTAAATTTATCTCACTTCAAAATAAACGTTATCTACGGCACTGGCACATTTTTACAATTTTTACTTTCGTCTTCACCAACCGAAGATATGACAGTTTGGTCACGTGAGATACAGGTATTGTTCAAGACTCTGTATAAACAACTAGGCAACATTATAGACAAAGACAAATGTATATACCGCGTTCGCAATGGTTTGGTGGCATTGCTGGAACCCACCTTTGATTCCGTCACTGATATATTAGGAGACAAAAGGCCCATAATCTGGCGCACGGACGTCCGTAGATGCACACAACCGGTCCAATTAATTATCTATAGTAACGCTGTTTATAATCTGAGTAACCAATCCCATTAAATCGTATTCATGATTGATAATTACGTGTATACATAGCCAATTATTGTGTTTGCAATGGCTTTCGGGGTGACATATACGCGATGAGCTGCGGCCTGTGAAATAAAATACGTTCTAAACTAATTATCTGGATTGCCAACATTAGGCCGAGGCTAACCCGAAGGAAAATAATTTTGTTTGTGGAAAATGGGAGAGAAAATAATAGTACTTAAATAACACAAGTCATATTATTCTGAAATTAATTATTTATTTAAATGACACCCTGTACTTAACACATTGCTAAATTATGGTTTTAAATTACAATTATGGACAAGGTTGTTTATTTAATAATTATTAAACATTAGTGGAATAACAATAAACTATGGGAATGTATAAAGAGAATCTCAGAGAGCTGTAGAGGGGCTTTTTCCACAGAGCAGGGTTACCTGTGAAGGAGGCCCTCCTGGTATTATTCCCAATAGCTGCTCCAGATCATGGAGACTCCGACCAGAGGCTCTGGGTCTTCAGAGTTTGTAAGTGTATCTAACTTTGTATATTATTTATTGTATTGTGTCCATATTGGTGGATGTCTGGTTGTTTGGATCTTATGGGATTGTTATTTTCTTTTCTTATGATATGTATTGCCTACCTGGTTTGGTTGATCGTGCTCAATGATTTACTAATAATCATATATTATACATACATTAAAGTTGTGGCAAATCGTTGGCCCTTTTTTATGACAAAGTAACTTGCAACAATAAAATCGTTATGGCTCTTTGAAATTTTTAAATAACTACCCTTTGACTTTTATAATTCGATGGGCTGTTGATGTCTTTTTTAAGAATTTCCCACATGCAACTGTAAAATTGTTGTGGCTCTTTTGAAATAAGTATTTAACTGCCCTTTAACTTTAATTATTCGATGGGCCGTATATGGTTTTTTGAAATATCTCCCACAGCAACGGTAAAATTGTTATAGCCCTTTTGAAATTTTTATTTAACTGACTTTTATCTTTAATTATTCGATGGACCGCTGATGGCTTTTGAACCGTTTTTCATAAATAAAAAGAGAAAAAGAAGAAGAACATAGCCTCTTGTATTGTGTTTAGAACGAAAATTTTTTCGTGCACAATTTCGGCATATTTTGAATTGTATTTTTCAGGCCATTCCATTATCTAAATTGTTTTTAAATATATAAGATATAAGATAATTATTAAAAAGAGACAATGTTACATGTTGATTTTAGTTTTAGAATAATTAAATAGGTACGGCATTTAAAACACATTCTTAGTATAAAGAATATTAACTTTTTATAAAATATTGATTTGTCTTGAATAAGAACCTTCGGTTATGTTAGAGGATATGGGCATTAAAAACACATTTTTAGTATAAATAATGTTAACTTGTAATAAAGTGTTGATTTGTCTTGAATAAGAACCTTTGGTAATTTAAAGGATAGATTAGATTAGATTAGGAGCTGAACGTTACTTGTCCTTGTCCACCGCGACCTTTTCAGATCTACTGTGGGACTCCGCTTATTCTAGAGTATGTCGTCTAGCCTGGTCTTTTTTATTAGACTTAGTAGCTTTGACAGTGGCTCCCGCATGTAGTTGCATGCATTTGGCTTTTCTTCGCCCAATGTTAGAAACCTCATTCCAGCCAGGCTTTCACATTGGCACAGGGCGTGGAATGATGTTTTCTCTTCTTCTTCACAGAACCTGCACAAAGTTGCTTCTTCTGCCGGATTTATGACACTCATGTGCCTTTTGAGGCGACAGTGTCCAGTAAGAAGGCCTACTGTTATCCTAACGATTTGACGCTTTTGATCCAGTAGGTCTTTCGTGAACTTGGCCGATGGTTCCTTAATGAACTGTTTGGCCTGTCTCAGTCTTGGATAGTTGTTCCACCATTCCTGAGAATCTTTTTGCAACCATTGTGTAATGGATGTCTTGCACAATGCCTTAGCAACTCCACAGAAGGGTTCGGGGCCTGTCATGGCCTTATCTGAGCCTTCTCGGGCTAATTCGTCGGCCTTTTCGTTGCCCTGATATCCTTCATGACCTGGAACCCAGGCTAGGGTCACCTTATTTTGACTACTTAGCTCTGCCAGGTCTTCTAGACAGTCTTTCACCAGTCGTGATTTGATTTCTGGTGAGAGAAGTTGGCAATAGTTTTTACTAATACTTGCTGATTTAATGTTTCTCTTGCACAGTGTTGTATGGCTATTAGTACAGCCTGGAACACTGTTGCATATTTTCCTAAACTTAGCGAAATCGTTGTTTTCGACTTGGGTCTATAGATTCCAGAACCGGCTCCTTCCTTGGTTTTTAAACCGTCTGTGTACCAGACGAGTTCAGCCTGTACGGTAGGTCCCTGTTTCCAGTATTCTCGGGCTTGTATTTGAATTTGAAAATTTCTTTCAAGTTTGTATGTGGTTATGGCTCTATCAGTAGGCATTGCTAGAATATTATCCCTTTTTACTTGCTGATATAGCCTTATGTGGTCGGCGCTATGTAGTTAGCTTATTGGGTTTTGTCCCTGCATTAGCCTGTGAATAGCTGACCTGGTTTCTCCTTGTAAGAAGATATGCAGTGGCGTGAGATTTAGTAATACCTCCATTGCTGCAGTCGGCGTAGTGCGCATAGCCCCAGTACCACTTAGACAGGCAAGCCGCTGAATGCTAGTAAGTTGGCCTATTGCACTTGCCTGTGCAGTTTTGGGTACCCATGCCACTGCACCATAGGTTATCATGGGTCTTATTACCCTTGTGTATAACCATATGGTCATTTTGAGGTGTAGACCCCAGTTTTTCCCACATATTCTTATACAGCTTACAAGAGCTATCGTAGCTTTGTATGTGTGTTTATTGACATGTTGATTCTACGTCAGCCTTTGGTCAAATAGGACTCCGAGGTATTTGGCTTCTGTGACGAATGAAATAACTATGTTGTTTAGTACTAGTGGTCTTAGTCCTGTTAGTACCCGTTTTTTTGTTAAAGGTACAACTATTATTTTTTGTGCGTTAATGGACAATTGTTTCTTTTTTCACCAGTTGTTCACTATGTTTAGAGCTGTTTGAGATCGCTCCGAGACTGTGCCTGCAAATCGCCCCCTGATGATAATTTCTAGGTCGTCTGCATATCCTAGGCACTGGTAGCCTTCTTTGGACAATGTTCTGAGTAAGTCGTCCACGAGAACTAACCACAACATTGGAGATAATATTCCTCCTTGTGGGCAGCCCCGTGTAACTTTTGCCAGTATGGTTGCCTTTCCCAGAGTGGATAAAATAATCCTGTTCTCTAGAGAGGCAGTGATCCATTGGCATATTGTAACTGGGACGTTTCTTTCTTCTAGAGCCTTGGTTATTGACCTGGTTAAGGCATTGTTGAAAGCTCCTTCAATATCTAAGAAAGTGGCTATTGCGATTTCTTTGTCATCTATTGACTTTGAAAGCAGCCTGTTTAGATCGTCCAGCGCTAGGTCAGTTGACTTTCCTGGCTGGTATGCATATTGGTTGGGATGGAGCGGATTTATTTTTAGTATCTCGTCATTGATATACCTATCTATCAATCTTTCTAGAGTTTTAAGTAGGAAGGAGGATAGGCTTATGGGACGATATGCCAATAAACTTCAATATTAAAGGTAATATTGCAAAAGAAACTTATCGGAATACCAGGAAAACAGACTGGAGGCCTCTAATCCTAAAAGGTGCAAGCATCCAGCCTAAGGAGGAGGTAAAACATCTCGGGGTTATGATTGACTCTAGACTTACCTGGAACCAGCATCTAGAAAAAACCACAAGGAGAGGGGAAACCTCGTTAATGATGGCAAGGCGATCCTTTGATAAAAAATGGGGGTTAAAACCAGACATGGTATATTGGCTTTATACCATGGCGGTGAGACCGATAATAACATACGCAGCATTGGTGTGGTGGCCAAAGACACAGCAAAGGAAAGCAATAACTAAGCTTAGCACGGTACAAAGACTTGCGTGCCTCGGAATAATGGGGGCAATGAAAATAACCCCCACTGCTGCAATGGAAGCACTAATAGGACTGCCACCTCTTCACTATGTGATAAAAGGGGAGGCAAGATTAGGTGCTTACAAATGAGGTTTTAATACAGAAAAGAGCGGAGATCACCATAAGGGAGCCCAATGACCAACGACAGGAACAAACCTGGTATACAGACGGGTCTAAGACTGCGGAAGGCACTGGGGCGGGAGTATTCTCCAAAACCTCTGATACTAACCATAGCTATGCTATAGGAATACATTCCTCGGTATTTCAGGCCGAGGTATACGCAATTTTGCAATGTGCAAAAACGAAAAATGAAAGAGCTGTCCAAAATCAGCATATTCAAATAATGTCAGACAGCCAAGCGGCACTTATGGCCATATTGACTCAGAAAGTTACGTCGAGGCTGGTATGGGATTGCATTGAAGAACTAAGAACACTGGCACACCGAAATAGAGTAAAACTATTTTGGGTGCAAAAGATGGTCAGAAGAAACAGGTTGATCCAACAACGTATAGAACCGACTCACCCAAGGATCTATACAAACTTGTACAAGGTACAAAGGTGACAGAGTGGGTGCTATGAACTAACATGGGGTAAAACACAATAAGCCAATAGGCTTCAGTGTTATTCAGAGACATAGTCTGACGAGCCCAGCGAACAATAATTATATTACCTACTATAAAACAATATAAAATAACAAGAATTATTAAGTTTTTAAATATATATTATTTCGATCTCCACCTAATTTTTTTTTAAATAATTTTAAAAGTAGTCAGCATTTTTCATTATAATTTACACATTGAACTCGAGGTGAAATTGGAAAAAGTTTTATTAACTGCATATAAATAAACATTTTAATTCAATAAATAATTAATTTCATATAGTTGATGTTCAAATTGGAACAATTCGAAACTACTCGTACCTGGTAAAATTGCGAGTTTTATGCAAGCCCATTTACTGCTTATTACTGGTAAAGTTACTACAGCCTTCTGCTGAGTGTTGTAACAAAAAGATGACTTACCAATGCCAAACACTTAAAAAGTACACATTTTTTATATGAAGACTTTTTTGATGTTACGTATGTGTATTTAGTACCACTAAAAACTACTTTTTTGCTTAAATTCAGGTTAATAACTGTCATAAATCGAACGCTCTCGATTTCAGATTTTTTGCATGTATATATTCCATGTATACAGAACTGCGACACACTCTCCGGTTATCAATTTCCAGAATTCTGGATTCGTTCGTTCTCTACATGCATAAAGCGCATCAGTACATTGTTTTTGTTTTTCAGTCCGGCTATCATCGAGTTTGTATTTTATGTTTAACCATTCTATTTGGGGTATCATGGCAGAAACCGCCTCTAAGTTTTGATGTATGGCGATGTATGACCCACAGCGCGATCCATATTTGTTTAAATTTTGACGAACGCTAACGCTCTGACAGGGCCAATATTTGCAAAAATCGCGAAAACCGTGTTGTCTCTCTGAATTTATTGATGGTTTCGGTGAAGAGACACGGCATCGAAATTTATTGGGGAATAGTGAGACAGACGGTTTTGGATTATTTTTTTGTCAACAGTAAACAAACAGAAATACGTAAAATGTGTCATGAAAAGTTTGTTTTTTTGTCAGATAATATTACCAACATAAAAAATTGTATATATATTACATAACTATCGTGGAAAGTGATACTTTTTCCTATATACATACAAACACTTGCTGCAAGTTTATTCTTGGCTTACAACTAAAACTTATTTCGTAAGTATATGGAAAATATATTTATTATAAGTTTACAAATTTTAATTCTTAATGAAAAGTTTTTATAAGAAAATTTATATTTTTAAAAACTTGAAGCAAACTTATTTTTGTAAATGTGTATTTCAAAACTTCGTACATCGGTTCAATAACTAAGTTTAGTAGGTACAAACATAAAAACCTAACACGGACGTTTAATTCTCCTGATAAATGAAAAATGGCTTTTGTTGTTCCGATTCATAAATCTGGAAGCAAAAATAAAGTTAATAATTTTAGACCCATCTCTAAATTAAATATTATTATTGAACTATTTGAAAGTATTCTATTTGATTTTCTTTTCTATGATGTGAAAAATATTATTAAAACACCGAGCAGCATGGCTTTATTAAAAAACGTTTAGTTGATACAAATTAATTCCTTTACATTGAATACCTTTTGAAAAGCCTAAATGACAGAATTATTGTGGACTCGGTTTACACCGACTTTAGCAAGGCATTTGATAAAATTCATCATTCAATTCTTACTTCGAAACTTGCTGGCATCGGGGTCCACGGTAGTCTACTAAGATGGCTCGACTCTTATGTTAGAAATAGATTACAACAAGTAACATTAGGCAATTTCAAGTCCAATCCCTTTTTGTCATTTCTGGAGTACCCCAGGGGTCTCACCTGGGACCCATACTCTTTAATCTATATATCAACGATATTTCTACGTATTTTAATTTTGCTAAATTTATAATGTATGCTGATAATTTAAAAATATTTCACTCAATATCATGTCCCAATGACAGAGTTTTACTCCAACATAATTTGAATAGATTGTCAAATTATTGTCGGCAAAATATTTTTAAATATATCTAAATGTAGTTATATACTATTTTTTCGTGGTAAATAATATATTGAACAATACCTATACTATCTCTAATTGTATCCTTCACTGTGTAGATAATGTTAAAGATCTGGGTATTATTCTGGACTCAAAATTAATTTTTGATAAGCACAAACATAATGTAGCTAATAAGGCAATTAGGTTTTATCTTTAGATCTTGTTTTGAACTAAAAAAACCCACATACTGTCGGAAGCTTGTACTGTCAACAGTATTCTCTGTCATTTGGAATCCCCGCTACTTGATTTATATTGACAAATTAGAATTCATACAAAATAAGTTTATTTATATTATTGCCAAAGAAAATTTTACCCTCATACATCAAAAAGACAAAATATCCGTTTTAATTTGAAAACACCGGCACTCAAAAAAAAAGTTGTCAGTACTTTTGACGAAACCGGTATATCTTTATGTATTTAGACCCACTGAATCCGAATCTGAGGTCCGTTTGACCCGTACACCCTCAAATTTTCGAGAAAACTTTGAAAAAAATTACGGAAATCGGCAGTTAGAATATTATCTAACTGAAGTCATATTTAATCTTCCAAACTGGAGACAAATCTGAAGAATTTAAAATCATCTTCAAATAATAGGTAATTAGAGTAGAATATTTCTACAATAATATTAACATAAAATAAGAATAAGACAGGGCCAAGGTTAGATCCCTGAGAAATGCCAGATGTAGCTTTATATTACTTTCCTATCTGTATACACATATAAGGAAAGTATAGGAATCATGATTATTTTCGACCTCCAGTTTTCGACGGATTTTTACGTTTTGAGGTCCCCTGAATCCGTTTTGACTATTTTCGCGATGATGTGTGTGTGTGTGTGTGTGTGTGTGTGTGTGTGTGTGTGTGTGTGTGTGTGTGTGTGTGTGTGTGTGTGTGTGTGTGTGTGTGTGTGTGTGTGTGTGTGTCTGTATGTCGCATAACTCATGAACCGATACACATAAAAACACCAAATTTTAAACTTAAGCTTTATTCCAGCGTCTAATGAACTGATTAGATTTTGGACAGTGTCAGAACATCTGGGGGGGTACTTTATGGGTGGTCATTTTTATATTTTATGGAATATATCTGTTATTTACATTTGGGGAAGAAAATTCTTCAAATAAAAGTTACTTACTATATTATTATCTATAATTTTTGTTTTATACAAAATTTTCCTAAAATGGTCCGTATTCGAGAAATTTGACAAAATGTAAAAAATATTTTTTTATAAAAATTGTTCGAATAAAAGTTGTTTGTAATATAATTCTCTATAATTTTTATTCTACACATAATTTCTCTAAAATGGACCATATTCGAGATATTTGAGAAAATGTATAAATTTCCAATTTTGAAGAAAACTCAACAACGGATAAAGAAAATAACATTAAATTTTAAACTTAAGGTTTATTTCGGCCTGACGTAAAATGATTAGATTTTGGACAAAGTCGGAACATCTAGGGGGTACTTTATGGGAGACCGTTTTTATATTTTATGGAATATATCCGTTATTTATGTTTGGAGAAGAAAATTGTTCAAATAAAAGTTACTTTTAATATTATTATCTATAATTTTTGTACTATACAAAATTTTCCTAAAATGGTCCGTATTCGAGAAATTTGACAAAATGTAAAAAAAATATTTTTTTATAAAAATTGTTTAAACAAAAGTTGTTTGTAATTTAATTCTCTAAATTTTTATTTTTTACATAATTTCTCTAAAATGGGCCGTATTCGAGATATTTGAGAAAATGTGTAAATTTCGAATTTTGAAGAAAACTCAAAAATGGATAAAGAAAATAACATTAAATTTTAAACTTAAGGTTTATTTCGGCCTGAAGTAAAATGATTAGATTTTGTACAAAGTCGAAACATCTAGGAGGGTACTTTATGGGAGGCCGTTTTTATATTTTATGGAATATATCTGTTATTTATGTTTGGAAAAGAAAATTGTTCAAATAAAAGTTACTTATAATATTATTATCTATAATTTTTGTCCTAAGTTAAAATTTCCTGAAATGGTCCGTATCCGAGAAATTTGACAAACTGTGCAAAATTCTGATTTTTATGAAAATTGTTGAACTAAAAGTTGTTTGCGATATCGATCTCTATAATTTTTGTTTATACATGATTTTTCTAAAATGGACCGTAATGGAAAAGTGCTAAATTTAAATTTTTCAGTATTTTCGTTTTCAATGAATATCTATAGAAAAATGTTTCAAGGTAGATGTATGTGGACAATGTATATATTTAGTTTATCCTCTAAACATTTATAGAGATGCTGCAATAGGTTGTACAAAATAACCGGAAAAAGCCTATAAAAACTAGATAGGAAAGTCATGTGTTGGACACATCAGATTTTTTTTAAGATACGTATTATTGACGTTAAATGATTTTCCTACCTCTTTTATTTATTTTAATTGTAAATGTTAAGAGTTCGTATATTCTCGTTTATCTACTGTTTTTTTTTTTTTGTTCATTGTTCATTTTTTCTTGTTAATTAGGTATTTCATTTTAATACAACACACTCTTGTTTAAACGTCATAATTGTATAATAAAAGTTCTGTTTCTGTATAACGAGCCGACTACATTTCAGATAATGGATAATATCTAATTTATTTCAAATTATATGTTCGTTTCTATAGTCACTTTTTGCATTTTACCAGAAATACTTCCGATTTTTAATACAGGTAGGTCCATCTATGTGTCAGTAACCCAACCATTGATCGACCAAGTTAGCTACTCGAAATGACCTAAACGAAATCTGTAAATAAATTTGCGGTATTATTATATGTTTCTACTTTTTACCCAAAGATGGCTGTAGTGAAGAATATTTTCAAACATTTGGTTTTTGTAAAATTAATCATATACCTATAACTTAATTAATAAGTAGTATTTTGATAAATGAACAGTATAGTTTATAACAAAACAAATATCTGTTATTTTACTATTCAACATACATAGTTAAAAATTAATACTTAGTATTACATGAAAAACTAACTGAAAAGGTAGTTGAAAAACCATCTGGGTGCCTATTCTTGAAGGAGTTCTTTGTAAAGATTCGTATTATTGAAATCGAATTCACCAAAATAGGTGGGAAATTTTCTCTCAAAACTTTCTAGAGAGAATAAAAATAACCAGGGCCGACAAGAGGGGGGGGGGGGTAGCCGGGACTAATTCCCGGGGCCCGGGCTTAAATGTGGGCCCGGCAGCGCTGTAAGGGGGGCCCGACAACAGGTTTTTTTGTTCTGCATGAGAAATTCGACACAAGATAAGAGAGGGAAGTTAGGTTTAAATTAAAATTAAATACAAGTAGAGGAAAAGTTTTAGCCTGGAGAAGCTATTTTCGGCTGAGGACCTTTTTTTAGAAGAAGAAGTAATTGAAGTAGGGAGAATAGTTTTTTGATGTGAAGACCTTTTTTTTAGAAAAAATTCTATTTCAGTAGAAGAGGAACAGTTTTTGGTTAAAGATTTCTTTATCACGGGGCCCGATCTAGAGAATTGTCCTGGGGCCCTGCCTGGCTCTCGGCAGCTCTGAAAATAACGAGAAAATTCAATTCACAAGCATGCGCAGTGCGTGTCAGACATTAAATAAATAACAATCAAAATATTTCTGTAACCTCATTGATGTTGTTAGTAGTTTTCAGGTATATTTGCCCTTTAAAATGGATTTAGACGCGAATAATAAGAGTAATTTTTATTCAAAACAGATACATTTTGGACAAAATGATAAAATGGAACAATAACTTATTTAATTATAAAAGGTAGTAGTGTAAAACTATCCCCGTAGGTACACTATAATACTCCCCTTCTCCAAAAGTAATTACATCTTTTAAATTTGTTTGTACTTTAACTCGTGTTTTTAAAATGATTAATTATTTAGAAAAGTAATACCTACCTCCTACAATCGTATTCCTAAATTCTTAAAATACTAGCAGTGATATTTGCTGTCAAAAGTTCGTAGTTTCTAATTCGTCGGATGATCTAAAACGATCTGGCAACTCTGTATTTATTTATTTATCTACTTTCTCATCCCTTGGCTTTCACGTTATTTCAAGAATACCAATTTTTTGGAAAGTGAAAATAAAGTGAATATATTCCCCGGGGAGTTTCAGTTTCTCTCGTTTTCAAGCATACGCACCCTGAAAGACTCTCTGAAAAAACTATCTGAAAAACTATTTGAAAATAATTTGATAAACTATAGCAGAAACAGTTAAATAAATTGAGGTAAACCAAATCCGAATACATTTTCACTGCTTATGTGCTATTAATTGTTACAACATGCCATGTCTGTTAACACTTTCATTGTCAACTACACCTATAGGTGTAGTGACCAGAATCATAGAGTGGCCAACTACACCTATGGGTACAGTTTAAAAAAGTTTATATTGCCGACACGGGTTAAAAGAGCATGAAAACGATAGAATAATATTTTAATTAATAATATTACGACGATTACAACTTTTCTAACTTTTTGAATTGTTATATCTCAGAAAAAAAAATCTTAGACATTTTTTATAGATAATTATCTGCCCTACAATTTTTGTCTTAACAAATTTTATGATAAAACTTTGCTGAAAATTGCGAAAACCCCCGTTTTTGTGACATTTGACCCCGAGTAAATTTTTTCCAGGTGCCGGATTGATGAGGACTTTTTAGGTTTCATTTATAATGGTGTTTTGAATAATCCTACCAATTTTCAGCTGGGTGGGACTTTTTGTGCCCTCGGATGTCTAAATTGACCGTACTAAGTAGAACTTCCTAAAGATATAATGCGGCATTTTTCAGCCAGCGAAAGTCGCGAAAAAAATGTTTTCTACACTTTTATTCGCCATGACCTAACCACTAACCACTAAAACCTGCGTATATAAACTAACGAACAAAGGGAATACACGGTATTCTCAACCACAAAAAATAATAAATTTTGTACTACATAAATAGGGTATTCCCAAAGTAATATTCGGCACTTTCCCAGAACTGATGGGGGGTCTGATTAGTTATAAAATGTGTTGCATGCATCTGTATCTGTAATGTGTGCAGGGTGGGTTAAACCACGGCACTTAGGCCTCGCTAGGCCCATGTGCTGTGTATCCTCCTAAATAGAGAGGCACCTAGCTTGGGTACCAGCCTACACATTTAATGTAGTTAATGCTTCTCTTATATCGGCCGGTGTAAGCCAAATCTTCTAATAAATGAGAGCGTTGGGCAATCGTAGAGGATATGCTAGATGGTCTCATATTCTTGTTCGCACCTCCTGCAGAGTCCCATGATATGGAGACGCTTCCATAGTAGACAATTTCCAGTCAGGCTTAGATTCTGTCTAGTCATAGTCAAGTATTTGTTTGCTATAGTGTTGTCACGATAACTTAAAATCTCCCTGGAAAGTCTGAAACTTCTTGTTTCATCCTATCTTTCCTTGAATTTCACAAGGGAATATTCTAATTAGATTTGTCACTACCGATGTTGTGAGTCAAATAGAAGGGCCAGATTCAAAAAGTATTGGGTTACTTTTCGATGTGACGTGACTGTTCATCCATCTTAAGTTGACCAAATTGTTGATGGATATACTTCGTGACATTCTAGTACTAACCCCGAATAAATTCGTGGTCTGTACAAGGTAAGTATTGCTTGTATGCTATCTGTATAGATGAGCATGTTTCTTCCAGTAATATTATTTCTGGTTATTTCTTTTGCTGCTCTAAGAATCCCCGTGAGCTACACTGGCACTAGTGCTTACAGCCCATTCTATGTTTAGGTTTAAGGATCTGGAGTATATTCCACATCCTGAGCCTTGTTTTGTTTTAAAACCGTCGGTGTAGATATGAATCTTACCTACCACTTCCGGCTCTTCTAATTGTTCTGTTATTACTTTATATGGCTTATAGAAGATATATCTCGGTAATATTGAGTCCATGTTCGCTTGAAGCAGTGGGAGCGTATCGAGCATCTGCCGAAAGCTACGTCTCGCCTCACCAGATCCTACATCAAGTTCTATTCCAACCGTGCGGAGGTGTCATTGTCATCAGAGTAACCTCCTTGATGTAAATGGCTCTGGTAGGTGTGGTTTTCATGGCTCCTGTTATGTTGAGACATGCTGTTCTTTGAATTTGTTCTAGTTTGCGGATAACTTTCAATTTTTGAGTTTTGGGTACCCAGACGACTGCACCGTATGATAACATAGGTCTTATTATGACCGTGTAAGTCCATGCGACGTATCTGGGAGAGAAATCCCAGGTGCGCCCCAAGTGTGAGTTTCATGTTAATTTGCTATCAAAGGTACTGCACCTCTGTTGCAAAGTTTAGGTTTGTGTTTAGAAGATCTGAATGTTTTAATTCCATTTTCATTCTTTTGCTTGTGAAAAGGACCATTTCTGTCTTCTTGGAATTGATGAAAAATGAATGGTCTACTGGAGCATGCATACATGCATTTTAAATACTTACAATGGTATTTTTAAATACATTTGAAACTAAAAAAAAATAAATCTATTATAGTATACTACAAGTAGTATATGCGTCAGAAATTGAAGGTGTCTATAATTCGGTAAATGCGATTAAAAATAAAAAAAAAAAACGAAAATCGGCGAATTGGCAACGTTAACTAAGATAATACATAGACTCACTGTCTAGACTGGAGCGTGTAGCTATGGAAGATATTTACGCAGTAAAAATTCCGTATCTGCGACCTCCGAGTGCGACCCACGTCACCCAATTGACCGCCCGAACAGTTGAATTGAGAGCTACACGTCAGTGAATAGGTCACGGGTAACGAAAAATATATTGAACGCCAGGGACAGCCTGCCATTTAATGATTGGAACGGCCGAAATAAAAGTCGCCGAATGAAAGTTATAAATAGATGTGGAATTCAATATGTTTTTGTATTAAAAATAGTATGAGTAGATAACATAATACATTTTCATTTTATGTTTGTATAACTTTTTTCCCCCCTTGCACTGGGGAGCCCTTACAGATAAGCCGCCACTGAACGAAACGCGTCAAAATAATATGGAACTGCGAAACAATTAACATATTTATTTTCCTCTCGTTAAACTTAATAACCTGGTAAAGGTCTATATCATTTTCATCTAAATTAAATCAGGAAGCGTGTTAACATAAAATATTTCCTCGACAATGCGTCTCCAAGATTAAGGACTCAATTTTTGAAGCATGCGTCAAAACGACCTCTCGCCGTTGTGACCGGTGTCTATCACGTTGGATGCAACTAGTGTGAAGCGTTAAGAGAGAAAAATCTATTTTAATAATAAGAATTATGAGAACTGCTCATTTTATTGAAGTTATTGTAATTACAAATTTATTGTGTTTGATATGCGGTTATCAATCCAGCGAGCAGTATCTTAAAATGAAAGAAGTGACGGGACTGTAAGTTTATGAATGATGTAAAAAAAAGATAAAGTTTTCGTGTGATTTTTACGGTTTTATTATTATAGAATACAGTATTGGTCAGAACGAATTGGGGATAAATTGGATCACCTTAGCAGAAAGATGACAAACATAGAACGAGTTAATATCGTAAGTTTTTTTTTTAACAATTTGTGATGCAGCGGATTAATTTATGAAGCGATTCGATATAAACTATAATAATAAAAACCAATTATTCGTAAATTAAATATTGTCACTAATATTATATTACGAAAGTTAAAAGTGACATTTTTCACACATGTAAAGTATAAAAATCAATCTTAACAATTTAATCATTAAGTCGATTTTACTATGAGTATGGACATTACGTTGATCAAAATAGAAATGATCCACCTTATACAGGGTGAGTCATGAGAAACCTTACAGACTTCTAACATATGTAGAGTCCCCCAGGGGGTATATCATATGAGTATTAAAAAGTGGGAACTGCCCTTCGTAATTTTGAATTTTGACAAAAATTTATATGGCAGTAAAATATATAAGGATTACTAGATTTCTCTAATATTTTATTGAAACTGTACACTGTTGTCTAGTCCAAACCTGGGAAAAATAGCACAATACAGTCATTCTTTTTAGAACCTGTAGATATAAATGAAGTAAAAGAAATTATAAAAACGTTAAAAATAAACAAAACACCAGGGTATGATAAACTAAAAAGTGAGATATTTAAGGAAATAGTTCATGAGATTGCAAATCCCCTCAGCCATTTAATTAATAAAATTTTTGAAAGAGGAATTTTCCCACTGACCTTAAAAAATCAGTGGTTATCCCAGTTCATAAAAAAGGACCCAATAATTAAATGAGTAACTACAGACCTATTTCCTTAATTACCACTTTATCAAAAATCGTGGAAAAAGC
>OV651813.1:17226127-17272067 GCA_927349885.1 Psylliodes chrysocephalus
AAGGTATCACCAGAGCTAGATGACCTGTAAGTATTTATAAGTACCATATTTTTATTTACAAATTCAACACCACAAAATTCTGCATGACGAGCTAGGCAGAAGGCGGAGCAGTCAAATAATAATAATAATAATAATAATAATAATAATAATAATAATAATAATAATAATAATAATAATAATAATAATAATAATAATAATAATAATAATAATAATAATAATAATAATAATAATAATAATAATAATAATAATAATAATAATAATAATAATAATAATAATAATAATAATAATAATAATAATAATAATAATAATAATAATAATAATAATAATAATAATAATAATAATAATAATAATAATAATAATAATAATAATAATAATAATAATAATAATAATAATAATAATAATAATAATAATAATAATAATAATAATAATAATAATAATAATAATAATAATAATAATAATAATAATAATAATAATAATAATAATAATAATAATAATAATAATAATAATAATAATAATAATAATAATAATAATAATAATAATAATAATAATAATAATAATAATAATAATAATAATAATAATAATAATAATAATAATAATAATAATAATAATAATAATAATAATAATAATAATAATAATAATAATAATAATAATAATAATAATAATAATAATAATAATAATAATAATAATAATAATAATAATAATAATAATAATAATAATAATAATAATAATAATAATAATAATAATAATAATAATAATAATAATAATAATAATAATAATAATAATAATAATAATAATAATAATAATAATAATAATAATAATAATAATAATAATAATAATAATAATAATAATAATAATAATAATAATAATAATAATAATAATAATAATAATAATAATAATAATAATAATAATAATAATAATAATAATAATAATAATAATAATAATAATAATAATAATAATAATAATAATAATAATAATAATAATAATAATAATAATAATAATAATAATAATAATAATAATAATAATAATAATAATAATAATAATAATAATAATAATAATAATAATAATAATAATAATAATAATAATAATAATAATAATAATAATAATAATAATAATAATAATAATAATAATAATAATAATAATAATAATAATAATAATAATAATAATAATAATAATAATAATAATAATAATAATAATAATAATAATAATAATAATAATAATAATAATAATAATAATAATAATAATAATAATAATAATAATAATAATAATAATAATAATAATAATAATAATAATAATAATAATAATAATAATAATAATAATAATAATAATAATAATAATAATAATAATAATAATAATAATAATAATAATAATAATAATAATAATAATAATAATAATAATAATAATAATAATAATAATAATAATAATAATAATAATAATAATAATAATAATAATAATAATAATAATAATAATAATAATAATAATAATAATAATAATAATAATAATAATAATAATAATAATAATAATAATAATAATAATAATAATAATAATAATAATAATAATAATAATAATAATAATAATAATAATAATAATAATAATAATAATAATAATAATAATAATAATAATAATAATAATAATAATAATAATAATAATAATAATAATAATAATAATAATAATAATAATAATAATAATAATAATAATAATAATAATAATAATAATAATAATAATAATAATAATAATAATAATAATAATAATAATAATAATAATAATAATAATAATAATAATAATAATAATAATAATAATAATAATAATAATAATAATAATAATAATAATAATAATAATAATAATAATAATAATAATAATAATAATAATAATAATAATAATAATAATAATAATAATAATAATAATAATAATAATAATAATAATAATAATAATAATAATAATAATAATAATAATAATAATAATAATAATAATAATAATAATAATAATAATAATAATAATAATAATAATAATAATAATAATAATAATAATAATAATAATAATAATAATAATAATAATAATAATAATAATAATAATAATAATAATAATAATAATAATAATAATAATAATAATAATAATAATAATAATAATAATAATAATAATAATAATAATAATAATAATAATAATAATAATAATAATAATAATAATAATAATAATAATAATAATAATAATAATAATAATAATAATAATAATAATAATAATAATAATAATAATAATAATAATAATAATAATAATAATAATAATAATAATAATAATAATAATAATAATAATAATAATAATAATAATAATAATAATAATAATAATAATAATAATAATAATAATAATAATAATAATAATAATAATAATAATAATAATAATAATAATAATAATAATAATAATAATAATAATAATAATAATAATAATAATAATAATAATAATAATAATAATAATAATAATAATAATAATAATAATAATAATAATAATAATAATAATAATAATAATAATAATAATAATAATAATAATAATAATAATAATAATAATAATAATAATAATAATAATAATAATAATAATAATAATAATAATAATAATAATAATAATAATAATAATAATAATAATAATAATAATAATAATAATAATAATAATAATAATAATAATAATAATAATAATAATAATAATAATAATAATAATAATAATAATAATAATAATAATAATAATAATAATAATAATAATAATAATAATAATAATAATAATAATAATAATAATAATAATAATAATAATAATAATAATAATAATAATAATAATAATAATAATAATAATAATAATAATAATAATAATAATAATAATAATAATAATAATAATAATAATAATAATAATAATAATAATAATAATAATAATAATAATAATAATAATAATAATAATAATAATAATAATAATAATAATAATAATAATAATAATAATAATAATAATAATAATAATAATAATAATAATAATAATAATAATAATAATAATAATAATAATAATAATAATAATAATAATAATAATAATAATAATAATAATAATAATAATAATAATAATAATAATAATAATAATAATAATAATAATAATAATAATAATAATAATAATAATAATAATAATAATAATAATAATAATAATAATAATAATAATAATAATAATAATAATAATAATAATAATAATAATAATAATAATAATAATAATAATAATAATAATAATAATAATAATAATAATAATAATAATAATAATAATAATAATAATAATAATAATAATAATAATAATAATAATAATAATAATAATAATAATAATAATAATAATAATAATAATAATAATAATAATAATAATAATAATAATAATAATAATAATAATAATAATAATAATAATAATAATAATAATAATAATAATAATAATAATAATAATAATAATAATAATAATAATAATAATAATAATAATAATAATAATAATAATAATAATAATAATAATAATAATAATAATAATAATAATAATAATAATAATAATAATAATAATAATAATAATAATAATAATAATAATAATAATAATAATAATAATAATAATAATAATAATAATAATAATAATAATAATAATAATAATAATAATAATAATAATAATAATAATAATAATAATAATAATAATAATAATAATAATAATAATAATAATAATAATAATAATAATAATAATAATAATAATAATAATAATAATAATAATAATAATAATAATAATAATAATAATAATAATAATAAAAATAATAATAATAATACTCATACTGTTTATTGACATTTAACATGTACAAAATTGGGTACATTTTTAGTCAGTGGAAATCTTACATAGCTAAAATATTATATTATAAAACCTAAATTAGTAAGATATAAAATATTATGTATAATGTAAAATAAAATAATAAGACTAACAAATAGGACAAAATATAAAATATAAAAGGTAAACATTCAATAAAATAAAATACAAAAGGATTATAGGTACTTGTTAAAATGTTATTGTGAACAGTGATTAGCGATTTTATCATATTAATGGTTCAAATATTCGTTTATAGAATAGAAACAGTGTTCTAGTAAGTAAGTTTTTGCTAACTTTGAGAATGTAAAATTTCCCATGTTTTTAAAATCTTTATTTTTAAATTTATTTACAAATATATTGTATACGTTCACATTGATTTTGTTGTTTTTTGTTGTTGCGAGTCTTGAGTACTGAGGTATCATGTTATGTGCATTACGTGTACCATATTTGTGCATATCAGAGTGTAGTATACGGTGTAGTAGACGGCGAATTTAAATTCTCGGTTCGTGTTGGTTAAGGTTACCGATGGTAACTTTGATAAAGTCAGTCCATTTATAATATCGAAAACATTATATGGTTTAGTTGGAGAAATAAAAAGTGTAAAGAAAATTAAAGAAGGCTTATTAATTCAAACGACCTCAAATGCACAGACAAAACGTTTACTCGAAGTTAAAAGATTCGCAGGTTTAGATGTTTCAACTTTAACACATCCAACTTTAAATTCATCAAGAGGTGTTATTTTTTGTCACGATCTACTGAATTGTACAACTGAAGAAATAGTAAAAGAACTAGAACCTATAGGTGTTACAAACGTAAGAAGATTAAAAACTAGGAAAGATGGAATATTAGTCGACTCTCCCTCACACGTTTTAACATTTAACACACCAAAATTACCCGACTCAATTAAAGTGGCATATTATAAATTGAATATTCGACCATATATACCTCCTCCAGTTAGATGCTTTCACTGTCAGTTATTTGGTCATGTGGCACAAAAATGCCCCAACAATAAAATATGCGCATGCGGAAAAGAACCTCATGATCCTCCTTGCATTGATCCAAAAAAATGTGTTAATTGTGAAGGAAGCCATTCAGCCAACTATAAGAACTGCCCTAAATATAAAATTGAAGAAGCAATCCAGAGAATAAAAGTTACCGAAAAAGTCACGTATTCAGAAGCAAAAAAGAAAGTTATAGTAAACACTCCAATAACTAACGTTTCATATGCTACAGCATCGAAAAATCTAACACCCCAAGTAAACGTTGAAAACCTAATAAGTAATTTCATACCCCAGATAGAGTCAATTATTAAGAAAGTAATGACCAACATTATTATCCCACAACCACCCCTACCACCCCTTCCATCTCAATCGACAGAGCTACCCCCCCCTCGTTACTCCCTAAGACATAAACGAACCAGATCCGAGAGTTCTGATATCGAATCGCTGACTAGCGAGACACAATACAGCTCTCAAGCTGAAAAAACTAAAAAAAAACATAAACAGAAAAGAGGTAGACCACGGAAAACAGACAAAATCAATACAGAGTTAAGCCCAGAACCTAATAAGGATTCTGTTGTTCTTCCTCAGATCCCACTATCACCTTTACCTTTGATAGTTAACTCATCTTAATATATTCACTTTATAAATATCGTAAAGCACTTATTATACAATTATTTTTGTACATTTATTTTATATACATATTTTATACATATTATTATATACATAAATCTTATACATATATTTTATACATATATTTTACCCACATATTTACAAAAATCTAATTATTTATCTATACATTTTATATTAGTATTCACTTACCTTCAATTATTACAATATATATCTCTACAAACTATGTATTTAAATACTATTCATATTATATCTATTTTACATAATATAAAACATATCTTACGTTCTATATACAACAAAATTAAATTCACTTCTATTAACAAATATATTCATATACCTTCAAACCAAATAAAATGTCAACTTTCGAAAAAATCATCCAATGGAATTGTAATGGCTTAAAATACCATTATATGGAACTAAAAGAAATCCTTTTACAAGAAAATCCCTTTTGTTTGTGTCTCCAAGAAACACACCTAAAAGAAAATGAACAATTTTCATTAAGACAATATAATGCCTTTAAAAAAAACATTAACACAGGCCAAAGAGCTCACGGTGGAGTTGCTATATTTATAAAGGAAAATATACATGTAGAAGAAATCCAACTTAATACCAACATCCAAGCAGTTGCACTAAAATTAAACTATCCACATAAAATGACAATCTGCAATATATATTTTCCTGATATAAATTGGACTGCAGAAGATCTAAAACATCTTATCGAACAACTCCCTACTCCAATCTTACTGATGGGCGATTTTAATTCGCATAACACTCTTTGGGGCTCTAGATCAACAGATCGTAGGGGTAGAATTCTTGAACAAATAACAGATGAATACAATCTTAACATATTAAACAATGGAGAAGGAACCTACATCAATTCTAGATCAAACACACTTTCTCCATTAGATCTATCAATTTGCTCACCTATACTAGAACCTAAAATAAAATGGTCAGTCTTCGAGGAATGTAATACAGATCACATTCCTATATTAATTGAATTTAGTGAGAGAATAATGTATAACAACCTACCAAGCAAATGGCTCCTAAATAAAGCAAACTGGTACATTTATCAAGGCCTTATGGACAATTACTCTGCTGAAATCGATGACCCAAATGAATCAGTGGATAGCTTTAGTAAAGCCATTCTTCAAGCTGCAAAACTCTCAGTACCCCTAAGTAAAAATTAAACCACAAAAAAAGTTCCATGGTGGAATGAACAAATTTCTGCTGCAATCAAGGAGAAAAAAAGAGCCTTTAATATATTCAAAAGAATGAAAACAAACGAAACAATGATGTTATTCAAACAAGCGAGAGCAAAAGCGAGATACCATATCGTACAATCAAAACAAAAATCGTGGAAAGATTATATAAGCTCAATCGATTCAAATACTCCGCCTACAGAAATATGGAAAAAAATTCGGTGCATAATAGGAAGAAAATTTAAAATACCCTCTCCTCTACTATTGGCTAACAATGTTGAAATTACAGACCCAGGAGAAATCGCAAATGAATTAGCCAAACACTTCCAGATGGTTAGTGATACAGTAAATGTGGAAATTCAAGATAATGATAGTATAAATTTTAACACTGATCAGGATTATGAGTATAACTTGCCTTTTAACTTAAAGGAATTGGAAAATGCCCTAAAACATTCCAAAACATCAGCTCCTGGGAACGACCAAATCGTGTATGAGTTCCTTGACCATCTATCTGAAAACCAAAAAACGCATTTACTACATATATATAATCAAATCTGGCAAAAGCATACATTCCCTCCAAACTGGAAAGAGGCCACTATCATTCCGATTCCCAAGTCCGGGAAGAACACCGAAGAAGCTAATAATTATCGTCCTATTTCGTTAACATGTTGCATGGCTAAAATCCTCGAAAAAATGGTAAGTATGAGACTGATGTGGGAACTTGAAAAAAGAAATCTACTAACAGATTTTCAAATGGGGTTTCGAAAAAACCGATCAACAAATGATCAACTCGTATTGTTAGAAAACGCAATACAAAATGCTTTTGCAAATAGAAACCATATCGTTGTTACCTTCTTTGATCTAGAAAAAGCATTTGACCAAACTTGGCGCTTAGGTACTCTTAAAACGTTATCTAACTGGGACTTTAAGGGACATCTTCCATATTTTATCCAAAATTTTTTAAAAGAAAGAACATTTAAGGTCAAAATTAACCAAACGGTTTCGGAAGTTTGTTCTCTAAAAAATGGCATTCCACAGGGATCGACATTAAGTGTAGTCCTATTCGCAATAGCAGTAAATGGACTTGCCACATCAGTAGAAAAAAACATTGGAAAAAGTATTTATGTAGATGATATGATAATGTACTATGAATCCAAAACGATAGAAAACATAGAGGAAACTATGCAGAGAAACATTAACAAATTAACAAGCTATGCAGAAGAACATGGTTTTTCAATTTCTAAATCTAAAACACACTGTGTTCATTTCTGTAGGTTAAGAACTCCCCATAGAGAACCAAAACTCTTTTTGGGAGAACATGAAATTGAAATCAAATCCTCTACAAAGGTCCTTGGGGTTATCATGGACAACAAATTAAACTGGAAAGAGCACATCAACAGCACAATCACAAAATGTAAAAAATATCTAAATATTATGAAATCTATTGCTAGCATGAAATGGGGCTGTGACAAAAATGTGCTACTTATGTTCTATAAATCCCTTATCCTTCCTAGAATCGACTATGGTAGCATTATCTATTCCTCTGCAAGAGAAACCACTCTCAAACCTCTCGACTCAATTCAAAGAGTAGCTTTAAATACAGCATTGGGAGCCTACAGAACAAGCCCCTACCTTTCTTTATGTTGTGAAACATCTATCCCCCCACTGAAATATAGAAGAGAACAACTGATATCTAACTATTGGGCTCAAAATGATCATCCAGTTTCTAAAATACTTACTCCTTCAGATGAAGATGAAATCTTTAACAGAAGATCAACAATAACTAGACCAGTCCGAATTAGATTCAAAGAACTACTAGAAAAACTAAACGAAACTTACCCGTTCCTCCTTTCTCTTCAACAATTCGAGGTATCTCCATGGTTACTCAAAAATCCACGCATTGAACATGATTACCTAAAACAGAATAAAAATGAAATACCTAGAGATTTAATAAAACAAAAATTTTTGGAAATTACAAATACTCACCCAGATAGCAATGTCATTTTCACAGATGGGTCAAAAAATCCAGATAAAGTTGGTAGTGCGTTTATTACTGAAAGCATCACCTCTACCTGGTCCTTACCACCGGCTGCTACAGTATATACAGCGGAACTTTATGCAATATGGCAGGCACTAAAATTCGTTGAATTTGACCACAATAAAACCCATTTAATTTGCACAGATTCACTCAGCTCACTTCAATCCATCCAAGATACATTTAGTAACGATCCATTAATCAAAAACATCTTAACAACTCTGTTCCATCTCGATTCAATAGAAAAACATGTAATTTTTATTTGGGTCCCAAGCCACGTAGGCATTCAAGGTAACGAAAAAGCTGATCAAGCTGCAAAAGATGCACTAAGAGACCATCCAGAAAATATCCCAATTAGAGCTGAGGACTACAAAGTATATATTAAAAATAAAATTCTAGTACAATGGCAAACGGAATGGCGCCAACACCATTCAAAACTAAGTAGAATCAAACCTTCTGTAAACACCCAGCACCAATTACTAAATCTAAATCGAAAAGAACAAGTTATTCATAACAGACTCAGAATAGGACACACCTCCCTTACCTCCTCTTACCTATTACTCGGTGAAAATCAGCCTCGTTGTGACATATGCAGAACAGCACTCACGATAGATCACATACTCTTAGACTGCCCCGCATATGAAAATATTAGACGCCAATTACTAATTCCCAACAATATAGTGCTCTGCTTAACAAGTGAAATATTTTTTAGAAAAATCCTATACTTCCTTAAAGCCATTGGTATTTACAACAAAATATAAATTAACTTATCTTACAATCTCTCTATAACTTCCATTATACTAATCCTATTACGGTTTTCATATTGTATACCTACATGAATATTACTGTTTGATCAAAACTCCTAATATTCCAAAAATAGCAAATCTGAAAATAATAAGTTCTGAGATAGTTTAAATAAAGGCTAATGATCTAGTAATCGATGCCTTAAACACAAAAAAAAAAAAAAAAAAAAAAAAAAATAATAATAATAATAATAATAATAATAATAATAATAATAATAATAATAATAATAATAATAATAATAATAATAATAATAATAATAATAATAATAATAATAATAATAATAATAATAATAATAATAATAATAATAATAATAATAATAATAATAATAATAATAATAATAATAATAATAATAATAATAATAATAATAATAATAATAATAATAATAATAATAATAATAATAATAATAATAATAATAATAATAATAATAATAATAATAATAATAATAATAATAATAATAATAATAATAATAATAATAATAATAATAATAATAATAATAATAATAATAATAATAATAATAATAATAATAATAATAATAATAATAATAATAATAATAATAATAATAATAATAATAATAATAATAATAATAATAATAATAATAATAATAATAATAATAATAATAATAATAATAATAATAATAATAATAATAATAATAATAATAATAATAATAATAATAATAATAATAATAATAATAATAATAATAATAATAATAATAATAATAATAATAATAATAATAATAATAATAATAATAATAATAATAATAATAATAATAATAATAATAATAATAATAATAATAATAATAATAATAATAATAATAATAATAATAATAATAATAATAATAATAATAATAATAATAATAATAATAATAATAATAATAATAATAATAATAATAATAATAATAATAATAATAATAATAATAATAATAATAATAATAATAATAATAATAATAATAATAATAATACTCATACTGTTTATTGACATTTAACATGTACAAAATTGGGTACATTTTTAGTCAGTGGAAATCTTACATAGCTAAAATATTATATTATAAAACCTAAATTAGTAAGATATAAAATATTATGTATAATGTAAAATAAAATAATAAGACTAACAAATAGGACAAAATATAAAATATAAAAGGTAAACATTCAATAAAATAAAATACAAAAGGATTATAGGTACTTGTTAAAATGTTATTGTGAACAGTGATTAGCGATTTTATCATATTAATGGTTCAAATATTCGTTTATAGAATAGAAACAGTGTTCTAGTAAGTAAGTTTTTGCTAACTTTGAGAATGTAAAATTTCCCATGTTTTTAAAATCTTTATTTTTAAATTTATTTACAAATATATTGTATACGTTCACATTGATTTTGTTGTTTTTTGTTGTTGCGAGTCTTGAGTACTGAGGTATCATGTTATGTGCATTACGTGTACCATATTTGTGCATATCAGAGTGTAGTATATATGAGGATTTATTTTTATGTATTTCTAATAGCGTCTCATAAATGTACATTGTAGGCAATGGCATTATATTAAGTTTTTTAAACAAGGGGTGACAGTGAGTTCCAAAAGGAACTCTGGCCAAGATACGTATTGCCTTTTTTTGAATACTAAATGCCTTATATGAATGAGTAGAATTACCCCAAAGCAATATTGCGTATTTTAGATGACTGTGTACTAAAGAGAAATACACTGATTTCAATACCTCAGTGCTCAAGCAGCCCTGCAGTCTTCGCATAACAAATATTTGTGAAGCCAATGTTTTACACACTTTGTCTATATGTGGCTTCCAGTTTAAAATCGAGTCCAAGTCAACTCCTAGGAGGCAAACAGGTTTTGACTGCGTAGCCCACTTGTCCATATTAAAAGTAATATGCTGAGTTTTTGACTCATTTAGGCTTAGAAAATTACTAGCAAACCAGTTTTTAGCTTTCTGGTACTCCCGCTCGATATCAAAATCCCTGCCATTCGACATGATGGTGGTATCATCAGCAAACAGGATGCAATTTCCGCCCAAAGCTGCTGGTAGGTCATTTATATAAATAATAAATAGAATGGGGCCCAAAACAGATCCTTGTGGAACTCCATTATGAATTGGCAATAGATTAGAATTTATATTATTTGCACTGACACATTGCATCCGGTTTGTGAGATAAGAACTAATTAGTGCTAGCTGTTTGCCCCTTACTCCATAAAATTCTAATTTTTCTAATAATATCTTAGTCGAAACACAATCAAAAGCTTTTGAAAGATCACACATGATTGCGTTTGAGCTTAGTCTATGATCTATATTGTCCGATATTTTTTGCACTAGATTAACGAGTGCTTTTACTGTAGATTTGTTTCTACGAAACCCGTATTGGGAGTCGGATAGCAAGGATTTACTTTCAAAATAAGATACTAGCTTATCCTTAATTAGTATTTCAAATATTTTGCCTATTGCAGGTACGATCGCAATCGGTCTGTAGTTATCTGGTTCATCTCTAGCACCTTTCTTATGAACCGGAATAATTTTAGATACCTTTAGGGCATCAGGCCATGTACCCTCCTCAAGACATTTGTTAAACAAAATTGTGAGACCTGGTGTTAACAACTCGACTGAAGCCTTTAACATCTTACTACATATGTTATAATAGTCCATACTGGGTGAATTTTTGAGTTTTAAGATCGCTTGTTTAACATCGCATTCTAAGATGACAGTCATAAAAAAAGAACATGTGGGTTTTGAAATTGTGTGCAAAAATTGCTCAGGACTCACATTATTGTTTACAATAGTACTAATTATGCCATCAGCAACTGACGTAAAAAATACATTATATTCATCAGGTGTGATGGAGGATACAGTTTTAGTGTTCTTACTATTGCCCCTTTCAGAGTTTATAATCTTCCAACTAGATTTAGCTTTATTATTTGACGTTTCTATCGTATTTGCGTAGGACTTTCTTTTTTCAGATCTTAGAGTTTGTCTATATTTACTTTTTAAATGTGTGTAGTGGTCCCAATCAGTTCGCAAATTTGTTCTAATAAATATATTTTTTGCTTGATATGTTTGCCTCCTAAGTTGGCGTAGATTCGAATTAAACCAGCTTATTTTATTTTTATTAGTTTTGTTACATTTAATAGGAAAACAGTTATTAATTTCATGAGTAAATTTATTAAGTAACCGTTCTGTCAGATCATTGCTATTCAATGAATCTATTTCATTAAAGTTGAATCCAATGTCTGTAAAATTAGCAGTAAATTTATCGATATTTTTTTTTGAAATAATTCTTTTTTGTTCATATACATTTTTATTAATGTTAAAACTATTAGACAAATTAATTTTAATAAATTGTCCCAGATGATCTGACAGATCTGGGTCACATACTCCAGATGTGAATAGTGTAGGGTTAAAATTTGTAATTATATTATCCAACTTACTCTTTTTCGTAGCAGAGATCCTTGTAGGTTCTGTAATGCAATATGATAAACCATAGGATTCGAAAATATTGTTTAACTGATTAACATGTCCATTTTCGGTATTTGTGAAATCAATATTATAATCACCAAGTAAACAAATATTTTTGTATCTACTAATTAAAAAATCGATAAGCATTTCAAATTGCCTAATAAAAATATTTATATCACCAGATGTACACGATCTATACAGAGTCACTACTACAGTGTTCGAATTAACCACTTCAGTTGCACAGAATTCTGCATGAATAGGTATAGTAAAGATTGATCTGCATCTGGGATATGGCGCCCCCACGGCCCGAGCTCAGCTGCCCGCTGTCCAAATATCCCAATTCCCTACCATTTTCCAACAATACTTCACACATTTCCTTAACCTAAAACCTAAATATCCTTCCCCACCACCCCGTATGAAGTCCGGGACCACGAAGCAAAATAGATCTTTCAAGGGAGGCTAAATGATTAATAATATAGCCTTAGCGAGTATCTCTGTTAAAAATACCGTTACCCGCCTAATTGAAGCGTAACATTTAAAAAAGCAATGGAACCTCTTGGATCAAAAAATATGTCCGGAAATAAAATATCTCCCCAATCGGATTTCCGGGTGGGAGATGGTCTAGGGGGATCTATTACTGTAGAATCGAATAAGGAAACCGTATCCAACAGAAACGACTTTGAGTTACGTAGAGTCGAAAATGCAGGCTCTCAGCAAGTGGGTTTAGTACAACTTGATGTTGATGCTCCCCCGACAGAGAGATTAATGCCACACTTGGAAGTACAACCTGCCACCACCAAAGCAGGAAAGCCCAGACAGCGTTTAAAATGGACCCTGGAAATAAATTCTAATGTAATCCGCTGTTATTATAGGGCTACTAAACTTGAAACAGACATGCTAGGATATCGAGCAAGAATGCATACCCTATTTAAGGAATGTTGCCCAAACATAGATGTATCTGAACAGAGAGTAGCAGACCAACGCTATGCTATTGTAAAGAGAGGATTGATGTCTCATGTAATAGTTGAACGCATTAGATCCGAGATTGAAGAGGAATTAAGACCTATAGATGAATCAGGAAGAGAAGAGGAAGCACAACAATGCGATAATAATAGACAACACAACAATGAAGTAATATCTAAAGAAATATCCCCAGAATCACAACCTCACCAAACACAAGAACAAGAAAACACCGTAAATATTCAAATCGAAGACCCCAAACACACCAAACTAAGAGAGCTTTTAGAAAATAACCTTGATAAATACGGTAGAACTGAACCAACGCAAAGACCTAAAATACCAAAGCAAGGATCATCCAATAAGTTGGCACGTATAGTTAAAGATATGGATACAATTTTGTCACAGTATGTTAGAAACACAACTAATTTCATTGATTTCCATACCCTCATATACTGTGCGGCAATAACATGCGTATTAGAAAATGGTGCTAAAATACTAGATAACCAACAAAGTAAACCAAAAACACAAATAAAACCAGGATGGCAAAAGCGTATCGAAAACAAAATCAATAAACTAAGAGCTAACATAAATAGACTGATGTTGTATTCAAAAGGTCATAATGGAACAAAATTAGTTGAAAGTGTCAAAGAGATATGTAAGCAATACGAAAATCATACAAAGCATGAAGAAAAGAACGAGAATATACCAGAAATATTAGACACAATGAAGCAGAGACTAACAGTACTGTCTAAAAGACTTAAAAGGTATCAAGACTCAAATAGACGAAAAAGAGAAAACAAGATATTCAAACAACAGGAAGAGAAATTCTATAGATCACTCAACAGCAAAGATACAACAGAAATATCAAAACCACCAGATATAGAATGCTTAGAAAATTACTGGTCAAATTTATGGTCAACAAATATCAATTACAAGGAAAACGCTAGATGGATACGCAATGAGGAAAGAAATAATAACCAAATACCAGAAATGTTGTACACCCCTCTAAACACCTGCCACGTCACTGCTATTATTAAAAACACTCATAATTGGAAAGCACCAGGGAATGACTGCATACAAAACTACTGGCTTAAAAAGTTTACCAGCATACATGAAACACTTACTCAGTACCTTAATAGTTTCATTACCAATCCTGCATCATTACCTAAATTTCTCTCCCAAGGAATGACATACTTACTCCCCAAAAGTGGACCAAATGACAATCCTGCTAATTATAGGCCTATAACATGTTTACCTACTATTTATAAAATCCTAACAGCCACCATAAGTGAAGCTATTTACACGCATTGCGAAAATAATAATTTATTAGCAGAACAACAGAAAGGATGCAAGAGGAACTCAAGGGGGTGCAAAGAACAGCTAATTATAGACTCAGTTGTTATGAACCAGGCCAATAACAAAAAAAGAAACATATATACGGCATATATTGATTACAGAAAAGCCTTCGACTCGGTACCACATAAGTGGTTAATAAGAGTCTTAAGAATATATAAGATACACCCAAAAATTATTAAATTTTTGGAAGATACAATGGAAAGATGGCAAACAATCCTAATTTTAAATGCAGTAAAGGCATGTGTAACAACAAAACCGTTGCCAATCAAGAGAGGCATATTTCAAGGAGATTCCCTCAGTCCCCTATGGTTCTGCCTGGCAATTAATCCACTGTCAAAAATGCTAGATGAAGGAACAACTGGTTATAAAATTACTAGCCATAATGAGAATTTTCGACTAACACACCTCATTTACATGGATGATATTAAGATCTACACGGATAGCCAGGAACATTTACTTCAAAGCCTAAAAATAATAGAAATGTTCAGTAGAAACATAGCTATGGAGTTTGGCATTGAAAAATGTAGAACACAAAGCATATGTCAAGGAAAAAGAAAAGTAATAAACTACGAAACAGAAGAAGGGAATATCATAACAGGAATGACGGAAAATGAAATGTACAAATACTTAGGAATGTATCAGTCGAGACTAACAGAAGACAAAAAAATGAGAGAACAGTTTTGTGAAAAATATAAAGAAAGATTAAAGAAAATTACAACAACCAAGATTAATGGAAAATATATTATTAAAGCGATAAATACATTTGCCGTACCAGTACTGACATATTCCTTTGGAGTGATTCATTGGACAGATACTGATATAGCAAATATAAAACGTTGTACAGCTAAAACACTTACTAATGCCAAATTTCATCACCCAAAATCTGCTGTAGAACGACTAATATTACCTAGAACCGAAGGAGGAAGAGGACTTATTGACCTAGGCAACTTGTTAAATAAGCAGAAGAATCAACTGAGAGAGTACTTCTATAGAAAAAAAAGTGTATCACAACTTCACTCGATCATTGTTGCCGCAGATGAACATTATTCTCCACTTAACCTTGCCAACGAAATTACGTTTCCCACAACAACTGATAATGAACTTATTAACAGATGGACCACCAAGGAATTACACGGTAGGCATGCCCAGGAGCTTGAACAGCCTCATGTCGACAAACTGGCGTCGAACGCATGGTTGACAACTGCTGGGTTGCACCCTGAAACTGAGGGGTTTCTCTGTGCCATACAAGACCAAGTAATAAACACAAAAAATTACAGAAAACATATAATTAAAGATGGAACAGTTGATGATACATGTGGAAAATGTCATGCGGGAACAGAACATATTCAACACATTATCTCAGGATGTCAAGCTCTGGCGCAAGGTGAATACAAAAGACGTCATGACAATGTAGCCAAAATTTTACATTCCAAATTGGCAATATTACATGGGCTAGCTGAGAAGGAGATACCATATTACAAATACAAACCGGAAAAGGTATTAGAAAATGAAAATGTTCGAATCTACTGGGACAGAGGAATACTAACGGATAAAACAATTCCCCATAACAGACCAGATATTACAATGGTAGATAAACAGAACAGGTGTGCTTACCTAATTGATATCGCAATACCAGGCTCCCACAATGTGCAAAATACATACCGAGAAAAAATTACCAAATATGCCGAATTAGCTATTGAAATTCAGCGCATTTGGGAAGTCACTCAAGTACTTATAGTGCCAATTGTGTTGTCAGCCACGGCTATAATACCTAAAACACTTAAAAAGAGTCTGAAGGTTCTCAATGTAGAAGAAAATTTGTATCTAAATATGCAACGGGCAACAATCCTAGATACGTGCAACATCGTTAGGAGATTTTACAACGACAACACTCCACAATAGCGACTTCCTTTACCTTGGCTTTTAGCCCGTAGGGAAGCTATAACCGCATTTACTGCGAGCTTATTGACAAATAATAATAATAATAATATTAATAATAATAATAATAATAATAATAATAATAATAATAATAATAATAATAATAATAATAATAATAATAATAATAATAATAATAATAATAATAATAATAATAATAATAATAATAATAATAATAATAATAATAATAATAATAATAATAATAATAATAATAATAATAATAATAATAATAATAATAATAATAATAATAATAATAATAATAATAATAATAATAATAATAATAATAATAATAATAATAATAATAATAATAATAATAATAATAATAATAATAATAATAATAATAATAATAATAATAATAATAATAATAATAATAATAATAATAATAATAATAATAATAATAATAATAATAATAATAATAATAATAATAATAATAATAATAATAATAATAATAATAATAATAATAATAATAATAATAATAATAATAATAATAATAATAATAATAATAATAATAATAATAATAATAATAATAATAATAATAATAATAATAATAATAATAATAATAATAATAATAATAATAATAATAATAATAATAATAATAATAATAATAATAATAATAATAATAATAATAATAATAATAATAATAATAATAATAATAATAATAATAATAATAATAATAATAATAATAATAATAATAATAATAATAATAATAATAATAATAATAATAATAATAATAATAATAATAATAATAATAATAATAATTGTTCCAGAATGAATTAATTCCTATTTTATTATTTAAATATTCGCGCTTTGTCTCAAATCGCTTACTTAAAACTTTGGCCCACACATGCGCTTCGTCTGACTGTAAGACAAGTGAAACGCCGTTGGACGAAGAGTACTACAGAAATTGCCGCGACGAACGCTTTGTGGTGTGTATGTGCCGTTAAATCCGCTATTATAAATCCTGTATAATAAACGTTGTTATATAAATTGTGTAACCGGGCCCGGTCTTGGCTACTGGACTAATACTACCACCTACTTCATCCGACGAACCATATGATGCAGCACAGAAGGTAAGCGCGTTTGAGACACGTTTATCTTATTTTTTTCCGACTGTTACAATCAGCCCCTTTTTTTACGTAATATTCCAATCATTCTATTACATTTTTTTGGTCCTTCGAGTACTTTAATAACAGTTAGAATTAAATTGTTGCATTATTATAACTGTGGGATTTTTTTTTGCGAAAAATTCGATTTAAAATTTTCTTTATTTTTTAAATTATCAAAAGCGCTATTCAAAATTATAGCATATCTGCTAAAATTAATCAGTTCTTACTAAAAAAAAATCATTTAGTTTGCATACAATATTATTTCAATAAGTATTAAATTTATTGAGTTAATTGTAAAATTTATCAGGTAGACATATTGGTCATTTTTTTAGTCGAGTCGTGCTCAAGTTGTTCGACATCGGTAGTGTACACAGGTTCCAATCAATCGGCCTTCAAGTGGCCTTCATTTATTATTATTATCGCCTTTTCGCTAATTGTCGCTCTGTTTATCAATCACCGCTTTGTCGTTTACTCCGCTACCGTATATTTCGTTATTTTTGAAATTTGTGAAAAATCGCCCGCCTTTTCGCCGTGTTTCGTATCGAGGTGAGCTTGATACCGCTGCCGCTACATTAATATTGCCTTTTGATCAGCTGATACAAATAAATTTGGTTTTAATTTTGTTTTGCTTGCGATTCGATTTATTTAATTTATTACAATGGTTGAAAAACTTGTTAAATATAAAACTTTAAGAACTTCTTGCTTAAATGAAATAAACGTAATTAGTATGCTCGCTGATAAAGCGAATAGTAATAAATCATTCAAAAATGTCTTTAAAGTAAGGTGCGCAGATATTGATAGTCTTAAAGAGGATTTTTTTAAACATCATAATAATGTTCTTGCCACATTGTTTGCTATCCCTGAAGATGCTGGGGGCGAAGATGCTACCAAAGAAATGTTTTTAGAAGAATTTTATAAGATTAAAGCATTATTTTCGGAATTATTTGAATCTGATACTCAACCAGTAAACGCTAATCAAAATACTGCTTTGCATAATTCTACACTTTTTCATATAGATCCAAATTCATCTCATATTCGTTTGCCGGTGATTGAATTAAAGAAATTTAGTGGCGATTATAGAAATTTTCGCTCATTTATAGACCATTTTAATAATTTAGTTCATGAAAAACCTCATTTATCTAATATTGAAAAATTCGATTATTTACTCTCTTGCTTGGATGGAAAACCATATTCTTTAGTTCGGCATTTGCCTTTAACTTCTAATAATTATCAATTAGCTTATGATACTTTACAAGAGAGGTATGCAAATCCACGAAAATGTGCACAAGCTCATTGGAATGAGATTGACAGCACGTCTAAAATTGAATCGAATAATCCGCACGCTTTAGAAAAATTACTTGATATTTTTAAAGAAAATATTGCCGCTCTAGAAATCTTAGGTTTTCCGGTTGAACATTGGGATTTCATTCTAGCCATGATGTTACTTAAACGACTTGATAATGAAACTAAACTACGTTTCGAACTTGAACATCGTTCTTGTCAGGTTCCTAGCTATAAAAGTCTTATTAAATTCTTAAACGAACAATATTTAGCTTATGATAATATTGATTCGGACTCGCCATCCAGTTCAAATATAAAAAATAAACCTAAGATTATCACACCACGTCCGCGTTCGTTTTTTACGAATACTGGCGCTAAATCGCCTAGTTCTAATTGTATTCTTTGCAAGGAAACTCATTCGCTTTATAAATGTCAGAATTTCGCTTCAAAGTCGCCCTCTGAAAGACATGCCTTCTGCAAATCTAACCATTTGTGCTATAATTGCTTGAGTAGTTCTCATGACCTGAGGTCTTGCAATAGTACTCAAGGTTGTAGATATTGTTTTTCAAAATCACATCATAGCTTGTTGCATTTTGATCGGCAAATATCTCAAAATCACCGCCCTTTGGACCGCTTGCCTCCTACTTCGTCTACGTCTCTGCCAAATTTCACCAGTACTAGTACTTTAGGAAATCAAATTCTTACCGCTCAAGGAGTAATAGAATCAAGTCGAATTTTATTAGCTACCGCCCTTATCGATGTTCTTGATAATCGAGGAATTTACCGCTCATATCGTTGCTTACTAGATTCAGGAAGTATGAGCTCGTTTATTTCCAAGCGAGCTGCTACTCGTCTAAATCTTGCCCAAACCGAATTTTCCGTAGATATTAGAGGTTTAGACTCGATGACATCTACCCTTGACACCGCTCGTGTAGGGGTAACGTGCAAACCCCTTAATCAGCCAGAACCTAAAATATATCTAGATGCTATTATCGTTAATCAAATATGTGATAACCTTCCTGATTCTACATTACCTATTCATAATTGGTCTCATCTTTTAGATCTTAAGCTTGCTGATCCCAAATATTTTACTCCAGGTCCTGTCGATCTGTTACTTGGGGCAGATGTCTTTCCAAAACTATTGTTAAATGGACATGTTACCGGAACCATATCTGAACCTGATGCCATTCATACAATTTTTGGTTACGTGATTTTGGGAAAAACTTCTTCAATACCTCGTCCTGTTATGTCCACGTTTTTTTGCAAATCTTCTTGTATTCGAGAACTTAATAATACTTTAACCAATTTTTGGGAAGTTGAAAAAATACCCGAAACTACGACCTTTTCTAGTGATGATGACCTTTGTGAAAAATTGTTTTTAGATTCTTATACCTATACTAATGGTCGATATAGCGTGTCACTGCCCTTTAAGAGTGATCCTCCGCCTTTTGCTGGTATTCGTGACCTTGCTTTATCTCGCTTTCATTCTCTGGAACGCCGATTATTAAAGAATGAAAATTTGTATTTAGAATATTCTGCTTTTTTAAAGGAATTTCTTGACCTTGGCCATATGGAATTAATTTCTGGTCAATCGCTTTCCTCAACCAATGCTTATTATATTCCGCACCACTGTGTGGTAAAGCCGCATAGTATTTCAACCAAATTAAGGGTTGTGTTTAACGCTTCTGCTCATTTACCTAATCAGAAATCTCTTAATGATTGTCTATTTGTTGGACCCAAGTTACAACAGGACATATGTGCTATTTTGTTATATTTTCGCCTTAATGCTTTTGCTGTGTGTGCTGATATTAAACAAATGTACCGAATGATTTTAGTCAATTCGCAAGATTGCAATTATCAACGTATTCTTTGGAGATTTTCTCCAACCCAACCAGTTCGGGATTATCGATTAACTCGAGTTACATATGGAATTAGTAGTGCACCATTTTTAGCGTTAAGAATCCTCAAACAATTAGTGAAAGACCAAGGACACAGATTTCCTCTAGCCGCACATGCAATCGAAAATTACTGCTATATTGATGATTTTGTTTTCTCGTGCTCTAGTTTAAAACTAGCCAAACAGCTGGTTTCTGAGTTGGTTTCTCTTATGAAATTAGGAGGCTTTCAACTACATAAATGGTCAAGTAATAACCTTGATTTGTTAAAAATTCTTCCCGCTTCTGATTTAGCTAAACAACCGCTCGATTTTAATTCGCTTTCTGATGAAAGTTCTATAAAAGTTTTAGGTCTTCAGTGGGATCCTTGTGATGATGCATTCTTCTTTCTTGTTAATCCTGTCCAAAATAAACCTTGTACAAAACGCACACTTCTCTCTGAACTTGCTAGAATTTATGACCCGTTAGGCTTTATTTCACCTATCACATTTTATTGCAAGCATTTAATTCAGAAATTATGGCGTTCTGGGTTAGATTGGGATGTAGTTCCAGATGAGTCTATTACTCAACTTTGGGAACAATACCAGTCAGAATTACCTTTGCTTGCCGATTTAAAAATTCCTCGTCAATATTCTACGTTAATTTCATATTCTAATTATTGTCAATTCGAACTTCATGGGTTTTGTGATTCTAGCGAACGAGGCTATAGTTGTGTAATATATTTTCGTATTAAAGACGAAACAGATGCCGTTCAAGTATCATTTATTTGTTCCAAATCTAAAGTCGCACCTACCAAGAAACTTACTATCCCTCGCTTAGAGCTTTGTGGAGCCGTTCTGCTGACTAAATTAATTCTTTATGTTAAAACGAATTTTTGTAACCAAATTAGCTTTATAAAAATTCGCGCGTGGTGCGATTCTCAAATCGTACTGCATTGGATAAAGGGATGTCCCAATCGCTGGAAAACTTATGTCGCCCACAGGGTATCTTTCATTCAAGAAAATCTCTCTCCTGATAATTGGTCGTATGTGAATACTGCTATTAACCCCGCAGATATAGCCTCGCGAGGGGCTCTTCCTTCCCACTTCTTAACCTATAAATATTGGTTAACCGGTCCTGAATTTCTTTACGAAGATGAAAGTTCTTGGCCTACCTTCCCATCTTCTGCTAATGAGGTTACGCTTCCCAAAGAAGAACAACGTAAAATGATATTATTTTCAACATTACTCAATCATAACAATGAGAGTTTTGTAATTTCTATGCTTGAAAATTATTCTTCTTTGACTACTATTCAAAATATTTTAAGTTTCATCTTGCGCTTTATCTACAATTGTCAACACCCGCTTTCTAAACATTGTGGCATATTTTCCACCGACGAATTGTATTCGGCCCTTCTTGTTTTGGTAAAAACTACTCAATATACTCACTTTCAGGAAGAAATTGAGTCCAAACGTTTTTCTAAACCTCTACGTAAGTTGAATGTTTTTTTAGATGATAACAATATTCTTAGAGTGGGAGGTCGACTGCATAATGCATCTATATCTTATTCATCTAAGCACCCCATATTATTACCTAGACAAAGTCTATTAACTACACTCGTCATTCGCCACATTCATGAAAAGTATTTTCATGCTAGCTTTAGAAGTACTCACTTCTTACTAGCTCAACAGTTTTGGGTTCTATCCTCAAAACGAGCCATTAACTCAGTGATTTCGAAATGTTTACGCTGTTGGAAAACATCTCCTACCTCTTATCAACCCCCAATGGGAAATTTGCCGCTGTCTCGAGTGTCTGAGGTAAAACCTTTCGGTCGCTCCGCTGTTGATTTCGCAGGCCCATTTAATATAACTATTAGTCGTCACAGAGGAGTAAAAAGTTGCAAAGCTTACCTCTGCATTTTTGTCTGCTTGGCTACCAAAGCTGTACATTTGGAACTTGCCAGTGATTTATCTACACCAACATTTTTAGCCGCTCTACAAAGATTTATTGCAAGGCGTGGAAAAGTCTCACAGATATACAGTGATTGTGGCACAAATTTTATGGGTGCAAAACGCGAATTGCTTTCTCTTATGGAACAGGCCAGCGCAAGTGAAACTATTCAATGGTTTCCTAGCCCCGCCGGAGCTCCTCACTTTAATGGTCTAGCCGAAGCTGGCGTTAAAAGTGTTAAAACTCACCTTCGCCGCGTCGTAGGTGATCAAATTCTCACATTTGAGGAATTCTATACAGTTCTGACACTTATAGAATCCATATTAAATTCTAGACCACTAGTTGCCATATCTAATGATGTCGACGATATCAACGCCTTAACGCCCGGTCATTTCTTGACCATGGAACCTTTAACCGCATTTCCCGTTCCCAGTTTCGAACACGTCCCCCTAAATCGCCTTTCTAGGTGGCAATTGTTACAGCGCATCCATCAAGATATTTGGCGTCGCTGGCATAAAGAATATTTGCATACCCTACAGCAGCGAGCCAAATGGTTAGACCCTGCTAACACCCCCAAACTTGGTACTTTAGTTTTGGTTAAAACCGATAATTTACCTCCTAATAAATGGTTGTTAGGCCGTGTTACTCAACTGCATTTTGGTAATGATAACATAGCCAGAGTAGCTACGGTAAAAACACAAAATTTTATTTTAAAACGGCCATTGGTAAAACTGTGTCCACTACCTAATAATTAATTTTTTTTTTATATGCTACCTGTAGTATTTTATAATTGTTTTTTGGTTTAATTCTATTATTTGAACTTTCCTTTTTTTTGCTTTAATATTTAGTTTTTATTTTGGGGAATTGTCTAATCAGTTTAAAAATGTATTATTTACATTTTTTCGGGGCAGGAAATGTTCCAGAATGAATTAATTCCTATTTTATTATTTAAATATTCGCGCTTTGTCTCAAATCGCTTACTTAAAACTTTGGCCCACACATGCGCTTCGTCTGACTGTAAGACAAGTGAAACGCCGTTGGACGAAGAGTACTACAGAAATTGCCGCGACGAACGCTTTGTGGTGTGTATGTGCCGTTAAATCCGCTATTATAAATCCTGTATAATAAACGTTGTTATATAAATTGTGTAACCGGGCCCGGTCTTGGCTACTGGACTAATACTACCACCTACTTCATCCGACGAACCATATGATGCAGCACAGAAGGTAAGCGCGTTTGAGACACGTTTATCTTATTTTTTTCCGACTGTTACAATCAGCCCCTTTTTTTACGTAATATTCCAATCATTCTATTACATTTTTTTAATAATAATAATAATAATAATAATAATAATAATAATAATAATAATAATAATAATAAAATAATAATAATAATAATAATAATAATAATAATAATAATAATAATAATTGGAAGGAAGTATATAAAGCATAAATTAATAATATTAAAATTTATAATTACAAGACTTTCAAACTAATCAGAATCAGATTCACCACACGAATCAACATTTTCCAAAACATTAGCGGCTGTGGTCAAACTATTTCTGCAGTTTTTCTGTGCCATACAGGTGCAGGAACCGATACAGTAAATATTTTTTCCTGCATTTGCAAATTTTGCTTCCACAGTCTAGAACAGAATATTATTGTTAGAATATTGTATAGTATGTTTTTTGCATTTGCATGATGTAAGTTCTGTTATGTCTGGTGGCAGGTCGGGCAGAGTCTTAAAAGTGGACTTCCATCTGGATCTACTTTCCATCCATACTCTTCAACATTGGGAACCTGCATCTGGGTTTAAAGAGGTTAGCCAAATATTTAGCTGGTAAAAACATCTTAAACAATGTAGTCTTAGGGCGTCTTCAGTCGGCGGTAATTTAGCGATGGTTTTTGAAGAGGTCAATAATCCCCTCAAAATGTTAATGAAAGTAACATTGGCAGTTTTGAATACATTTTTAGGAAAATTCTTTCAAGATTAGAGAATATGTTTTCAGAGTACTGATCAGTGCCAAATCCATCCAAAAAGTAATGGTTTTCAAGGTAGGTTTTCCAACAGGTTTTGTTCCCAATGCCGGACAATTAAATGGTTGTATCACAACCGGTCAGAATGAAAAGCAGGCATATTTTTTAGAAGCTTTTCATCCAAATTTAAATAATGTACTGCTAGAAATCGTCTTGAGTCTCCTCGCCCTGTTCTGAACCATATATCTTTAGTCAAAAACTTCTTAAAATAAATTAATAAGACATCTGTATCGTTGCAATAAATAATGCAGCGTGAATGCACCGAATTTTTGGCTGACAATGGGGTCTATTCTGTAAAAATTCATTTATATTTAACGGCCTTTAAAAATATTTTCTTCTTTAATTCGGTCACTATTTAAACGAATCTTCAAAATACATTAGAGGACTATCTTAAAGAAATCTGTTTAAATAATGATAGAAGTAAATTAACGAATACAAATATACTTTTAAAGGCCGCCAATATTTTTAAAGGCCGCCAATATTTTTAAAGGCCGTTAAATATAAAGGAATTGTTACAGAATAGACCCCAATATGTGCAATGAGATACGATTATTAGCGTCTTCGTGATTTGAATTTAAAAAAATCGTCTTTTGATGGTTCAAAATTCTTTCCATATTTATTGATTTTCGCGAATCCACCACTAGTTAGAAATTGAATATGCTTTTGCTGAATGGAGTTTTGAAGAAGTTGCTCTGGCAGAAAATGTGTTAAACGTCTTTTGTTAAATATCTAATGAATAAACAAGTTCTATTGTTGCGGAAGTGGAATATTGAGTCGGTCAATTTCTATATCAATTTATTTCTGAAATCCTCTCTTTTGACGTGTTGTATTTTTGATAGAATGTCCTTTATAATGATCAAATACCACATCTATCATTTGAGCATTAAATTTATTTCTAAAAATAATGTTTACAAATATATGAGCATATTCTTTAAATGATATGCAACTTTTGGGCTTTCCTATTTTGATATAATTTTTGTCTCTGCTACTTGCAGCAACAAATCCGTAATTAAAATTTTAAACGAAAACTTATAACTTACCCAAATATATTTAGCTGCAACAGGATGAATGTAGATATAATAAAGATGCAAAAATGTCTATATTTTTTCCCAATTTATTAGGTAATTTAATATATAACACATACACTTATTAATTCTTTAGTAAAAACAGATAACAATATGACACATTGCCCTATGGAACATAACAAGAAGTTTTATAATAAAAAAAATGAAAAATCCTACCATATCAATAATGTGATACATCAGCCCGCACGTAGAGAGAAACAGAGCTATGCTACGTTTGAAGGTGAAGAGAAAGATACACTGAGAGTCGATAAATTTGACGGTGAGAATTAATTACAGCATAAACCTATGACATCTCTCATCGTTTATTGTTATATCTTTGTTAATTCAAAAGCAAAAAATATAGTGTTTTCTCTGTTACCTTCTCAACACATAAGCAAAAATTTTATAAGGAATGTTTTTTTTTTTATTTAGGCCTTCGTTTTTTGTTAAATGAGTGGTATATTTAAAAAAGACGACTTTTTAACTAAATTTTTGAAGGGCTAAAACCAAGATATTTACGTTTATATTTTTTTTCGGCCGTAAGTGCTAATGCAAATGATTTTTTTTAAATAAGTATAAACAATTACTCCCTACAAAGATTTTATTGTGCATTTGACCAAAAAATTAGTATTTTTTTCTCTATTCGGTGGTATCAATATCTGGATTTTTGATGATAGTGCCCTTCTGCACAGTCTAATTTTGTATTAACTCCGGAAAAAGGGTTACCTTATCATGACCTTTCATCTGTGAAAAATTCAGCTATGTGACAAAAGAGTGGGAGGTGAATCGTTTTCTTGAGCGAATATTTTAATACATACACTTTACTAACAATGACAACAGCGGATATTATACCCACAATATATTGTGATTACTGATTATACCCTACTGTGTCCCTTAGAATATGTCTTATTCACGGCCGCACGATATTTGTTAATAGTTACATCTCCTGGTTATCTCTGGGAGCACCTATAGCACAACGTGGATAAAAAGTGCCAATAAGTGAAATGAAGAAGCTGTCGTGGCCCAAGTTCGTAGAGCGACAGGATGCCTCAATGCGGCATCAGTATTTCATTGGCTGTCAGAGTTGTGTGCTGAGATAATCCTAATGCAAAATATTAAAGCTTTCTTCTTAAGACCCAACTCAATTTTTTTCTTAGATTAGAAGACGATTTTTCATTCGAAGTCATACAAGACGTCACTTTAAATTTCTATCTCTTAATTTAAACAAATACGTAACACGATGAGTTTAATAAAACATATATTTCGAATTAGCACCGTTGCAAATTCGCTCCACCTCATCGACAGTAAATTTTTAAATCTCAACAAATAATTAGAACACAAATAGAAGAGTGTATTTTGCGTTTCAGCTTTTAAATACTACAAAAAATGTTGGAAAGTCCATAACTTTTAAATATTTGTTAAATATCACTTATTAAAATACTATGCATTAAAAGTAAAACAAACTATACACTTTCCACCATTTATCGTACTCTGAACCTGTTTTTAAAAACAATTTCTGAAATTATAATTGTTCGGAGCTGTATTTTTTGTGATAAAAAAGTCGCCGTCAGTTGTCATTGACATCGTGTTGAACTTGGACTTAAAGGTTTATTATTTTTGTTGTATAAAATCCTATGAGTTCAAAAAAGAACGACTAATAACGGTCTACAAATTACAAGACAAGAGCTCTGTAAATTATGCTATCGAGAAAATGCTTGAGGGGATAAGGAAGAATATTTGGAAGTTGCTCCAGATCAAGCACCATTAAAGAGGAACGTTCATTTAGAGTCAGAAACAGCTCTCTAGTAATGCTCACGAGTAACATTTTTTGTCAGTTTTACCCCCTGAACGAAAACCCTCTAACGGGGATGAGACTCAACCCTAAAATTTTAAATGCAGAGAGGGGTCGAATGATATCTTATTTTAAAGGTATTTTTACCTGGATTATAACCCTCGAGTTTTACATCGCTACTATCTACGTAGCCCATACAGTGGCTAACCAAAAGTATAAAACCGGTTTTACATAATCTTTACAAAATCGACAAGTATATTTTGGGAAATAAGGTCAGTAACTAACAAATAACGTGAAATGGAAAATGCTGTAGTATATGGTACAGAGGTGTCGATTTTAGGGCATGTTGTAGTTCTTGAACACATTGAGCACAATACAGTTGGCGATAACATCTGGTATTAAGAGAAGTAGCATTCAGAAGATATTGAAAAAACACAATAAGAATCGTTTCTAAAAATACATCTACGAGTAGTACAAGAACTTAACTAAGACGATTTTGATAGGCGATTACAATTTTGTGAAATTATGACTGAAGAAGCAACAAATGATCAGCAGTTTCTTTTCAACGTGTTTTTCTGACGAATACACTTTTTTTTGTAAATAGTACGGTAAATCGTCACAACTGTCGTTATTGGTCCGATTCAAATCCCAGAATATTTCATGAACTGCATACGCAACATCCGGAAAAACTGAATATTTAAACTGGAACTCTAACCACAGAAACGTATCTGGAATTATTAGAAAACGACATTCATTCAGCATTACTAGAGTTGATTGAGAATGACGATCAGTATATAGTAAACAACTTAATATTCCATACCATTTTGCACTGACTGTTCGTCAGTATTTGGATCAAACGTCTCCAGGTCAATGGATAGGAAGAAGAGGAAGTATTGAGTGGTCCCCACGGTCTTCGGATCTAACCCCGTTGGATTTTTTTATGGGGCCACTTAAAACTTAAAATTTATGCCACCCAGCCAACATCACTGGAAAATCTGCGACGTAAAAATACCTTTAAAATAAGATTTTAGGGGAAAGTTTCACCCAAGCTAAAGTGATTTCGTTCAAGGGTAAAACTGGTAGAAAAATATTTCCCCCTAAAATCAAAAATTGACGGGTCCGAGCGTATTTCGTAAATGACCTGAGGTATCCAAAATTGGCTCTTTCGTTTTCAAATGGCCACCCTGTATATATACAATACTCCATTATGTGTATATTAATAAATCATCAAAAATCTTCTAAATTCATGATAGATAATAAATGTGCTATATTGTGTTTTTACTTATTTCATTGGTACTCTAGCACCGCAGCACCACTGAATACCAGTGATGGCTGCACCGATTTAGGTGGGAGCCTCAAGCATACCGGTTGTTGATACTCCCGTCTGCCGTTTCAATCCTCAAAACTCCAGCAATTCGACATTGGACAATACCTTTTTTTTTTCTTCAAGAAAAGTTAACGCTTTAAAATGGCTTTTAGAAACCGGTGGTGATCCTAAGTATTGTGTGGAGGGGAGGAAGGAGCTCTCATTTCCCGCATAGAGGCTGGGCACCCAAAGCAATTTTTGAGTTCCGGCGCCTATGGTCATATCTATATAAATAACAGTCTGAATACGTTTATCGATATTTTCTGCTATATGCTGAGTAATGACTGAGAAATTCGTTACTGTTGATCGACCTTTTACAAATCCATGTTGTTGAGTGGATAAAGCATTACTTATATGTTGATAAATACTGCGTTCCAGTAATATTTCTAATACTTTACAAAAATTGCAAATAATACAAATAGGTCGATATTTCATACCGTCGCGTCAGTTCGATTTCCATTTTTAAAAATCGGACATACTTTAGAGCTCTTCCACATGGACGAAATAGTACTAGAACGGATGCAGATATTGATCAGGATTGTCAGAGGATAAGCCAGTACTTGGGCACAATCTTTCAAAATGAATGCAGGAATATGGTCGGGCCTCGTAGTACGCTTAGGTTTTATAGATTTTAATGTGTCAAGTACCAGGCTTTCGTCAAAGCTATCAATATTTAAACAAGTTGATTGAAGTTCATTCACATCAACATGAGCAACATGAACGTAGGACTTGCTAAAAAGATCAGCAAAACTATTTAGTATGTCAGCAGGATTATCCAGTGTATTATTTTCATAGGTCATGTTATCAGCAACTTTACTAGAACTTTTTCTACTGTTGACGTAGGCCCAAAACTTATTTAATAGATATATCATTTTCTACTTTTAAAAGATAATTTTCATGTGCTATTTTATTTGCAATTTTAACTTCAGCTCTTATGCGCTTAAATTTATCGAAAGCCCTGATATCATTGTCTTTTTTATATTGACGCCAAAATTTTGATTTTTCTCTTATTTTTTTAATGATACTGGGATTAAACCAAGGAGGATATGTTTTTTTATTATGCACTGAATAATTGGGTACGCAACGATCTAACACATTATACAACTTGACATAAAAATATGTACAGTCATCATCGGCACTATAAAAGGTTACTAAAAAAGTCCAGTCAATATTTGATATCATATTATACATAAGTGGAAACTTTGCCTTACGAAAATTATAACAATTTGTATAAGAAGATTCTAGGTTATTTTTTTGTCAAGTTTTTCCATTAATTCACAACTGATATCTAAAGCTGGAGGATGGTTATCTTCGGTTACTAAGGGATCAAAGGATTTCTCAACAATACAGCGGCCGTTGTAAAATACCAACTCTAAAAGTTTATTAATTTATTGAAAACAAAATTATTTTATGTTAGATCTGTGACATCAACGAAATTATTTAAAACAGTTAGCTTATAGCTAGTTAATGGGATAGAAAGAGATAAAACGTAGTCGGCGATATTAAAATCACCAAGGATTAGAATTTTACCACCATATAAGAAGTTAAATGATTCCAGTGACTCAAAAAGGCTTTCGAATTCATCTCGATGCGTTTTTGGTGGTATATATAAATTGCACAAATATATATGAGTAAACTTAAATTTAATTTTTATCAAAAGGCAGTCTATAAAGTTGAAACCGGAGAAAGAATATTCCTGAAGATTTATCATGGTAGAGACGTATTCTTCATGGATCGCAATCAGCACTCCACCACCCCTTGTTTTATCGCTTACTGAAAAATTTCTGTCAGATATGAAAATATTAAATTCTGTATTAATTCCGAATTGATTATTGACGAATCCAGCAAAGTTTTAGTTAAGGCAAAAATTTTACAATTACTTCGCAAAACAGAGTTAAAAACTTTTGTTGTTTTTGTTCTAAGGCCGCGAGTATTCTGATAAAGGATTGATAGTTGGTTTTCATTGTCATTAGAATCTGACTTGATCTGAAATGAGTTTACCGGGGTCAGTAGAAAATTAGTCTGTGGTTGCTATTTAAGTCCGAGGTTAGATTTAAGTTTATTTAGAGTATCGATATAAGCCGAACATTTGTCCCTATCCCATACAGCATGATCAGTCATTATAATTGGATTGTTTAATTTTACGCAATTGGAGTAATTTTTACTCTTAGATTTGCAGTCTTTTAAGTCGTGACCCTCACCACAAATTGGACAAGATACGAGTTTAGTGCATCTTTGTACAGAGTGGTTAAACTCATTGCATTTGAGACACCTGTACATTTTAAGTGCATCATACAAAATGCAGCTGTCATAAGCAACAAATAAATTTCCTGTTTTTATAGTCTATGTTTATGTATGAGAGAGTATTAAAATAATAAAGCGTTCATAATCCATAGGCGTATCACTTCTTTCAGCAGATAGTTAAAATATTTTTTGAAGTTATTCCTCGAGTATACACTTATATTTTCACCTAATTAACTTGCATATAACTTCTAAACAGCTGAAGGTAAAAAAGTGCAATTTTTTCTAAAATGTTTTATTTTTCCACAAGGTATGTTAAGAACATTGTGTCAAATGGGTTATGTAGGTATAAGGGTTTAAAATTTGACTTTTAAACAACGTTACGTTCATAAATAATAATTTTAATATAAAAACTACTTCTTACCTACAAATCCAAATCAGAATCGAAATCAAAAGATGAACTGTCGCAACCAATATTTACAATGAGTGGCTCGATCATTTCATCAGTAATATTGTCTAACTTCCACATTTTCTCTTTTTCTTTATTCGTATGATTTACTGCCTTCTCCCAGTTTTCAGGCTTCACATTATTTACAGCCTCCAAAAACAACTGTTTAACATCACTCATTTTAAAAGAATTATTTTTTCTTGAAACTTCTCCCTTTACCTGTGGTGGTGATCTAACCACCGTCATCCCACGATTTTTTGCAGTTTCATCAATTTCATATTTTTTGAATTTCTCTTTATGAAGGGAACACAAATGATACAGTTCTTTTCTCACAGAACCGGGATGGAACTTAATATTCTTTGAATTTAGCCAATTCTGTAAATCTTTTTTTAACCACTTGGTTGTGGGCATTTTTTCTATAAGTCTCGAGTGATAACTTGCATTATCCATTACTATTATACAGTTCTGAGGAAGAAGATCTATAATTTGTTTGAACTAGTCTTTAAAGACATCAGCATTCATGTCCTCATGGTAGTCACCGGTACGAGTAGATTCAAAAGTCAATAAACCACCTTTAACAAAACCGTTTGAACTATCGATGTGTACTATTATTAGTCTGCGCCCCTTTCCTGATGGTGGATTTAAACCAGTAGATAAATTATTTAAAAAAGACTGTCTTCGACTTGTAACAGTTTCATCTCGCCAAAATTTATTTGGTTTATGTCCCTCGTTGATCCATGTTTCATCTAAATAAAATATATTTCTTCTTTGGTTTCTCGTTTCTTTTATAGTCCTTAGGTAATTTCTTCTCCATACTACAACATCGCTTCTTTCTATTAAAATAGACTTTCTGGAATGCTTTTTCTATAGAAAACCTATTTCTTTTAAAAGTTTCTATAGTGTGCTTCGACTCATTTCAGGGTAATCCTTATCATCTCGAACCGTGGCAAGAACTTTGTCTACTGTCGGAAATTCTTTTCTAAAGAAGAACGCATGCACTTTCCTTCAAAGTCTTTCTTTCAAAAGATTTTCTAATTGAAATTTTGGTTTTCCTGGAGCTTTACGTGCTGTTTGAAACTCGCCACATTTCTCTTCTTTAACAACTCTGTAAATCGTAGATTTTCCAACACCAAGCGTACTACTAACTAATTCCACTGTGTCATCAACACTTTTACATAAATGTTTGTCTGTAAATGATTTAAAACAATTAAATATTAATGTTTTCTCATTAACTGTTAAAGGACCGATTTTTTGTCGTTTACGCGGCCCTTCCAAATTTTCCATGATCACACTAGAATTCACACTGCACCTTGCAAGTTGCAACTAAACGACATTTAGTAAACTGTCAAGAATACACAACTTGGACCTCCTTACTAAATGGAAAACCTATAATCACATTTTCGGTGAAATTTGTTGGGAAGGTATTTATCTATTTATAATTCGATTAATGTAAGAAATTCTTGGAATTAAAATAAAACAAAATTGTCAAATAAGTACTTATTGAAAATAATCTTAAGATACGGCTATGTAATCTTTAATACACAGGGCTTTTGGCCTGTCCAAACCTTTTTCTATTGTTCTGTACAGCTTATGTTTTTAAAGGACCAATAAAAGACCCAAAACTTGTAATAGCTCAGGTAGATTTATTACAATTTTAGGAAATATTTAGATTATTCTGTAAAAATATTTAAAATGACCGTACTAAGTTTTGCATTAGAAATGCTGTTTTATTATCTCATACATAAAAATAGACTATAGTGCCCGATCACACACTGACTTATCTATCTGTACAATAGCTTAAAATATATCAGGATTTTTTTTAGTTGGAAATATTTTTACAATTTTATCTTTTAGAAATAATGTTTGTGTTACATGTAATAAGATAATTATAAAGATCTTCTGTTGAGTAGTTAACGGTCATGCCAACGATACATATTTTTTGAAGAATACCAACGATTTCTCTGATACTGTATCCGCTTGATATTTTCTCTTGAACAATAGTCTTCAACTTTTCATTATCTGATTTGGTTTGGTTTTGCAGGCAATCAAGATTCCTCCATCTTTAACCGTTTTAACTTTTGTAAGCTGCAGGTTATCTTCACAGGAATTGACATGACATAGAATATCCACCTTAGTTTGATTATGCGGCTGACTGGTGTTCTTTGAAAGAATTAAGATGATTGGATGCGACTTATCTTTTAGAACATCGGAGTATTTTAGTTGAGATGCGGCTGTTTCAGATTCAGAAATTTTGATAACATTTGATTGCACCGAGTTTATTTTTTTTTTTTTAACTGAAGCTAAATCATCGCACAATTCATTTTCAATAATATTTTGCACGCCAGTAGGGTTGAGCAAAATACAGTTTTTAACGCAGTCGGAGCATTTCCAGGACAGCCTTGGTATTGCAATTAATAACTGTACGATATCTGCCGTTTTTGTAACACAGATAGCATGGTTATTTTATTTGCAACTATCGCAAGCGATACCGGGCCGACCTCTGCTGATAGCACGGGGCACTTCTGAGAATTTTGAAATTTTTACAAAGATTGCCTGTCTAATAATAATAAGAAGGGGCTCAAGAAGTACATTCATTGTACCATTGGAGCTACTTTTAGATCTTCCTTCGGTACAACTTGTGGTGAACAAAAATCTATGGCGTCACCATCATGCATGTTTTTTATTTAATATTAATAATTCACCCCCTTACGAGTGAATTTTATCCCAAAAGCTGAGCTTGTCCGGGAAAGAGAGCTCTTATTAATAATATTTTCCGTGGCGCTCTGAAGCGACTTAAAGATGATTGATGGTACCATTTGACTTACAGGTGAAGAAAACCTGGAGAAACCCACCCAAAATCATCAAAAAGGTAACGTGATTTATAATCTGGATGCCGTAACAATAGAAATTAAATTGTTGCTAATACAGCATCTATCAAATCCTATAATTAGCCAAGCAAATTATTTAAAAATTTACATGCTGTAGGATTCGAAGCCGCATTGATTTTTAAACACAAAATTGCTTGCAATACAACTACGTCACCGAGACGATACTACGCCACTGAGACGATGGGAACGTTCAAGAAAAGGACACTATACAATATTAGGCATTCCAACGAGCTGTCCAAATGGCTACCAGTGGGGACTGACAGTTAAGATATGGCAACCCTGTTGGCATGTTATCATTAACAGGGTCAATGATACATATATATATTTATATAGATTGCTCAAAGCTGGTCGTTTGCGAGCAGCCATATTGCCTGGCAAATATTTATTAATTTGAATCGGTTTAGCAAAAATGTGTTTTAAAATCAATTTTCAGCCTTTGCATATATAAAAAAAATAATTGCTTACATTTTTACTTCAAGGCATAAGCTTATGTTTATTTTGAAAAATATGGATGATCAATCTATGTAACTATCTATTTCATTGATCTTATCAAATCGCCAGGCCTACAGGGTTGCCATAATTTTGTCATATCATAACCTGTCAAAACACACTGGTAGCCATTCAGTTTGGAATGCCTAATTAGAAAAACTAAAATAAAATCCGGTGTTTATAATGCGATTTGATAAGATACCTATTTAGTATTTATGACTTTTATGACATTTTTACAATACTAGGAAGGACTACGATAAGATACTACAACATGAATCAATTTGGTATGTAGATAGTTCGAAGATACAAAATAGCACAGGAACTGAGATTTACCATGCGAACTTAAAGATCATTAGTCTAAACCTGGGGTCACTATCAGCACTCTTCTAGGCTGAAGTAACAACAATAAATAAATATGACCAGATCATGCTAAACATCTTTCTTAGAGATCAGGGAGTCATTATTATAACAGACAGCCCTCTTTGCATCCTTTAAAGCATCCCTCTGTCCCCCCTGAGGAATTCCCACACGCTCTCTCCAATCTGGTTTGGGTTCCAGGGTTACTTCCGCCTGTCCGACTTGGGTTCTAACCTACTTTTCCTCTTTTGGATTCCCTACTACTTTACCATCCTAATAGGTCCCAAATTCGATCACTTATCCAGACCGTCCACATGGATGGACTGTCATTGATGTTTTACCTTTCACAGTCAGTTAGCAACCTGGCTAGACAGCTCATAACTCAGTGAAAAGGGCAGAAGTGAAACCCAAAGTAATATTGAAATGCAAAATTAGACCAGGAAGGAAGCCAAGAAGAGTCTAACTGTACCAGAACCCACATGTGAAATTTGATCACTATGTTAAGTTAACGAAACAGGTACAAATTGAACAATTTAAGCTCTGATTTGAACTTCCTGAACTAAGGCAGTCCAGAATATTCATAGAAACTGATTGCAGAAAAATTATCTACTATTTCTTAGCAGTAAAGACTTTACGAGACACTGCAGCCTTAGAAGACATCTAAATGTTTTAGATAGATAGATATCTATGTAGAGGAGGACAAAACTCTTATTCATTGCCGGAAGCTTAAATTACATCTGTACAATATCTGGAGAAATGGGGAAAGCGTCTATTATTGGTTAAGTCAAGAATATTAACCTGGTGGAGTAAACACTAAGAGGGGTTCAATAAACCCAAAGCTTGAGTACAAGTGGGTTTTGAATCACACCTCAATTTGGATGGATGGATAGATAGATGGATAGACAGATAATGAGTAAAAAGTGTTTTGTCACAGTTAGTGCATAATTTAAATTTTAAATAAAATACTTACTTTTGTAACTTGTCGCCCCATATTTGTGAGAGGTCACTTTTGGAAGCGTTATAGATGTCTTTAAGTTGCACGTCGTTTTTGTATCCAAAATGAAAAAATGGTAGAAACCACCTAGAAAAAATGAAAAAAATAACTGAAAGAGTCAAATTCAAAACAATTAAGAAATCATTTAGCGCTAAAATTGCGGCGCCTTTTTTTTTAAATTTAGCTAAATGCTTCAATTTCGGTGCAATAAAATTTAATGGTTCAAGAGTTTAAAAGGAGGTTGTGATACTCTGTAAGGTGAAATTAGAGAAATAATATATTTTTGTAAATAATAAGAGGGAAAGCCCACTCACGCGACATGTCGCGCGCGAATGATCGCGCGCGGCAATATTTTTGATGTTTCTAAATGACCACGCGACCACGCGACAGAACCGCGTTAATGGGCTTTGAGTCATTTAAAAACATCAAAAGTATTGCCGTGCGCGATCAGTCGCGCGCTACATGTCGCGTGAGTGGGCTTTCCCTCTAAGATGCGCTTTACTTGAGACGTAAGATAGAGTGCGTTAATATCTTTAAATTTTCTAATGGAAAGTAAAGTTATGTGATACCTCATTTGAAAGATATTTTCATTATATTTACGTCCAAGCAAACAGTTTTAACTTTTTTGTTTTTACAAAAATTACATTCTTGAATCCTCATGTCCCACAATAATCGTAGAAATGTTAGAAGACAATTTTTTAATGAACCTTTTTTATTGCGAATATCTCTTCTCGCGGCATCACTATGCGTATGATTATTTTATAGATTTCAGGTAGAAAATTATAAATCTTTAGGGTCATATGTAGATGAGAGTGCTGATCTCTGTTTTTTTTTTTAATAATTGTATTTGGATACGCCCTTTTTCTTTACTATTTGGTAAGTGCTTGTATTCAATGCCTTTTAGTTGTTTATTTTTATGGAGGAAAACCACGGAATTGTAAGTACATAGTTTTCGTAGGTTTAGAACTCTTGCTTCTTGAAATAGAAGGTGCGCCGAAAATGTATTCTTTTTGCCATACATAATTTTCAATATTTTCTTTTGAAGGATATTGACAGGATTGATGTACGTGTTCACAGCAGCACCCCAACCTAGACAACCATACTATATTCTAGACTCAACCCGTACATGATATACCATCTTTAGGTAACTTATGTTTAGAATATTTTTCAGATATCTAAATTTGTACAATAAGTTTCGCAATATTCTAGAAACATTGTATATATTTTTAACATTGACATTGGAATTATTTGTTTTTATAATATATATACACATTGCTGTTAAGCAGTTAATCTTTACAATTGTTAAGAAAAGCTGATTGAATAAGTCACCTTAAAATCTTAAAAACCGTTTATATGAAAAATACAGTATATTTACAAAAAGCTCAAGAGGCCTTGGTAGAAGAAAAGCTGATTGAATAAGTCACCTTAAAATCTTAAAAACCGTTTATATGAAAAATACAGTATATTTACAAAAAGCTCAAGAGGCCTTGGTAGAAGGTACCTATCACAGGATTAGGGAACTAGCGTTGTTACCTAATACGCTTTCGGGAAAGGCAGAATGAAAGACAAAAGGGACAACTGCTCCCTAAAAATGACTTTCCAAATTATTGTACCGAGGAAACATAAATATGAAGTGTCGTTAAACAAGTTTTTTCAAAAATGAAAAAGTATAAATAAACCCCTTAATTATGCATAAAAACGTTTAATTAATGTCACATCTACATCACATAGTTATATTGTAACTTTTGTTTATCTCCTTTATATGGGACGGGCACCTACCCGCACTTACCCTCCTATGCCTAGAGTAGAAACGTTTGTGTTTGAGATACTGATAAAACAATGTAGACGTTCCAAGAAAGCCTTTTTACTTCCTGTAGATGTTATTATAAATACCATAAAATAGTCATAATAATGAACTAAATGTCACGTTACAAATACGATAGAGTTCCTACATTATTATATTTATGTATCTATTATCCTGCCAGCCTTTAAAATTTTATGTGTACTATGTTATGTAAATATTTAATTTATTTCATCTATATAACACAGCTTACCTAAGCCAGGGGCTGGTAACTCAAATGGAAAAACATGAGGAAGGTAATTTAATACCACTTATGAAGACTAGAGATAAGGAGGCGAATCGGCCTTGGTCAAATTTCAAATTTCCGTCCCTATTTTTATGGAGTTCCAAAAAACTACTGTAGTTGGCGGGTGGCAAAATAACGACGTCTATTTTCTATGCAAGTCAATGGGAATTAAAGTGATTTTTGTAAAATTTAGTGAAAAGAATAAAAATAAGCTGAAATAAAGAACCTGACTACAAGTAACAATGGGTAACAAAAAACGGCAAAGCAGGATTTGCTTTGTTCCGGGTTGAAAAACGGGATATAAATCTATTATAAAATTAAAAAAAAACACAAGGAGATAAAAATTCAAGTCTTTTTAAAGCTCCTAGTGTAAGTAAAATAATGTATTTATTTCTAAATAATATATATTTATTGTAAAATAGTCACAACCCGCATCTTACGGAGTGTAGTTTATTTAATTACAAAATTCTAATAAAAAATAATAAAGTCATAAATCCTGACTTACAAACAACAATAATTACATATTAAATGTAACTTACTAGAAAAGAAAATTTGCTTTTCTATGTTTTTTGATGTTAAATGAAGAGTTACTACTGTTATTTTTTCTTTATTGAGCTCCAATTTAGTCATTGCAAATATTTTTTATAGGATCCTAAACGTTTAGAACAATGGCAGCATGTGATTCCTATGGCTGATAAAGTACTGTCTAGTTATGATTCTGTTTGCGAGCTACACTTTCTAGAAGATGATATTTTAAAATTTGATGAGACTATTTTAACTAATGGTACTGTTAACAAAATAAAAAGGGAAAGGCAGAGATTAAAGATCGAAGCAATACTATGTATATTCCCGAATCTCCCTTCATACTTGTCCAGTATTAGGAAAAGACGAAAACCACCATTGAACCGAACTGAATTTGTTGCTGAAGAAACTATTCACCAGGATGATGAAATTGTAGTTGTCGAATACAAAATTACCACAAAACTGTACTTACCAAATTTTACCATTTAACAAACCTTTTCAAATTTGGTCATATCTAATTTTCATTTTATTTAGATAAAATTAAATAATGAATAGTAAATAATGTTTAACATAAAGACTTATTTATAATTAATACCAACAGTATTTTCTGTACTTTAGTTAGCAATTAAAACAAAGACTTATTTACAATAATTAAAATCAACAGCATTTTCTGTGCTTTAGTTAGCAATAAACAATTTGATTTTTATTATTTTCATAAAATTTTCTAAAATCCCTAACTAAATATTTTAATTTAAACCTTGTCTTAGTATGCCCTTAGCCCTATTTAGCCTCAATTAAAAAATAATTAGCCCTACCCATCAAATTTCAATACTTATCATCAATAATTTGCATTTTACTTAAATAGGAATAAATAGTAAATAATGTATCGATTAAAATATGTAAGACATTTAGAAAAAAAAAAAAAAAATACAACAGTGTGTTCTGTGCTTTATTTAGCTATAAACAAGTTTATTTTTGTTATTTTGACAAAATTATGTATAACTCTCATAAGAAGCCATGTATTTTGAACTACGTAAACCGTACCAGCGCCCATGCGGTTAATTATAGAAGCTCAATTGACGTGTGATTTTTGGGACCGTATTTTGAGCATGCCGATTCGCCTCCTTATCTCTAGTCTTCATAGTACCACTCCAATTAAATGTCAGTTGTCAGCTCGTGCAAAACTTCAAACTAAAAGATTTACAACATCTCAGATGCATCCCATGTGGATATTAAAACGCAGCATAAGTTACTGAACTCAGCTATATTATCTCTCTCCTCACAAAAATCATCTATTAAAGACTCATCATCTGCAAGTAACATATCCAAAATTTTATCATCGGTTAGACCTCATAGTAAATCGAGATATGTATTTATATCCCATATTAATTTTGCAAAACTACAGTCTAACGGACCACAAGATTAATATTCTGGCGACGTAATCCCTGAGGATGACGCTCCAGGCTATTTAACCTCGTATAAACCAGACTCTGGGAGCGAAGCCGAATCAGCCCATTCTACCACTCGGGATAGTCACTTTACATCGACTTACAATTCAACTGGTCGGGAATTTACTAGAAGTTTAACTACTTATTGGGACAAGTATCAGGATTAAATAAATTAAATGAATGTTAATCGCGGAGCTAGAAAATTTTACTAGAGAAATACAGAAGCGAAGGTGCGAAGGTAGCGAAGGTAGCTAAGCCACAGTCAAGCTTCACTTCCGTTCAATAGCAAATCCGGAACATATTATCTGAGTTGGTTATCAAATTAGCCCATTTAGTCCAGGATCCGTAAGTAAGGTCGACGTTCACCCATCTGTTTAATGGATAAAAGTTTTTTTTATTAGATAAAATATGTTTTTAAATATACCGCAAATGGGTTGCCTAAAAAAATACGGTCACGGCCATTTTTTGCTTTCCTTTCTGTGTACAGATAAGAAAAGTATAGGAATCATGATAAAAGTTGCTTATGATGTCATTCTCTATTATTTCCCTAAAATGGACCTAATTCGAGATATTTAAGGAAAAGTACAAATTTCGAATTTTGAAGACAACTCAAAAACGGATAGAGAGAAAAACACCAAATTTTAAACTTAAGCTTTAATCTATCCTGCGGTGAGCTGATTAAAGTTTGGGTACAGTCGAAGCATCTGGGGAATACTTTACAGGGTGTCGTTTTTATTTTTATTTTAAGAAAATAAATACTCTGGACCGTATTTTCTTAGGCGGTATATTTATAAACAAATTTTATTTAATAAAAAGAAACGTTCATCCATTAAACAGATGGGTGAAGGTCAACCTTACTTCGGATCTTAGACTAATTCTACTGCGGGAGTAGTTATTGTCTTCAATAACAAATTTAGTTCGGGAAATTTTAATATCGGAATGTACAAATAAGAAGTTTTTAGGAACCTTAACACTGCTTAACAGGAATGGGAAGGAACGGGAGTCAAATCACTTATTACTCGAAAATTAAAATTAAAACTACTATCATTTAATTTCTTGGCAACCCGGTATAATTATTTTTTAACAAAATATTCGGAGGAGTTAAAATCACTTCTAAACTAATCACCCACCCGAAATAAATATTTTTCAAACAAATATTTATAAAATTAATAGGAACTAAATTATGTAAAACTCCGGTATAAATATTTTCAAAACCAATATTTTAGTTTTAGTTTTACGGTTTATTCAGCATAAATATTTCTTAAAACAAATCAAATTCTATTTATTAAAGAAAAATAACCCGAGCTAATATTTACTTAAAATTTATTAAATTATTTTACAGAGTTCTCAACACTAATGTGAAATTAGCAGCCAAATTTCGGATTTTCCTGGAAAATACTGATAAGGTTGTAAATAAAAAATTGAATAAAAAGAAAATATAAACAATACGGAAAATGATCTGATTCTTTCTGATTTCACTCGGTTTTCAAGACACACAACTGAATAAATCTTTGGAAATAATTTATTTACCTATATGAATAATGCAGATCGGAAAAAGATTTCAATTATATCGGAATCGAAGCGGGATCAGAATCTGAATTATCTTCGTCTAAAATTTACTAATTGCGGCGCAAGAATCTAAATGAATGCCTTTCCGGCCTCCGCTATTCGCGATTCAAGCTGAGTGATACGCCCTCTGGAGGACATTTGTAGAAGCTCCCTATAAGTAGAATATCGTTCAGTGTTGCCAGAAGTAGCAAAATTTCGCTACGTTGTCGGATTTTAGCTTTTGAAGAAGTGGATAAGACCTTTTATTTAAGTATCAAAATTTGTGTATAGTAATATGTAATCATACTCTATATTATTTAAGGATTTTTTTATAAAACCGATTTATTATATTGATTTTTTTTTAAATTTCAGTTCATTTATTAATTTTGTTTTAAAATCAGTTCATCATTTGGCAACATTGGCGTTCGTGTTCATTGTTTATATTTTAATTTGTATCAATTACAATTCGAGTTTCTAGCTTTAAATTTGTTTATTCTTATAGTATGTGATAGTATTTATATTAAAAATGTAATCTACGAAAAAGTTCCCAACAAATTGCAATCTATATGGTGTTAATGTCAAAATCAAAACTGAAGTATTCATTATTTTCCAAGTGCAAGTCGTAAAATTTTGTTTTTTACGATAAATGGATATCTACAAATTCACAATATTAAATTTTGCAAAACTTTGTTTAGAATCAAACTGTAATCTGATTTACCATTTACATGTATACAAAGTAATACATAATTCACCTCATAATATAAGAATAAAGTCTAGTAAGATTTTTAAATAAGTTCATCAATAACAAACGTGTGGTACCTGAAATGTCCTTTAAACCACATAATAAAACATGTCCTGGGTTTAGTAAATACATATTTCTAGATGTTCTTGTAGCAACCAATAGGGGAATATTTCCAACAAATTAAGTCAACACATAATAAATAATATATTTATGACGAAATCACGAGACTTAAACTTAAATTAACACTAAATAAAACTCAAAAACACTATTACAATGACAATATTATCTAAAAACAGTTAAAAAAATCACAAATACAAAAGCCGCCCAAAACAAACACATGTAAATAAAAAACCATCCTACTTATAGGTGACAAATGACAGGTGCGTGAAAATTAATTTGAATCGCGAATCCACGCTCTGCTTATCGTTCTGCCTCAGCTCTCTCCGCGTCGATTTCAAGTTCGCGAAAGGTCGGTAGTGGGGCGCGATAAATTTACAGAAATATAACATTTAGCTAAAATAAAATCGATAATTATTAACAAATTGCGGGAATTTCGGAAAATTATAATTTAAAAATCGGGGAACTTTAAGAAAAGGGTTGATCCAGTTAATTAAAAATAGGAATGAATGTTTAGTTCATTACAGAATTCATACATGAGCTATTTTCCTTTTAGCGTTGTTTACATTATGCACAGAAGTATTGTGTTCTGCTTTTAGCTGATAAATCATGTACATGTAAATGGGTTGAATGTAGATAATATTAATGTTGTTTGCTACTACTGCTGCTGGGACAAAAAAAGAAGGAAATACAAAGCACTAGACAAGTTTCTATCACCTCTGCTCTTACAATTAACAACCATTAAAGAAACTGGCATGTTAGAAATACTTCACGAAAACATATTAAAGATAAATCACTCGAATGCAATGTATTTTCGTTTTATAGAACACCTTTTTAGCTTGACTACTTCTAGTACAGTCTGTTAGCTATACTTATGCGGGTTTTCGGATTAACAAAATTATGCAAATTAGTTATTGACAACCAGTTCCAATAAGCGTCTTCCCAAGAAATTTGGTAAAAATTGCCCTATTGGTCAGATTTAAATTAAAATAACATTAGGGTAGGCACTAAATAGGTACCATATTTTCTGTGTGAAGTGTAATATAAAATTATTATTAGGTTTATAATAGCCACATTAGACTCTATTAATGAATAAGTTAATTCTGCTCTCAATTATACAAAAGATTCTCCATTATTATTTAATTAAAAAGTTGTACATTATTTTTCATTTCATTTAACCAGTTGATATTTCCCCAAAGAACAGGTCAAACTTTCGGGTACTTACCTGGAAATACTCATAAAAATTTTAATCCGAAACCCGCGTAAGTATAGCGAACAGACTGTACTCTATTCATTCAAATGTCTTCAAACAAAAAAATTGGAATAAAACGTAACAGGATTTATGATAAGTGATTATATCCTGGAAATATCAGCTATTTGTGTACTATTTATGTACCATTTGTGAACTATTTGTATACTATTTGTGTACTATTTGTGTACTATTTGTGTACTATTTGTGTATTATTTGTGTACTATTTGTGTACTATTTGTTGTACTATTTGTGTACTATTTGTGTACTATTTGTGTACTATTTGTGTACTATTTGTGTACTATTTGTGTACTATTTGTGTACTATTTGTGTACTATTTGTGTACTATTTGTGTACTATTTGTGTACTATTTGTGTACTATTTGTGTACTATTTGTGTACTATTTGTGTACTATTTGTGTACTATTTGTGTACTATTTGTGTACTATTTGTGTATTATTTGTGTACTATTTGTGTACTATTTGTGTACTATTTGTGTACTATTTGTGTACTATTTGTGTACTATTTGTGTTACTATTTGTGTACTATTTGTGTACTATTTGTGTACTATTTGTGTACTATTTGTGTACTATTTGTGTACTATTTGTGTACTATTTGTGTACTATTTGTGTACTATTTGTGTACTATTTGTGTACTATTTGTGTACTATTTGTGTACTATTTGTGTACTATTTGTGTACTATTTATGTACTATTTATGTACTATTTTTATAATAATTGTGTATTATTTATGTACTATTTGAGTACCATTTATGTACTATTTGTAAACTATTTGTTTACTTTTAATGTAGTAATTTATACTAGTTTATAATTTGACCATGTATTTGAATAGATACGCCTTGTTTACATAAACAATTTTCGTATGATAATAAGGTCCACAATCGCATGCACAACAAACAGTGGTACTAGCAGAGGTTGCCACAGTGTCTCTCTCGGTTAAACGTATAATGATAATAATGATTAGTTCCCAATGTTTCAAGATTCAAGATATATAATATGGAGCTTAATATTTAACAGTTGATTCAAGAATCTAGATCAATATTTATGAAATTTCTCATTTAATTTTTTTCTGCATTGAATCGGTGTTTAATTTAGATGTTTTTAGATTTTGTTTACGACG
>OV651813.1:17892141-17942141 GCA_927349885.1 Psylliodes chrysocephalus
ACAGTTATTTGACTGCTATATTTTAACATTGGTGCAAAAATAATGATATCCCAGAAACCAGATTATTTTTAATAGATCAACTAATACCCAGTCAACCAACACCCAGAGCAACTAACAACCACAGCAACTATGCATCAGCGTGCTATTAGGATTCGTTTCACTACTTAATGTGCCACAATTATACACTGCGCTCCCTTCTTCAGATGATAAGTAAACGTATTACTCATTTATGAGCTAATTGTGCACCATAATCCAAAGCCAAAAACTGAAGACCTAACTCTCTATGTAGTTGCAGCGCTCTGCGGGAGTGGCTGTCACTTTTCATTTTGGTGCAAAGTTGTGTACACCTCAAATAAAAAAAAATTAATTAAATATGGAAAAACATTCTCATTCATCATCGGACACGTCCGACAGCGACTCAGAATTATATCGTTTAAGGAAGAAGGTAAGAAGACTATCAATGGCGCCACCCAAAGTCAACCCAGAGGCTAAGGTAGCAGCTTCTAATATAGCTATTAAAAGAGATGACAAATTAAAATTTTACAAGAACGGTTCCAGGAGGGATTAACATACGGGTCATTAAATAACTACAGATCAGCACTTTCTTTAATTTTGACACCAGGCATTGCTGAGGACCTAAGGGCCAAAAGATTTTTTAAAGGCGGTAGTAACCTAAGACCTTCTCTACCAAGGTACGACTTAACTTGGAACCCATTAATGGTACTGAATACCTTCAGAGATTGGTGTCCCAATCATGAAATTCTAATAGAATTATCAGAAAAAATAGTAACACTATTGGTTTTAGTTACAGCACATAGAATTCAAAGCTTTAGCCTTATTAGATTGGAGAATATTTGTAGAACTCCAGATGGATTCTCAATAAAGATTCCTGATAAGATTAAGTCGTCAGATAGAAACAGACTCTAACCATGTTTAACTCTTCCCTTCTTTAATCAGGATCCTAATATTTGCCCTGGGAGAACATTCGACTCATACATAGAGCGAACTAAGATCGTTAGAGGAGAATCTGTAAAAAAACTTTTTATATCTTATAGAAAACCTTTTAATTCAGTCTCCGCTTAGACCTTAAGTCGTTGGGTTAAGCGAACCCTTAAAATATGCGGGATTGATACGAACATCTTTCTTGCTCACAGTACGAGACATGCTGCGACGTCAGCAGCGTTAAATAAAGGAATGAACTTAGATATTATAAAGTACACAGCATTTTGGTCAAGTGAACCTTCGTGTTTCGAAGATGATCTCTCCCAACCCAGCTCTGTGAATCCCAGATCATCACAGTTGCGACAAGGCTTTGAAGAAGTGACAGCCACGCCCTCAGAGCGCGGGAATTACATAGAGAGTTAGGTTATTAGTTTTTGGCTTTGGACTATGGTGCACAACTAGCTCATAAATGAGTACTACGTTTACTTATCATCTTCGAAGGGAGCGCACTGTATAATCAAGATCGAACTTCACTTAAGGTAAGTTCGTTTGATCTTATAATTTCGCTTGACTACATACACCAGATATTTTTTATATAACAGCCTGTATTTTAACATAAAAAATATTAAGTCAAAAGTATTTTTTTTAATGTAAAATCTGTTATCTCAACAGTAAAAATGAGCCGATTCAATATGCCTTATAGGAATAATTCTTTTGTATGTAATGTAAATATACTTCTAATGTAAATTACTAGTGTAATTAATGTAATTAGTTTCATTGTAAAAGGTCATGTAAAAAGTTGTTTGCGTCAAATATTAGTTAAAAGTTTTCCATTTTAGATTTAGAGTTAGGTTAAAGAACAGCTAAGCTAAATCACAATCTTTGTACTTCTTACTTTTGTGCAATAAAGACGATTATTATTGTTTTAAAAAAGTCTTTTTTTCGGATGAAGCTACATTTCTTCATAAAGGGTATGTAAATTGTTAGTATCTTACTAAATACCCGGAGAAATGAATGCATGGGCGGAAAATAGATAATAGGATTATAGAAACATACTGTTTCAATGAAATTTTATTTTAACATGTCCCCGATATTGAGAATTTTTGCAAAATTTCTTTCTACCCAAACAGAAATGATTTTGTGAAAGTAGCAAGATGATGCGCTCCCACACTATGTTTACTTGGTAAGAAACTATATAGACGTATTTCCAGATTAGGCGTAGAGGATCAATCATCGGTTATGCTGTCTTTGTAAGAAACTACTTTTAGACGTCTGTCCAGATTGGGCGAAGAGGACAAATAGGTTGGGGTTGGGCTCTTGGAGCAAGGGCAGTTCGGGTCGAGATATTGAAACCAAACTTGGTATATACATGTATTATTCCAAAAATATGAAAATCGCATAAAAAAATTTCGCCCACCCCACCCCTTACTAATATGGAGGGGGTGTCACGTCGCGCTCAAAAAATCCAATAGCCATTTAGGTTACTGGATTTAACTACTTTTGATTTCTTTTTATTGGGATATTTAAAAGGTAAAGTATACCAAAATAGACCATAAAATATCGATGAACTTTCAAATGCATATGGATCGAGGTGGCGCAAAAATAACGGAGGGTCGTCAATTTGAGAATTTGCTTTGAATTTGGTAATTTTTTTATTTTAAAAAGTTCATTTGGATTAATAAATTTAGTATGAATATGTAAGGTATATGTATATACTCAAAACAAAACCTACTTAAATTTGACGGGTTTTTTTTGCGAAATTTTAGTTTTTCAATTTAATTAACAAAACTTTGGCAAAGTTGGCAAAAATAATAATTTAATTGATTTTCAAACGTGAATTTATTAAATTTTTTATTACTATTTTCTAATCTGTTATTAAATTTATCTCATGGAACACCCTGTGTATTACATCTGTCTAGCAAGCTATCTCAAACGTTTATGTACAAAATGATTCAGCACAACATTATACACATACACTAGAACCACAGTTAGAATTACAAGTTCTAAATATTTTAATTTCGTACTAAAGTGAAATTTACTCAAATAATTTTAAAATATTTCACGATTTATCGGTACTATTGGTCTACTTTTCTATTTCGTCTCGATTCGTGTACTGCATTTCAATCCCAAAAAAAACTTACATTCCAAGTACTTTCCAAAAACACCCAAAGGTACTACCATTGGGTACTCTGCCACTGTATGAGACAGTCATTTTTATTTCACTATGCGGGCTGTAGGCCCTATCCCTCTCACTTTACCGACACTATCACCATGCAAGTAGTACCGCGAGAAGAGTAGAGACATCGAGGTACTTACCGTGTACCCAGCGAACCAGAGACTGGCTTGTTATTTGTTAACAATCAGCAGTTTAGGCGAAGACCACAGGTGGTACTTGTGTATGGTGCATAGTGGGGAACTCTGTGCACATTGATATTGGCGGTACTACTACTGTTCTTTGTTAAATTTGTGAATTGAGGAAGTCTGATTGTCAACATATGGTCGATGATTGTATATTGGATTGAAGTAATTACTGGTATAATAAATATGTATTTCCTCATTTCGGTGGTACTAGGAGGACAGTTTAAATAGTAGTTTGTGCAACAAGAGTGGATATGATGGCCATATCGCACGAAGACGAAATTTTAGCACGACGCCGTAGGCGAAGTGCTCAATCGTCTAAGGGCGATATTGACAATCCACTCGAGATGTACACTATATTTTTTCTACGATCCAGTAACGAAAATCTACAATTATTAAAAATTCTTTTAGGTTATTATAAGATAAAATATTAATTTAAAAATAATTTATGACTTTTACTAATTTATAAAATAAACTAAACAAGAAAAAAAAAGAAAAAATTATATCATTTTTCTCCATCTGAGATTTGAACTCAAGTCTTCCGTATGGAAGGCAAGAACGATGACCACAGGTCCATCTACGCAATTATTTTTTTTTGCTTTAATACTGCTTTTAATTTAATACTACTTTTAATTTAATACTGCTTTTAATTTAATACTGCTTTTAATTTAATACTGCTTTTGCTTTAAATAGTTTGACAAAATTGTCGCTTATTTAAAATTTTAAAAATAATAGCAGTTGGTTGATCAAAACATAAACTGTGATTGGTGGATTTCATTTTTTTGCAGTATTCTCACTATCTAGAATGGATATGATATACATATCCAGTTTAATGGGATAACAATTGTTAATTAAGGGAGAAAATAATAAAATATTAAAAGATAATTAAATAATAAAAAATCAAGCATATCCTCTTCGGACCCACGTAACAGAAATGTGTGCAATTTTAATTTGGTTAATTTGGTTTCATCCAGGTTATTATTTTAAATTATTTTTTGTTCCAAATTTCACCAACCACCCATACAGCACACATTATTTCAGAAGTGTTTCAGAAATATTTCAAACATATAACATTTCAAGCATACGTTTCTGAAATATTTCAGAAATATTTTAGTTAAATATTTCCCTGAAAATGTTTCTGAAACATCGTATACATGTTGCACAAAAGGTTTCTAAACGTGTTATGTTGTAAAAGACCAACACTTAATGAAGTATTATGATTTGTAAGAAGAAGATGGGATATGTAGTAATTTTATTTCTTGTCCAGCTCACCAGCCAGAGACAACCCTATATTCTAAATAAATTATATATTGGAGTTGTCGGTTTTTGCCATTTTTTTTTTGTTATGTATGCGTTGTGCTGTTGTTATATGGGAAGCAGAATATATGTCTTTATTAGAAATTTATGTGAGTCCTACACCAGTTTTTATTAGTTCCATAGCCGATTGAAAAGCGGAGCTTCATGTTTTATTTAGGCATGAGTATTTGTATAAATCCTTTTTAATTATCTTTAATTTGTTTCAGATTAGTGCAGTTAAAGGAATTCGTGGAAATGAAACAATTTGCCAGCTTTGGGGATGTGCCAGTAAAAGTATCATCCAAGTTATTCAACATTTCCAGAATAAAGTATTAAAGAACATAATCGATGCACCCTGGTATATACTGCCACAATACTGATCTTCATAGGGACCTTAAAGTGAAGACTGTTGAAAATGCAATACAACAATTTGCCAGTAGTCACCAACAACGACTGCTCCAACATGGAAACCTTGAGATTATCCAGCTCAACAATGCCAATCTAATAAGAAGACTAGAGAACCAAGCCTTTTGAGTTAGTTCAGTGAGCCGAGTTAGCAGAGTATAGTGCAGTTAAGTATTATACGTTAACGGTAGTGTAAATAATTAGACTCTAAGGTATACTAGTGAGTAGAATATTAGTTTATGAAGTTTTTCGTCCCTTAATAAGTTAGATTAGAATAAAATTGCTAATTGATCTTAATGATCAGATTGTCATAATCATAAAAAGTTTCATTTGGAGCATTTATTAAAAACAAATTATTTGTTTCAGATAAATGCATTTAAAGAAATTTGTGGAAATTAAGCGATTTGCTTTTATATTTTATGAAATGTTTAAAAATTAATTATTTGTTTGTTTAAGAATCAATGTTTGAGTTTTGTGTATTTTAAATAAACATATTTATAAATGACTTTTTTTAGTCTAATAATATTTAAGAAAAAATGCTAGAATAGATTTCTGAAATATTACTATTTAGTATTTCTAAAAGATTTCAAATTTTTATTTCAGAAATATTACTGTGAAATATTATATTTAGAGGACATTTTTACGTTTCATGCACATTTCAAAAATGTTTCGCAATATTAATACAACATTACAAATGTTTCAATGTAATATTTTTGAAATATTTCTAAAATGTGTTTGTGCTGTATGGGAATATGTCTTTAGGAAAGTTTTCTACAAAAATAAAGCTTGTGAGTAAGGTTAGATTAATTTACTTTATCATCATTCACTGTGACGAGTGACGCCATTTCGTTTATCAAATTTACAAGCAATTTTATTGTAATTTTTATCCAAATATAACCTACCACACATTTGCTGTCCCTCCCTATAGTTTAATTTATTTACTAGCTCTACAGCTCTGATTGAAAATCACCTAAGAGGAGCTTCCTGTTTTGTTTAGGCATAATTATTGTTTAGTTTATTTTAATTAATTTAGAGCAATATTAATAAAACTATTTTTAATTAAATAATTTGTTTCAAATCCTTTTTTAAGTAGGTACCTATAATTTGTTTCAGATTAGTGCCTTTAAAGGAATTGGTAGAAATGAATATTTTATGAAATAATGTTTAAAACTTATTTATTTGTTTGTTTAAGAATCAATGTTTCTGTTTTGTGTATTTTAAATAAACATGTATATTTTTAAATATCTTTTTTAGTCTAATAAAAATATTACAGTGTAGTATGGCATTCAAAAGCTATTTTGATACTCCAGACATATTTTAAAAACGTTTCTATAACGTTTTATGATATTTATGAAACTAGAATACATTGCAGAAATATATTAGTTATATTTCCGAAAGGTTTCAGTCAATCTGCATAAAAGTTCGTCTACGGTAATGCTCCACATTAGTGGGGATAAAACTCCTCCTTGTGTACATATTCAGGTTGTGTAAATGTAGATATGGTCCTGCCTTATCTGTGTCTCTACAAATAGCTGCTGAACCTTCCATATGTTTGTGTTACTGTAGATAACTGTATAAAATATATAATTGGTACTGAGGTTGGGAAAAATAATTTTAAACGGTAGGCGCCGAAGAAATGTTTAATATCTTTTGCAGTTTACTCTCCTGTCTCTAGGCTATGTCCCGTTGAGAGCCTACTCTGGTATATTGCAAACTTACTTAGGTTAGGTCAGATAATCTAGTGATCAAAAAGTAACTCTATAGAACTCTATAGAAGCAGTATACCTGTTAATAAAAAATGTCCTTTAATAATACCATTATCTGACCGGAAAATAAAACAAACTCCTAGATATTTTGCTAGATATTTATTTATTACATACAACACATATTGGTGCAATTGAATGACATAGAGCAAAATAAGTACTTATTTTTTTTAAATATAAATATTAATAAGAAAATTAGTTACAAAATTGTCAAAATGTTTTGAATAAATAAGTAAGTATATACATTTGAGATAGTATCGATATATATATGAGATATTATTTATTATTTTAAACTTAAACATAAATTTTAATCTTTTTATAAACTATACCACTGCTCTTTAACTCTCAAATGCGTTGGTACAAAATATATTTAAAATATTGAAAGACAGTGAGCTTTGAAAAATATGTTGAATTTGTACCTACATAATACATCTAGATTTTTAAATTTAAGATATACAAATCTTGTTAAGACATTATAATATTTTTTGTCAACTTAGCAACATCGCATATTGTTTAGTGAAATCCATTAGATAAAAAAACATTATAATTATTAGACGGGTAAATTATGTATAGGTACTTATGACAATCTAGAATGTTATGGAACATTAATCTTTAGCTGACCATTCTGTAATTTTTACTATTAAAACATATTTCATGGACAAATGTACAAAACATCCCATAAGTAACATATTTGTCAGCATCATGGTGGAAAAATACCGGAGAAGCGGTTAGCGGTACGAAATTCGACCAGTCTTGCACAGGACGTCACTTTCGCAAATTTGTATTATGCCTATGTCTTGAATATTAAAAAGCGACTTTTTAACATATTTTAATATCTTCCTGATAGTGCTTAGAACTTTATAGATATATTTATCTGAAAACTTAACATTTCTAAATACCTAGAGGTATTTTTAGTAACTATTGGTACGTATTATTCAATTAATTTCTAATTAAATTGATAGTGTTATTGATATAAAGTTAGGTTATGTCACATTTTTGCCGTATTTTAAAGATAAAAAAATAGTTTCTAATTATTTTATTAAAATATTTGTTATTGGTACATTAAAATCTACTATTTTAGGGAGTGTAGTTACTAGCAAAACGCCAGGTTATGCAGTGCTTGGCTACAAGAACTATCCTAGACGTAACATCCTCTTCATGTTTTGAGGTGAAAGAATTCAGTTTTAGATGGACACTATCTTGGTAATCCTCAAGAGAAATGAACACCAACTGATGTAACTTAAATATATTACGCTAAATTGAAAGTAAATTACCTAGTTCTTGTATATAAAAGAGCATAAAATATATTTGTATTTGGCATTTCTTTTGCACAAGGGTTTAATATCTTCCTATATTGAGTTTTCTTGTATTATTGAGCATAACTGATGTGTGATTTATAGGTTATTTTAATGTAAATATATATGTTCAGTTTTATAATGATTATTGAACTAGAAAATAAAAGAGTAACATCTTGACAATCATTACAAAATGTAAACAAAGCCATGGCAGTCTATAGGCGGCCGTGACAATATCGATGTTGACGTCATAAAACCTGCGCACCGCTTCGCCTATATTCTTACACCATGGCCAGCATAACATTATAACTTTGTAACTTCTCAAATCATAGTATTATTTTTGTCGTTTCCATGACAACCTATAAAATGAATCAACAAAATAAACAAATAAATCGATAAAAATAAACAAAAATCATAATGAATCGATTGACAAAAAAAGCTTTAGTGCATAATTGAAAATAGAGATTAAGTTTTTAAAATGGTGAAAATTGGAAGATCTTAAATACTTAGATATACGACGTGATCCACAAAAATACTTCTACAGTAGGCTATGAAAAAAATAATGTCGGACTCGATAATTATAATTTTTTAAATGACTGGATTTAATTCAAAGGCATGTAGTTATCATGTATGTATAATACAACGAGTGATATTACGACAATCGATAAAACAATTAATGTAAGTATGTGATTATTTCCCTCGCCTGTCAATTTTGACATTTTACCCAATCACATAGCAATTTATATTATAGTTAGAACCAATCAAAACTGACTATCTATGTCATATTGACTGTCATGCATGTTGCTTCACCTATGTTGACAGCAACTCGCATACTTGATTATAGGTGTAATATTTAATAAGGGCCACTATCAAATATGTCTATTGTTAGCGTACAAGATATATATATATAAGTTGTTTTAAAATTATTTTATTGTGTTTTTATTTATGTAGGTTACTCTAGCGCTCTAGAAATAAACTCATTAAATATAACTCTACCTTAATAAATTAGCGCATATTTCTAGTGTTACTAAATTTTTCATATATTTCGCAATTTGTCTCGACATAATTTTGTCATTAGTAATCAAAGAATAGAGTCCGAGAGCTGACAAAATTAATTCAAAAACACTCAAAATTTAGATACAATAAAAATAGTCTTGTTATCTTAAGGCTGTATGTCACGATACTAAATTAAGTACTAAATTTAGAACTAAATTAATGCATTTTTTAATTACTAAAAAAATTCACGTTGCAAACAGCAAATTTAGTACTAAATTTAGTGCTAAAAAAAGTCATTAATTAATTAGATCTTTTTCTATTTTCTACTAAATTTAGTACTAAAAGTGCGCCGAAATGTTGCGCAGAAGTTTTTCATAGAAAAAGTTGACACGACGGTATTTTCTGTACCCTTTTATTTTTAATTAGCGACAATTTTACATTATCGCCTTGAATAAAGTTGGCTTGTTTGATTTTGTAGGTTTTATTGTGTTTTTTTCGTGGTTTTTATGCTGTATTTGGTTGTTGTCAAGTCAACTAGTGTCAAATTGATAATAAAAACACCATTTACTTGTCTGTTTTACACATAATATTTCATTTCTCTGTTAATTTTACGTATTAATACGTCAATGCGCGTGCGCCTATAGTAAATTTAGTACTAAAAACTGGTATTGTTGCAGACGGAAAAAAAATTTTTTTGTTCTAAATTTAGTACTAAATTAATAACTAAATTTAGTGCTAAATTTAGTGCTAAATTTAGTACTTAATTTAGTATCGTGACATACAGCCTTTAGGTACCCTTGATCATCCATAGCCCCGATATCAAAACTTGTATTCAATATCATGAATGATGAAAATATAACAACTCAATAATTAACACTTGCAGTAAAAAAGCAATCACAAAACAATCACTTTGCCGGTTATGGTTTACCAACTTTAAAAACAATTTTTGTGGATCACATAATTAATGTTATCTACTTAGATTAATAGATTTTAAATAAATAATTACGTTAACACCTGATATTGGTATAAGGGTAATTTTTTGTTCTATTTAGTCACTTGTAGACCCGTATTTATCCGTAAACAAGTTTGTTGATCTTGAAAATTTAATTTTATTCACAAAAAAGTATAACATTAAGAACATGTATTTCTATAAATACAAACTAATTTGAAAAAACATAAATTTTACATTAGGTTTACGGTTAAGTGCCTAGGATACGTCATTTGAAAGTCTATTATCAACGATTGTTACTAGTCAGAAACCTAACATAAAAGTTACAAATACAGGGTGTCCCAAAATAACTGAGAAATAGTGCTACCACGTATTTTAGATAATTCGATTGGACCCAATTTATATATAAATATATACATCAAAATATTACCGTTTATCCGTTAGAAGAGTTCACAGTTTACATTTTTGTACGCTGTGCGTGAAACAAATTTAATGAACTCTGACAGAAATACAATTTAGAGGATTGCTCTACTTTCAGTAATAAAAGAAACCTAAAAGAGTTAACGGTATATTAGTGATACCGTTATATTCCTCCCATCTCTAATGTCCCATTTGTTTTCCCGGTGTGATGATTCAGTGTTCTGTCACTCCGATAACTATTTTTGACTTTGTCAATTGAAGTTTAAATGTAGAAGTTGATCATCAAATTTCGGAATTATCCACTGTTAAATAATTTTAATTTGATTCTCCAAAGCCGTCTGATTTATTATGGTAAGCCTTGATATTAATATTTTTCAGTTTAAGGTCTTCCAATTTGAATAATTAAACCATTTTATCTCATCCTTCCTTTTTTATCACTTCCTAAAAGTTAAATCTTCTTTTTCTATGTAGGCTTTGTTACTGTTTCCCAGTGCGACTTTAGGAAGAGCACTGTTAATTAGAACCCAACAATGAACGGCCGAGTGGGGAATCCTACCAAGGCTTCAGAATTAATTTTAAATAATTAAATTAAATGAAAAAATCCCGGGGTGGGATTCGAACCTGGGACCCTTGGAGTTATATCATATAGTATTTTCTTGAACGTTAAATAAATGATTGATTAGATAAACAGCGTATTTCGAAAAGATTAGAAGGAAAAAAAAAGAAAACATCTTTCCTTAAACACTATTGACAATAGGTATTCTTAGTAAAAGTTTAATTATTGTAGTACACAATCTAGTTGGAACAAAAAACAATACAAAAGTCCTAATTTTAACAGGAAATAAATTTATTATCAGAGTAAATGTTCGAATAATAACTTGTTCCCTTTTTGCTCGTGGTCAAATTGTACATTTTGGTACATATATAAATTAGGTGCATTCGGCTTATTTTGACCTCTACAAAACGCTTTAGCACTATGTCCTAGCAATTTTGGTATACTTTATAAATAAAATTTGTAAGTAACGATTTCAAAATATAAGTTTACTTTCTTAACGAACATTTTATATTATGTGACTTTCCTCTTACATGCTAAACATTTATAAATATTCGGTTTTAGATTTAGATGAAGCACTAATTTTTGTTAAGAATGTATTTCCCTGAGAAATCATTTAGTAAAAAAGTTGAACATCATTTATGTCAGGTACACAGTTTTTGACGTTTTTGAATCTTGCGGTATATAGTTGTTGCGCTTAAGGGACGTTTATTTATGATAAAATTAACTCAAAACTGGTTCTTGGTACTTATCTTTGGGCAACTGCAAGATTTATATTTGGGACCATTAAAATTTAAAAAGAGTTTTAAACAAAGTCCAGTATAAATTTTTTCATCACATCAAATAATCAAGATACAACATCTGCCAATTTTCTATTTCTTATTAAGATCTAGAGATTTTACATCCTTTAAGGCCTCATGCATTGCTGCCGCAGACGCTTGGAACTGTATTTCTTCTTCTTCGCTCAATCGTAGATTAATAATACTTTCGACGCCACTGTTACCTAACACGCATGGCAAGGACAAAAACATTTCTTCGTCGATTCCATGAAGTCCCTAAAACATAATGAGGTGTCAAAAGAGGAAAAATTTAAAAAATGCGTTTATAATTTAATTAAAATCTTCTTGGTGTAATATTTAATGAATATGAGGTCCAGTCTGTAAAATTTGAAGATATTTAAAAATTTGATTTTTAGCTGCCCGTTAATTTCAGTTTTAAACTGACATATATGAAGTTTCTATCTCTTGGTTTATTAGAAGTTGCTATGGGAATTTTAGGCTAGGAACTTCAACGTCCTGTCCTTAGACAAGAAAAGAGAGAGGATACGTAACAAGTATATCGAGCACTTCTAGTATTCTGTGCCGATTATCGAGTGACCGCCATTATTTTGGTGCCAAGCATTTCAGCGACACCACAGCTTTTTATCCGTGTTTATTAGTGATTTTTGAAATAAACGACATTTGATAATTAGTTTGTTACAATGGTTAATTGTGTTGCATATCAGTGTAAAAGTCGTAGCGACAAGAATTAATCAAATATTACGTTTCACAGGTAAATAATAAACATCAGTCATTTATACTTTATATATTTTCTTATATTTTTCATTTTATTTGGTTATAAATACAACTTGGTATTTATATATTGTACATGCCTCACTCTAGACTTCCAGTATAATAAATGTTACCTGGCAAATTTGTTTATTTTATGCTTTTAATTCATGTTTGACCAATTAATAATATTAAAATTGCCAAACACGCAATTTTTTCCAGTGGCGTGTTGTACAATTCTAACTATTTACCCTTATTATATTTAAATTTACTTTTGACATTTGTCTATAGTTTTTAAACGCTTTTTATTGAATTATAGCAATGATTATTTGTTGTTTTATTTAAGATTTCCTGTGGATCCAGCAAAAAATCTTTGGATTCAGGCAACGAAAATGTTCCTTCCAAGATCATCCCACGAAAGTTTTTGAAAGACTTTTAAAAAGATTTCGTGAAACTGGCACTGTTGCTTATCAAAAGCGTACCATAAAATAATATGCCCACAACAGACGACGAAACTAACCGACAAAATGTTCTTCTGTCCATCATCGAAAATCCTAAGACAAGCTCAAGAATTGTGGCAAAATAATTAGATTTAGGCCAAACAAGTTTTAGAAAACTTCTTAAAAACCATTTTTAAAATTCAGTCGCATCAAAATTTGTGTGAAACAGATTTTAAACGCAGGTTAGAATTATGTTTATGGTTTTTGAAAAATACAAAAGAACATGATACTATTTACTGAAAAATCTACTTTCCATATTACCGGATTTGTGAATAGACATAATTTTCATTATTACAACACCGAAAATAAACATGAATTTCGAACTGTAGATCGACAAAATCGATGGTCGTTAAACGTGTATGGTGGAAAAACAGGAAGACAGTTGGTGGGGCTCTACTGTTTTGATGGTCATTTAAATGGAATAAAATTTTTAAAATTGTTGAAGAAAAATTTATGGAATCTTCTAGAGCAGTGTTTCTTAAACTTTTTTGGTGCCGAAACCTTTTTGAAAAGCGAAATATTTGACGGAGCCCTAATACATTTCTAAACAAAAAAATATCCTCTAGCCAGGTCCCTCTCTTTTGTGGCGATAGTACTGCTTCTTCTTTTTTGATTATGACTATTATTTTCTTCGCGGAGCCCCCACAAAATCTTCGCGGAGCCCCAGGGCTCCGCGGAGCACACTTTGAGTCATACTGTTCTAGAGCATATTACTTTTTTTAAAAATTGTTTAAATAAAAGTTGTTTGTAATATAATTCTCTATAATTTTTATGCCATACATAATTTCTCTAAAATGGACCGTATTCGAGATATTTGAGAAAATGTGTAAATTTCGAATTTTGAAGAAAACTCAAAAACGGATAAAGGAAAAAACATTAAATTTTAAACTTAAGTTTTATTTCGGCCTGAATGTGTAGCACTCCAGAATACAAGGGCACAATATCTAGGAGGATATCAAATAGAAGAGGGAGATTTACCTAACTTGAAGCCACTTCAAATCCTACACTTCCTTGAGAAAATAGGATTGGAAGGGTCGTTATAGGCATGGAGACATTTCCTTGGTGCATTGGCGATAGAAGGGGACACAATAGATCTTTTAGGTGGCAGTGTATTAACACCCCATTTTCAACATAACATAACATGGTTCGTTATTGGATTTAATGTGTGCTGTATTAACAGAAATTCAATTTCTGATATGATATCCAGAATATAAATCGCCATGCGTTACCGTCTCGATGATGGTGGGTGAGGTTTTCCGGGTGTTCCTCGCCTGTAAGTCAAATAGCGCCATAAATCATCTTTAAGTCGCCCCGGAGCGCCACGGCAAATAATAATAATAGGCGTCCCTTCCGCAACACAAGCCTCTCAGTCGGCTTCAGGGGTTGAAATTCACTCGTAAGGTTGTGTGGAATTGTCATTACATTAGGTTAAAACACGTAATGATTGTCACAAGCCTTGATTTTTAAAACCATTCCACATCGCGTGCCGCACATTTACAAAAATCATGACGCCATTATACGGCAAGTGTTGCACATTCGAATTGTTATTCTAATTCAGCTTCGCAGACAACGTGTTAAGCCTGTCCATATAAGGATATGTGATCTATTTATCCATGCCCATATAAAAATATTTGTCTATTATTACCTTAAGCCTGTCCTTAGAAAACTATTTGATTCCTTTATTCCTTAAGGAGGTCCTTTCGGCTCCAATGTTAAATAAAAAATATTAGATTATGACTAAAATTAATTTTTTTTCTAATAGTTGAAGTTCTTATTTATCTAATAGTGAACTTTTAACTATACCTTACCGTGCAAATTTTTGAGAAAAAAAAAATTAAAAATGTATTTGTACAGTGTCTTACGAGAAAGTAAGACCTCAACAGAAATGCTCGAATTATTTATTGATTAGATGGAGTAGAAAAAAAACTAAAAATAAGATTTTTGAAATATTTAGGTTTTGTTTTTTACAATAAAATATATAGGTTACCGTGGAATTTATTGAGAAATCAATATTAAAAAATCACAAAAAAATTTTAAGTTACCTAGCTTAAAATGGAATCAAAACATTTGGCAACGTTGCGTAGCGCGCGAACTTCAGACCATTGAATACATTCAATGTAAACTTTAACGCAATTGTGTTTTTCATTTATATTTATTAATTTTTATTTATTTTTACCAAATTTTTTATTTTATAATTGAAAATATCACAATAAATGAAAAATATCAGCTTATTAGAGTACTATCTAATTATTTATTTATTAATCATAATGAAAAATACTTACACATTATTTATTATAATTTTTTTATTATTTAAATAAAATTACGACACAAATGAGTAAATTGAAGACAATTTTTTTTATGAATAGTGTAAATTTAATTATCTAGTCATAATCCAATATTTTTTATTTAACATTGGTGGCGAAAGGACCTCCTTTTAAGTCTCACATATCAAAATATTTAGTTTCTTTACCACTTAAGGTTACCCATATAAAAATTGGTTGGACCATTTAAACACGCAAGTCTATCCAAATAAAAATATGTTTTCCCTTTGTCCTGGACGCCTGCGCATACAAAAATATTTGCCCCTTTACCCCTTAATCTTGTCTGTATAAATATATTTAAGCCTGCCCATATACAAATATTATTTCGGTAATTTACCTTTTTAATCCTATTAAATTCAGATACGGGTTTATATTCTGGTGTTTCATTAAAGTGGTACAAAAAGTATCGCTACTTTCCATTCTATTATGTTGTTCGCGTAAGACCCACATTTATTTTATAATAAAACTATTATTTTCACTATCGCACTTAATTTACAATAAATAGGTGAGTACTGAATTGAAAACTGAATAAATAAAATATTTTAAATGACTTAAAAAATTGGAAATGATTTATTGGACAAGGTGAGAGAACTAAAGAAAAAATAATAACCTATCGGCATTCATAGTTGACAAGCACGGCTACCCATATTATTATGAAATCAATATGAATACCTACCCTTGCTAAAGTACATAAAATATGCATTTAAATTTAACAACAACAATAATAGGTATTTATTTAAAACTCTAAAATTTTGAAAATCAATATGTTCCTAAGTTTTTCTACACCCACATAGATATTGGCTTATCTACGCACAGATTACAAAACGAAAAAGTATGCTATTGCCTTCAACTAAACGAATATATTTCATATCCATTCTAGGTAGTGAGAACACTGCAAAAAAATGAAATCCACCTTTTACCGTTTATATTTTGATCAACCTACTGCTATTATTTTTAAAATTTTAAATAAGTTACAATTCTGTCAAACTAATTGTCAGTATATTTTTTAGTTATTGAGATTAAACATAAATTAAAATGGGTCATTCTTGTGTAGAATCGATAAATAATAGCATTTCTGTTTTTATTTCGTGTATAATTATAAATAATTTGTTAATTTAAATAAAACTATGAGGGGGGGTGGGTGGCTCAGTGGTAGAGTCTCTGCCTGTGGATCCAAGGGTCCCAGGTTCGAATCCCACCGTTAGCCGGGATTTTTTATTTAATTTAATTATTTAAAATTAATTCTGATGCCTTGATAGGATTCCTCACTCGACCATTCACTGTTGGATTCTAATTAACAGTGCTGTTCCTAAAGTGGCGCAAGGAAACAGTAACATGGCCTGTATGTAAGGGCGTAGGAGTATTAGAGTCACATATTTTGAAATCAAAGTACGTGATTAGAGTACTAATACTCCTGCACTATGGAGTATTAGACTACTAGTACAATCCATAACCTACATAGAACCCTAGGCTAATGACCTTAGATGTTGAAGCCGTACACCAAAGAAAAAAAAAAAGAAAAAACTATGAAGTGAATTTAATTACGAATATTAAAGCAACAAAAATAAAAGATTAGGTAATCCTATGGTCAGCGTTCTGGCCTTCCACGCGGAAGATTGGAGTTCGATTCTCGGTTAGGGAAAAATAAAATGAACTCAGACAATTGAGCACTCTGCCTACGGCGTCTTCGTGCGATATGGCCATCATATCCACTCTTGTTGCACAAACTACTATTTATTATCAAGTATATATGACCCTAGTATTTTCTACAACAGCCTTTTTAAGACGCCTTTGACGAACGCTCTAATATTGCGAGGACGGTAGCAAAATAGGTATAACTCCTATAGTCAAAATTTAATCTGTACCTACGTGTGCGATATAAGATGGAGGAGTCAGTGACACTTTTAGGTGCGTTGTTTGCGCAAGGCAAATGTAAAATTAAGTACATCTTTTTCGTTCATTCTTACCATGTACAACATGGAAATATACCTACCGATTAACCAGAAAAAATTATGTTATTGATTTGTGTAATTATTTTTAAAATATGTTAAAATTTGCGAAAAATAAATATTTATCAAAATAGGCATACCTACCTATTTTTGACGTTTAAACATTTTTAAATAATTTGACGTTTAAATATTATTAAATAATTTGACATTTAAGAGCGATACCCACATACTTTGATTTTCTTTTACTATACGGAGAATGGTCGCACTGCGCAGCTTTCTGAGTGCCTTTTAAAAGGAGATAGAAAACTCCGCCATTTTGATCCCTTATTACGTGTTGCCTACATCTTGGCGCAATATTTTTAATAGGTGCGTTTATATCATCCGCTTCTGCTTCGTAATTGTCGGTTTTCTTGTTTTAATCTGACAGGTTAAAACGACTAAACCGACAATTCCTGAAGCAGAAGCGGATGATTAAAACGCACCTCATATTTTGCTTGCTGCTGTCAGTGTCAGTGAATATTATTTTTGGAGTCACAGTTTATTGCTAAAGAATCAGTTAGCTCACTCAGACCAGTTGAAAGTTCCAAAATAACATCCACTCCAGGGATACAAATTCAGGATACGCAGAAGACTGCTGTTTTATTACAGGCGGTTGTCATATATTGTATTATCCGAGTTGTGCGGTGTATAAACTGGAACATTGAGATCAAAAGTGCCGACGCAGAGTGAGCGATCTGATTCTTTAGCTATAAACTGTGGCATAGGAATCAAAATGGCCGCGCCCTATGTTGGGCGTGTCGGACCTCTCTCTTGCACCGTATAGTAATCAAAGTATGTGGCGATACCAATATAGAAAAAAATATCTGTGCTTTCACGGTCGACAGGCATGGCCAAGCATTATTCTGATTTTACTATAAGGAATGCGTAAAATAAAGGCCAATTTACACGTATACAGTAACTGGTGCCAGTCTCACTAGTATGCCAATTCTTGGCTAGCAAAGCGCTGGACTCACGTCGTTTACACGAGTCCAATCAGTCGCGAGTTTCCGTCGATTTCTCAATTTTATGGACTTCTAAATAATATGTATTTCTAATACTATTACTTTTATTTAATATTTCTTCAATCGTAAGACCTTCAATATCTATATCTCATTTTGAATTAGTTATAGAGCTGATGTTGCTCGTTTCTTCGTTTCTCCTGTGGCGGCTCGTGGGCACTAGCGGCAGTGGGGCACACACTGGAAAGGAATCTCGGGATTCGATTTTCCCTTAGGAAAACAAGTTCTCCGCTTAATGAGAATTAAATATATTTCAAAAATTAAATATTACAAAATTGAAGAATAACTGCTAGGTACCGCTGCAGTTGTATACTACTTTTTCTAGTTGAAGTTCATTCTTTTGGATTTTTGGCTAGCAAAGTGATCGATGACCAGATTATTAAAATTTGGAATGGAACGGATAAGTTTTTTTTCGATGGATAACATGGCTAACGCGCACAATCTATCTTGGCACATAGTGTTCCTTAAAAATGTTTTAATACGTTTTAGTGTCGAAAAACATCTTTCACTCTCCACTGTGGTCATGGGAATTGTACACAGGATAGTTAGCAGCTCCACAGATTCCGAAAATGTAATTGTCAAATTGTTCTCAAAAAACATTTGTAATAACAATACGGCCCGATTATGTTGCACAAAGTCATCTCGGGTGTAAAGTATGGACAGTTCGTTTTTGAATTTTAAGCTGTTTACGTTTGGAAATAAACAACACACAGTTTTAACGTCCTCATTTGAAAAACAACCTCGGTAGTCTTTAAATTTTTCACTATCAAATAAACTTGCAATTGTTAGGTGGGTAGTAAAACTAAAACGTTCATTTACCTGCACTACTATTGTATCACAAATTTCCTTACATATCCTTAAATTATGAATGGGGTCCTCCTTTTCAACAAACCGTCTCTTCTTGCTTGTACTTGGACCTGATTGGGTGTTGTCGTTTAAGTTTAGTTCTTGTGGGTCTTGTTGTGATTGCCATTCTTCATAAATTAGCGTGTTTATATCATTTCTAATATTTTGAATAGCTGCTGTAAAATTTGATATGTTTATCTTAACCTTGAGAGCATCGAGCTGTCTAATCTGCAGTTGATCAAAAAGTATATCGCAAATTGGCATTATTTTGCTGAAGAAAAATAACCAGAAACTAAAATCTGTCTTTCAAAATTTATCAACCCTTTAATCTGATTAATAGTTTTTTTATCGAATTCTGTGTTCATAATTTCTTCGAGACATTTAATCAAAGCCTCTTTATAAACATAAATATTATTGACACATTTCGATGTAAAATTTCATCGTGTAGGAGCATTTTAAAGCATACGACTCTGAAGAAAAGGTGTTTGGCAATTTAAAATCTCCCAGCGAAATATTTTTCTTTTATATTTTCAAATTAGAAAAAATATTTATATCTCTATTTGATAGTTTGTCAACTAAGCCTGGAATTTCCAACGCATACCTTCTTGAGATGTGAGCAAAATAGAATTTGGTCATCCTTGCCAACAATTTGCGAACATGTACACCAATAAATTATTTATAAGACTCAGAATTTTTTATACTCTTAAATATGCAAACAGAGATTTGAAAAAGTCAGACAAAACCAAAAGAAAAATTAAAATTTTGTCCCATTTATAAATATTATTGATTTTTTTTCATCATATATTTGACTGCTTTATAAAAAAAAGTTATTTTTCTTTCTGGTTTTATTAGTTTTATTTCTTAACTATTCCAATGGTCCAACTAATGTTTTTTCGTAATCACAATAAATAAATTATTATCATGGTCCAACAAACGCGCACCTTAAGCCGAAACCGGCATCGCCTTTGCGAGGGAGCCAGTAAAGATGCGGCTGCATATATTCTTATCTGGTCTAGGTAATCTGTGCCATGGGTACAGCACGTCACGATGAGGACAGCGCCCAGCTTGTGACGTATAATCCATCGCATGTGTTCATCTCTTGCCAAGCGATATTGTCGTTGTCCTTATTTTTCGCGTCATAATGAGAGAGAAAACAACAGAGGCACACATTTACTGTGCCCTGTGCCCGCCCATCTTCCACTTAATTTCGGAATTCTCGGAACGTCGGTCAACGCCCGGTCGTCCAGTGTCGTGCCAACGCGGTTTGTGCTGAATATTAGATAAAATAATAATAGGCATTGAGTAAAATATAAAAATATAAAATATGTAAGTTATTTTTTTTTTTTTTTTTTTTTTTTTTTTTTTTTTTTTTTGGTTTAATATACTAGGGCACGTGCCCAATTGCCCTTACGGGCAAACCGCCAGTGCGTTTCTCTATGCGTCACATCGGATATTCCATAAGCTTTCTTGTTCACTATGTAGAACAAGCTTAAACGTTTAATCTTTACTGAATTTTCGGGTTATTTTATCAAAGAAAAAAAAAACAACTCAATAAATTCTATGCCCAACCTTCGTGGTGTGCTAGCGACTATGGTCGACCTTTTCAGACGTTGTCTTCAACACTGGAGTCACTGGAGCTGGTGTTACCATGTACGGGGGTAGAAGCTGCTGGCAAGAAAAATATACCCACTCTCTATTTGCTCCAGTGCTGGACTGGCACAAAAAAGTAGTCACACGGTGCCACCCACTAATACGCTAGTGTTGGAATGCCAGTGAGACTGGCGCCTACTACTGGATACGTGTAAATCGGCCTTAAGCCCCATAAGAAATGCATGGGATTTTAAGAACATTGATATTAAAGTAGTTAAGCTTAACCAAAAATTTTAAAAATCAATAGGGTTCTAAATTAGAAGCAATTATTCAAGTAAATCAAAACCGCCAATCGGATCTTCCTTTCTAGAGTTATCGTGGCCCGGCACACATACGCACAGACGACTAGATGCATTTTTTTACATTTTCGGTTTCACAATGATTGGAATCCTGAAGTCTTAAAAAGTAAAGTAAGAAAATTTTTTCGTCTGCACGAGTATTTGCCGGAAAATTAAATATTAAAACTATGTCGGGTCGGTATTGTAGTTGTCTCTCGCGCTTATATTTATTTATAGCATAGGTTCCCAACCTTTTTTTTTGGCTTACCACTTACATTTCGAAAAAAAACTTTCCCTAGAGTATTTTCCTGGAGGCGATAGTTGTTCCTCAATTTTCCTCCCTCCTAAATTTGGATAAAAAATGGCCCCTTAGCTCTTTTCATCGCATACCGGTGGGCGGTACGGCCCCCGTTGGGGATCACTGATTCATAGGAAAGTTTGTGGTTGAGAGACAAAGAGGCTTCGAATCCTACGCAGATTATGTGAATTTTTAATTTGCATGGTTCGTCATAGAATTTAATGTGTGCCGTATTAGCAGAAATGTAATTTCTGTTGATATAGCATGTAGATTACACATCGCCATGCGTTACCGTTTCGATGATGGTGAGTTAGGTTATCTGGGTTTTCGTCACCTATAAGTTAAATGGCACTATCAATCATGTTTAAGTCGCCCCGGAGCGCCACGGCAAATAATAAATGCCGCATTGAAGCTGTCGGCTTCAGGGGTTGCAATTCACTCGCAAGTGAGAGTATTATTATTATTATTTTTCTAGTAATTAATTTGAAGATATTCTTCCCTTTTGAACAAAATGGACGAAATTCTAATAATTTTATTATTACGAGACCCTTCATATATTTTAAAACCTCAATTTTTTTCAGAAAATAATAATTATATTTATTTTTAAATCGGTAAAAAGGCAACAAATAAAAACACAATTTGTACAATATTTATTACGAACATTTAAGTAAATTTTGTTTATTTCGAATTTTATAAAATTTGCAAAAATATAATCAGAAAATACATAAATACCTAGCAAAATATTTAAAAACTATATATTTTTTATACATCTATTAGGTTAAATATACTTTTTCTTTTATGTGTACATTTTTTAAAAAATATTACCAATATTCGAATAAAAATATAAATTTAAAAAATATATTATTCCGTCTTATACTAAATAAATATAACAAAAACTTAGTACAATACCGTTACGATTCACTGCATAAAATAAATTCAGTCTTAAATGTTTATAAAAACTGGTATAAAAAATAAAAAATAACACCCGTTATACTATCAACAATAATAATTATTTAAATTAATTAATTAATCATCGAAAACAAAAGAAATAGTTAACTGACTAACATTCATGCCAGGAAATTATTTTGTATACCAAATAAGATGATAAATTTGTTTATCTCCTAACATTTAGGTAATATAACTTTATCTTTTTATGGCAACTTTAACTAGGTATTTTTCTTTGAAATAACATTATTACTATTTTTTATTGCAGGTAGAGGCAACCTTTTAATCTTAGAAATAAAATGTTTATGACAGCTTTACTTAATAATAAACAAACTTGTTTAAATCAATAGAAAACATTGGAAGACGATGTTATGCAGTTTAAAAATCATCTATATATCTGTAATACTATTCGCTGCGTGCATAACGGCAGTGCCAACTAAAATATGTATTAAAGGGCAATTTTGCGTGCATTGACAGTATAATTTTAAATAGAATTTGTAATTAAAAAATGTATCTTTTGGTTTTAATAAAAGTATATTGATTTATGAAACAAGTGAAAAGATTAATTTATTATTATATATTTTTATTACATTAAATAAGGAAAAGTAAGTATATTTAATAAACAAATTATTAAAATATGCGTAGGTTATTAGGCAACAGTATTTACGAGAAAGTGTATGCAAAGTTGTCTAATGAAGACAAAATTTATTACCAAAAAATACTTGTAATATTGTAATATTTTAGAATGTAATTTATACTTGTTTTCTTCATTTTCAGTTTGAAAGAAAACATAGAATAAATTATTAAATAACTGTTTTCCAATCGGTCAGTCACAAAATTGTATTCCAGGTACTGACAATAATCAAAGGCAACAATGTACTTAAGGAATTTTTGAAGAAAATCGTAAAATAATAATAATTTAAGTATATAAAACCTTTTAGTTTTATGATATCTACTATTTTCAACCAGGTATTAGATACTCTTGTTACAAAAATAACGGTTTGTAATTACCACTCAGCGAATAAACAATCGGCCCAGATTAAAAAATCACTCTTAGACTAAATACGTCAGAATTTAATGTGTACAATTGTGCACACGGGACCTGAAAGGGTTACGCAATTTTTACTTAGAATCTCTACCCAATGAATTTATTTATTTCTACAACCTAGATGCAGAGTTGCCTACTTTTAATATTAAAAAAAAAAACTACCAATAGAGGTTAAAATACAAAGCACAACGGTCTAAATTAGTGAAAAATACAGCTATAAGAGTCCAAAATTATGTTGTAGACAAAAGGCATTTCTTTATAACCTTACTGCAACATACTTCATAGTGGTTACTCTGATGACGTCATATATAGCGTGGTAACGTAACACTTGTTATTGTCATATGTCAAATTGAATTTAAGTTGGGAATTTTATGAAATTTTATTGAAGATTTGAGAACGAGCCGTCTGGCCCGAACTAGAACATCAATTTTCTTTCTAGGCATCTCGACAGTCAATGTCGTGATGGTCTAGAAGGGCACAAATATTCCGGGTTCGATTCTCGACTGCGATTGCCTTTTTTTCAGATCTCCAAGTATTTCAACTGTGGGGTTAGGTGGTGGTCTTAATAATTCGTATAGGCATTTTTGAGATTGGTTTACGAATTTTTAAATTATTCAGCTTTATTAAATGTTATTTGTGATTTATTTATTTATTAATAAATAAACCCACAGGCTTTATCAGCCCAATTACAGGAGTATATAATATATTTAAAAATACAAAGTTTGAGAATACTTACTAAACTAAATTACATTCTAATTACCAATTTGATACCAATCTGCAACTCTCTAAATTGGTAAAATTTTAGAAAAAATATACTGATTGACACTTCTACACATTGTAGTTAAAGGACTGTAAAAGTGATGTTGTGAATTTGGCACTTGAATATGAAATGTTATATTTGACCTTGACGTAATACGTGGAATATGAAAATTAAATTGAGACAGCAGAGAAGATGAATCTATAGAATTATTAATTAATTTATAGATGAAATCAAATCTGCTATTTCTCTTCTTTTTCTCAGACTCACAAAACTGAATTCTTCTAACAATAAATTATAGTCATAGTGACGAATAGGATAACGGCCATGTTTTTTAAATTAAATAAATTTTAAAAATTTTCTTTGGACAGATTCTAATGCACTCTGATGTACTTTAAATGATTATTATTCCAAACACAACTGCAATACTCCAGTTTGCTACGAACTAGTGAAAAATAAACAAAGAAGATGGCTTCTAAAGATTTTTTACAGTTTCTAATAACAAAACCCAAGATTTTTGTTGCACTTTGTACAGTGTTTTCAATGTGTTCCGAAAAAGTCAGTTTTCTGTCAAATAAGATACCTAAATCTCTTTATTTATATATCCGGGGAATAACAAGATTATCTAATTGATAATCATATAAGAAAGTGTTTACTGGAAAAATACAGAACTTTTTATTTGTTAGTATTCAAAGATAGTTTATTTACGATACACCAGTTATGTAAGTTGACAAGGTCGTTTTGAAGAGCAATGAAATCTGAGGTATCCTTTATTTCCCTATAAATTTTCATATCGTCTGCAAACAAAATTTTCTTAGAGTTGATGCAATGACAGATGTCATTAATAAAAATAAATAATAATGGACCTAAATTCGAGCCCTGAGGAACCTCTGACGTTGACTCGAAATAAAAAGATTTGGCACTCTCGTAGTCAACATATAACTGTCGATGATTTAAAAAAGACTTTAACAGTGCATACTCTTTGAAACACTAAAGTTTCAGAAGTAATTGTTTGTGGGACACCTTATCAAACGCTTTACTAAAATTTGTGTATGCGACGTCAACTTGATTTCTACAGTCTAAAGAACTAGATATGTATTGCGTAAATGTACACAGATTTGACGCAGTACTTCTGAGCTTCACAAAACCATGTTGGTATTCCGTAATTGAATTTTTTACGTGGGAATATAATATATTATAAAATATATTTCAAAATTTTTGGAAAAAATAGATTAATGCGATTGGTCTGTAATTTGATATATCAGAAACTTTACCAGGTTTCAAAACGGGACAGATCCTAGATATTTTCCAAATGTCTGGATAGGCCTCTTCTTGTAGTATACGATTAAATATGTAAAAGAGTGGAACTGACAAAAAAACCTATATAATTTTTTACCAGTTTGGATAAAACATTATCAGGACCACAGGTTAACTTATTTTTTAATTTATCAACTGCGTTGATAATTTGATCTTGAGATATATAACTAATATTAAGGAAATCACTAAGATTATCAAGTATCTCATCATCAGACCCATCACTGAACACGCTACCAAAGTGCCTGGCAAAAGCATTCACAATAGATTGTGGAGTGGTTAGGGTTTCGTTACTGCATGAAATTTTCCGGGAATTCTTGTTTTATTTTGTTTGGATTAAATATATGACCAAAAACGTCGAGGAATTAGTTTAATGTTATTTTCTGAATTTTGAATGAATCTATTATAACAGCTAGTTATATCACGTTTTACAATTAGTCTTAGGTTTTTATAACGTAGATAAAAGAGAAGTTTATGTTTTTTATAGTTTTAGAAAGTGTTTTTTTTATTGAAACAAAAAAAAACCCTAACAGAAACAATTTTCTCTTCACAATTCTTCGCGCTTTGTGCATGCTCTATATATTTAAATGTGCATCCATGGAGGAAGGATAATTATGCACCTTACCACGTAACCATCGTGATTAGAAGGAGTTACATGCTTTGGTAACATATATGACGTCATGAAAGTAACCAAACCGTATAAAAAATGTCGAATCTTCTAAATTTGTCAGAAAAATTAAACAATGATTTTATTTTAAATGTTCAGATCGGTCTTAATTTCTTCTAAAATGTTGGCGGAATGTTGTAGAGCCGTCCTTTCTTCGTCAGTTAGATTTTGCTGTATGATTTTTGTCACTCCGTTTCGGCCTAGGACCGCTGGTAAAGATAAAAATACTTCCTTGTCGATGCCGTGATAGCCCTGAGGCAACAAAAAAAATTAAAATTAGCACAATGTAAGCATGCAAGCGTAAAATAAACATAAGTTGAATGTGTCATACTTACTCGTTTAAAAGAAAATAAAGGGTTTTGTCGAGAGAAGCATGAAGATAAAATATAAAGTAATTCAAAACAAAGAATTTTTTTTTACAAATATTGATCTCATGCTCCAGCTCTGACCTATATACAGTAATCTGTCAGATTTAAATGTTTGATACTGTGAAACCCGTTTTTGCATCAATATATCAATATTTTGTAGAGAAGTAAACGTGGCATGTCGTGTATAAAGTCATATTATTAATAAAAAAATATCTAATGTGTCCAAATTTCCATGTAAAGTTATCAACTATTTTGAGTATGGCCCAACTAATTTTTCATACAAATTTTACTGGAAACATTTTTTATACCTTCATTCTCAAAGAAAATTACTCGAAAATGTTTCCAATGCGGTCCATTTTAAAGAGATCATGTATAGAATACAAAATATAGCGAATGACATCACAAACAACTCGTATTCAAAGAATATTTTTCTCTAATTATAAATAACGGAATATACCTTAAACTAAAAAAAAGCACCTTATAAAGTACCCCTAGATGCCCCGAGTAAGTCTAAAATCTAATGATCTTCCGAAGAATGAATTAATGCTCTAATTTAAAATTAGGTGTTTCTTGATTCTCTCTATCCGATTTTAAGTTATCCTGGATATAAATGCACATATAGGCTTCATCGCGAAAATGGCAAAAACGCATTAAGGGGATCCAAAAACGTAAATAGTCGTCGAATAAGTCAATAAAAGAAAATTATTCCTATACTTTTCTTACTGGTCATAGAAAAGTGATTAATATAAACTTCTGGCAACCGCGACAAATCATTCTTACAAGATTCCTTAAAGTGTGGGAACACTTCCATGGATGCGTTCAATAACGCACTACTCAGTCTTTGTTTTCTTTCATTGAAATAAGAGGAACTGACAAACTGGATCAAAAGTATGCTTGGAAATCGAAACATCATTTCATCACCGCAGGGACTGAACTACCTATTGTGGATAACCTGCTAGATGAACTCTCCCAGTAAGGGATATACTTTCAATGTTATGTTCATTAGAATGATCCTGGGATGATAAGCTGGAGAGGTAAAATAGTACAATAATGTTTTATGATAAATAAACTATTTTAATCAGAAGGAATATTCTGTTTATTATCCTTTGAGTTAATCCAGTGAGCAATAACGTCAAGAACACTAAAGGAAAGGAACAAAAAAACAGGAGAGGTACAGAAAGCAGTTCTCAGGCAGTTAAGGAGTCCAGGAAGCAGCAATATAAAAAAGATAGAGAAGAAATAAGAATATTAAAATTTAAAATTTATAGGTTCCATACGTAGAACTCGGCTCGAAAGAGATTTTTCTTGGCAAGGAACTTTTGGTGTGGACAGCTTTTTTATAAGGCGTAAGTACGAGGAGGTGATCTTTCAAGTCCTGGATATGATCAACAGATAGTACAATAGGGAGCAAATGTCTTTTAACCTCCGAAAAAGTATTATCTTCCCTTCACCAGATTACTCCTTTAAGGTTATGCGGCAAAGCATGAGGGATCAGCACCGAACTGAACTGCTTGTCTTACCAACCCGTGATAAAGCTAGTCACCATGGACGGTGCGGGTATATGGTCGGTTCAACGAGCTGGAGAGGTTGTTTTGAATTTAGCAGCTTGCAACCATCGCCATCACTGGGGTAACGCTCACCGTCAGGAGCCATGGAGATTCTGCTGGATCTAACCCTATTTCACATTTTACTTGAAAGGGAGAACATGATGGTTTACTACATACTCTGGACAGTAGGTTTTCAATGCAAGGAAGAACTGCGATGAAAATAAAATGGGATATCGAGTGAAATTAATAATCACCCATTGCCATTCCCATTTCAGACAAAGACGAATGAAGTAAGGGGGACATTTTTTTCTGACGGGCTTCAAAACAAAAAAAAAAGAATATAGAAGCGGGAGTTTTCGACAGAAAGCTAAGAGGTGACATATCAATAAGTCTAGGCCTTTTTGTCTCGATCTTTAAAGCTAAATTGATCGCTATAGAAGTGGGTGTGAGAGAGATATTTTTTGACAGCACTTAATACTCTGAGCTCCGAATCAATTCAAAGCTGAGTTTAAACAGTATAATTACCTCGAAATCTGGAACGAAGTGACATTGAAGAGGTTGAAGATTTTTTTTCTATGCTCGAAGTAACTGGATCAAACTGTGACTGGAATTTCTCCTATGAGTAATATGGATTTTGTAGCTCATTTTGTGTTAACCCATAGTTGATACGTTAAATGGCAAATGAACGCATTCAAAAGTTTATAGGCCTATTGTGAGTAAGGATTTGTTTTTATAACTGGAACCAGCATTTTCATAACACTAACTGTTTAATAATATTGTAGTTCCTTTTATCTCTAGTTGTAATTTTTATATTTTTTAATTTAAAGTTAGGTACACTTACCTATGTATTAATTTTAAGTAGATATTTTTTAACTATTTTTGTGAAAGTATTATTAGCTCATTATGCTAACTTAAGATTATCTCTAATGTAGTAGGTAGTGAACATTTAGTTATATTTTAATCATTTTGCTAATTACCAATTTTGTAAATGGTTTATTTTCTAATAAAGTTTATTTTAATATTTAGTTACATTTTAATCATTTAGGTAAGAAATTCATCAATTTTTAGTTTTAAAAAATCAGTAATAAATTTTGTTTTTTTTTTTTTAATACTTCATAGGAATCTTCCCAAAAATCAATAGTGAATTTTCTACAAAACCTTCTTCAGAATCAGCATAATAATTAGGCGTCTTTCCATTCTTGTAAGGCTTTTTAGGAACTGCTACCCATAATCGATGTAGAAGGACCCACAATCGTATAAATTCAATACAATTGCTTATTGAAGTTTTGAAAGGAATTGTTATTAAAAAAAGTAAAAACTAAGTAATAATTATGAGATATCAAAGGGATGAAAGCAATAACAGAACTAAAAAAATATAAAATGTCAGAACTGACAATAATTGTCAGCTAATTGAATTAGCTAATGCCACATATTTTGATTACAATTCGGTGCAAGAGAGAGGTCCGACACGCCCACATACTTTGATTACTATACGAGGCAAGAGAGAGGTCCGACACGCCCAACATAGAGCGCGGCCATTTTGAACCCTGTGACACAGTTTACAGCTAAAGAATCAGATCGCTCACTCTGCGTCGGCACTTTTGATCTCAATGTTCCAGTTTATACACTGTGCAACTCGGATAATACAATATATGACAACCGCCTATAATAAAACAGCAGTCTTCTGCGTATCCTGAATTTGTATCCCTGGAGTGGATGTTATTTTGGAACTTTCAACTGGTCCGAGTGAGCTAACTGATTCTTTAGCAATAAACTGTGACTTCAAAAATAATATTCACTGACACTTACAGCAGCAAGCAAAATATCAGGTGCGTTTTAATCATCCGCTTCTGCTTCCAGAATTGTCGGTTTAGTCGTTTTAACCTGTCAGATTAAAACAAGAAAACCGACTATTCCGAAGCAGAATTGGATGATTAAAACGCATCTATTAAAAATATTGCGCCAAGATGTAGGGAACACGTAATAAGGCATCAAAATGGCGGAGTTTTAAAAGGCACTCAGAAAGCTGCGCAGTGCGACCATTCTCCGTATAGTAAGAGAAAATCAAAGTATGTGGCTAATACTAAAAAGTGATGTGTGAAACTGGCTGCAATCTGACAAATCAAAAGTGTACAGAATTGCCAACTTAAATTCAAATCACTGCTCCTAGAATATTGATGGGGTTGCAAATAAAAAAGAGACGACATAAGAACTTGTTCCTCTTCTAAACTTAACAAATCGGACGTATATGATGTTCTACTCGCATTTTCTTAATCCGTAAAAGTATCTCATCATTGAATAATTTTAGACAAATTTTACTAGAATTTAATTCAAAAATCTAAACGAAACAACACCACAATCCTTTTTTAAATGTCTTATATAGAATCAAATTGATACTTTTTTTAAAGCATTTTTCTATTCTTCTTTACATCTTGAGGCCGCCTTGGATTTCCGCCATAAGAGCGGCTGAGAATTTTAATGAGCACCTTTCGTTGGGCGCCAACTTTTGAAGCACAATCTTTTCGACGCCGTTACTGCCTAGTACTGCCGGTAGGGATAGGAACACTTCGTACTCTAAGTTGTGCACGCCCTGGGAAAGGATAAAACGGGGTAAGTATGAGGGAAGAAACGCTTATATTGGCCCTAATATGGTATCTAAAAGAGGGATAAGTAATATTGTAATCAATAAGTAAGTCTTTTATTCCGTGTGATATTTTGTTTAGTACAAATGTTGTCAACGTGTCATTTATATGTTTAAGTGAACCCATGTACAATAGGTACCTACTTACTTATTTGAAATATAGGAAATAAGCATGCCAACTCTTTTTTATTTTGCTACATAAAGGATTAAAGAAAAAGTCGTTAACTATGTAAACTTAGCCAAGTCCACGGTAAAAATATAAGGTAAACCAACTCCCACTTAAAAAAGAAAACGTCCCTAAATTTGATTACGGATTCAAGTAAAAATTGAGTTCATTCATTGAAGATTATTGTGATATTCATTTATTAAAATACTTTGCAGAATCATGTTTTTAAACAATTTCATTACTTCATTAGTTAATAATGCATATTATTGGTGATTTCGGGAACAATCGGGTATTCTATAATCTATTAATGGAGATTGTCACTGTTTAATAGTGGCAACACTGAAATACTGAACGGCAAAAAAACGGCGGTTCATTTTTAACCTGTTAGGGGTGCAATAATGAACTTTAAACAATATCGTAGGCTGAATGTAAAAACTAGGTAACTTATTTTTGTTGTTTCAAGAAAATCAATAAAGTATTATTGGTGACATATTAGAATATGTCTGGAGAAAGCTTATTTAAAAAAAGAAGGGCAGATTTATTTATAAAAATAGAATTTTGTTAAATTTACAACCTAGTAATAATGTTGTTTTGGTCCCTATTATCCATTTTAAATCAGCATAAAATAATTAAATCACAATACACGAAAAGAGTAACCCACATTCTTGATAACTTAATAACTTTAACAAGCGATATAAACAGATGTCGTTGAGAATAAATTAATATGCTTTTACATGAAGTTATGCATATGCAACTAACAATTCAAGAAAGTAATTTTAGTTGCCTAGATGTCAATAATTTTTTACTAAAACACAATTTTATAAATAATCTAGGCAAAATTAGAAAAAATATTCCACGTTACGATATGCCGTTTTAGGTAACTCGTTCATGTTGCGGGACCTTGCTCTGCTCAACCCGCAATTATTCACTCATTACATAAAATAAGGCATTTCGTAACTGGTTTCATTAATAGCTATTATTGTGTAAATTATTGTTAAAAAAAAACAGATAAAGTAGGTGAATCATACCGTAAAATGAGGTTACTTTGACCCTTAAGGGGTTATTTTGCCCCAGAGGTAGTATTCTCGAGTCACGAATATAGATTCGCATGCGAGATTTATGATTTGTCTCACTTGGTTTTCATTCAACAAAGTGAGACACATTGTAAAACACGTATGCGAATGTCGGTATTCGTGATTCGAGAATACTACCCCAGACCCCAGATAAAGATTGAAAATTTAAATCTTTGGGCACGTTCTGTTTGCAACCGAAACCGGTTTATTGCTGGTTGCCTATGAGATTACAACTACAATCTCAGGATTTAGTTTTAACATATAAAGAAGCTCATAACTTCAACCAAAGCAACAAGGTCTAATTGTCACCTGTTTTTGGCTCCTAAAAATCTGTGTGTGGAATTACTTAGTTATCAATCATAATCAAGTAAGTATTTGCAAAATAGTTTTATAGTGTATTCTTATTGTTACACTGTTGAAATTTCTAACAATACAATGATGTTTTTTAATAAAATATATTTTCAATAACACGTGTTGTTTATAAAGGTTTCTGTGGTTACTTTGCTCCAAATTTTTTGTGGAGCAAAGTAACTTCACATTTGTTGGAAATATTTGTTTTTTATTTCTTGTAGACATGCCAAGAAACTACAAAAGAAAATTGGGTTCAAGGACGTATAGCGATTATTCAAATGAAACATTGCAGGAATGTTTGACGAAAATTAAAAGTGGACGAATATCGCATAGAAAAGCAGCGGAAAAATACAAGATTCCCAGGAAAACAGACCAGGCAAACAAACTGTATTTAGTAGTTATGGTGAAAATGAATTCACAAACTGCATAATATCAATGGCAGAGTTTGGATTTCCAGTATATTTAACAGAACGCCGTGTCTAGGTACACGCTAAAGTGTACACAAATCAAAAAATTATATACACGCGAAACGTCATATTGCTGTGATGGGAGGTGTTTGTGTGAATGCATGTTGTTTGTTTTCATTTACGCCGTGACTAGCAGCTAGCAGTAGTATTTTATAAACCTTAGGACGAGAATATACCGAGATGTTTTATTAATAACTTGGGCCAATAATTAGAAGATGTTCCTGTGGAACATATTTGGAATTTCGATGAGACTAATTTGACGGATGATCCTGGTAAAAAAAGTAATTGTCAAAAAAGGGTGTAAGTACCCTGAGACCATTCGTAATGCTTCCAAAACTTCAATTTCTGTAATGTTTTGCAGAAGTGCTTCTGGGGAACTCCTTCCTCCGTAGTTTACAGAGCAAGTCATATGTGGACAACATGGACGGAGAACGGCCCAAAGGGATGTCGATATAATGCTACCAAAAGTGGGTGGTTTGATGCGGCCATATTCACTGATTAGCTTGAATATGTCAAATTGTGCCAAGATCACGGGGGTTTATAGCATATGCGCATTTTGTCAACAAGTTACTGCGCATCGAAACTGGCGTACGTCCGTTTTACAATAACACAATTATATATAAAATATAAAGAAAACAGAATAATTACAAAATATCTCAATAAAAATGTGTTATTAACTTAGGAAAAGTAATAGTTTCACATTTTTTTTAATTTATCAATCGTAAAATTGAAAAAATATGAATTTATTCAATTATTTGTGCAATGTAAACCTGGCTTTGGATAACAAAACCCAAATCTCGTTAATGCTCGAGTCGACTCGATAAACGAAACCCGAATGATACAAAATACAATATGGCTGTCGATGTAAACAATTCTAAGTGAGTTTTACTTTTATTTAATACAGTTTTAGGCATAAATTTAGTAATAATTTACTGTAAGTAAACTTATTTTGATACTTTTGCATGTATATGTCCTATAAATGTATATATTTGATTGTAATAGTAAATTGTTCTGGCCCATTTACACTGTTTTAGAAAAAACATTTTCATTTTATTGTCAACTGAAAAAAGGATTATTATTCGTATTCGTAATTGTGTTATCCCAAATATTGAAATCTTTAACAAAGTTTTAATTCTGATATTCATTTTGATAATTATCCTAGATATGCCAATTTAATATTATAACCAAACTTTTTAATCTTTATAAATCTAAAGTATTTTCATTACATAAAGCAATAAAATCTTAATTAGACGTTATATAAATTAGAAGTAGTAAATTAAAAATTAGTTAAATCGCTGCAATGCAAAAGTAATTAGTCACATACAATCAAAATCATGTGCTTTGGAAAGTTTTTCGCTTTCAACAATTTTATTGTTTTTTTTTCTTTTTGTTTCAGGATTCATGGATGGAACTCTTGTTTTATTTCGCACGATTAAAGAAAAATTTTGTTCGTTTTGTGTTATTTAAAATAGTTGTTTATGCAGAAAATATATATTATGTTTATTGTTGTAACCAATAAAGATTCAACAAATAATATTTAGTTATTATACAATTTTGTATTATTTATTTAGACCATTAAAAATAGCATGGAGACAGGTTTTGTCAGAATGGAAGGATAAGGAGGAAGGAATGTACAATACCAATATCCAATGGAATCAAGCAAATTAAACTCAAGCCATTGATACAATAAAATATTGGTTGGTTAAGGCCAAAGAAAGAATTTGTAATAAAAATAAGAATAAGTATGAATTGAAGACCTAAGTGGATAAAGGTGTCATGTCACAAAAAAATTATTTCGAGCAAAACAAGTTTAAAGTTTTACAATTGCATTATGATATATGGCTCATGACACCTTGCTATCTGATGAATAGCCGTTATTTATCAAAATTGCAAATCAGAACTATCACGAACAAAAAATATAGTATATTTCAAGTATATTAAGCAACAAAAATATTTTTTTAAAAAAAATGTGACATGACACCTTTATCCACTTATGTCTAATATATGCTTAGCATATGCTATATTTAAATACTTAGCATATACTTAGAACGTACTATCAAATTAAAGTAGATACCTATTGCATTCTGTACATGAAGTACATTCTCAGTATCTACATAGCACGTATAAACAACGTCACGTAACATATGCTTAGTATATTCTGAGAATGTACTAAATACAAATAAAGTATATTCTCAGCATGTGTATTCTTAAAAGGTATATACTAAGAATATGCTAAGAATGTATAATTGTTATCTGGGCAATACTGATAAAATATGTAAATTTAAGCTAATTTGAATATGTAGCTTAAATAGCAAAATCTTTTGTGTTTTTCTTCCAATTTATTTGAAACAGTTTCTAAACCTCATGCTAAAATTGGAGCAAAGTAAACTCATTTTACGGTATTTAAAAAATCTCAATATAAATAAAGCGATTTTATAAAATTCTGCAAATAAATGTAGAGCAGGTATCATCACATTCAATTTAATTTATGCAGGTAGACACAAATTCTCATATTAAAAAAAAATCTTGCAAGTTGCAAGAACTGAAAAAACTAAAATATTATTATATTCTAACAAAAGCTTTACTGGTTGCCTACGTTCAAGTGTAATTCTCGAGCAAGATAGTGGTGGCAATTATGTGCAATTAAGCATTCCAAACAAAATGGGTGAGAAGGGTAAGTATATCTAACGGATTGCGACATACCATCTATTCTATCTACCAGACGTGAAATCATGAATAATGGATTAAATATAAATATTTTGTCGAACACAATGAAAATGTTATTAAACATTATTATACATTTTTCATAAATTGGCGACAACTATTTCGAATAAAAATAGTGTCCAAGAAGAAAGACTATGTCGCAATCCCCTTAGATATACAAGCCCTTCCCACCGGCAGCCGGTGAATGACATTTTACAGGTGTTTCAACTCTTTTTAAAATATGGCACCAATAACAGCATAGTATGTAAAAAATCACCTAGATGTCGGTAGAAGATGAAGTACATCAAATGAAAACAAATAATGACTGCGAACTGTCACAAAAATTCAGTTAATTTTATCTTAATCGAGTAAAAAATACGTCTGTATCCAATTTTTTTTTAAATAATGGTAATTTATTAATGTCTACTAATAATATTCTATATAACAAACGATATGGAAAGTGAAAATGAGACAAAAAATACTATACCACATACCACCCATACATTTCATCAAAACAAAGTGAGAATATTACTATTTTTCATCATTTTTAGTGTACAAGACAGCAATAATTAAATAATAAAAATAGTGTGTATTCTTTCGTACAAAATTGTAAATATTGTTGAAATGGGTTTTGAAAAAATAAGTGTTAGTGCCATTTTGATGTTATGTTTACAGAAGAGTAGGTATAAAATTATAACTGCCACATTTTAGATAATTAATAAACACATTCCAAAGATACATGCTTATTTTGTTACCAGTCCTAAACAATTTCACATGGATGGATCTCCTAATTGTAATAAAATGTGGTTCTTACAAGGCAAATTGATGAAAAGGGTAGGTACAAAAATGATCTGTAAACCTTAATTACCTATATGAATAAGTGTTGTAATAAACTTTTTATTAAATATAAACGCAGAGGATTGATTTCAATAGATTCATTAACTTATACAACTTTAATTATTTACAAAATAAATCAAAGGTGTGTAGGTGTAACTACACCCAGATTGATAAAGAAAACCGAAGGAAAGGTAGGTCTTTTCAAGTGTGGAAATTTTATTAGTATCCGCCAAGAGCTTGCATTATAAATGTAAAAAAAGAACTAATTATCAATCATTTTATTCTTGGTTACATTTATAATATACGGATGATGTCTTAACAGTCGAACTGCTAATTCTAATAAAATGTACATATATACACATTTAAAAAATTGTAAATACCTTTATTCGTTTCTTTTCTTTATCTACAAAATAATATAAAAGTTTATAACAGCAATTACTATCGTCTTTATTATTTTATTTCCACTTTGTCCAATTCAACTTTTGATATATCTAAATTAAAATTTGACAGGTACATCATTCATATCTAAGATCAACAATAACTAGACTAGACCTCAACAATGATGAAAAAAGCATTATTTTAAACTAACTTTAATAAATAATATTGCAAAATTATTAGAGTGATAAATAAAATACAATTATATTTGTTCGTAAATATAGTATATGTCATGCTGCGGGAACATTAGTTAAATGATTGACCAATCATTTGATGGCCAAATCTTGAAGTTGGATACATGTTGATGTTAAAATATACTTTATCTAGCTCTTAATGATGATATATGACCGAATCGGGTACCTCACCTTTTAACGACCTCTGGTGAATTTTTTGGAACTACGTTGTGTTTGGTGCCATATCGTCTTTTGTTTTTATATAGGATTTTAGGGAAGTTGAAACACCTATTAGGCATTTCAAACTGAATGGCTACCAGTGGGTTATGATATGGCAAAATTATGGCAACCCTGTAGGCCTGGTGATTTGACAAGGACAATGAAATAGACAGTTACATAGATTGATCAACCATATTTTTCAAAATAAACATAAGCTTATGCCTTGAAGTAAAAATGTAAGCAATTATTTTTTTTAAAATATCTATAGGCTAGAAATTGGTTTTAAAACACATTTTTGCTAAACCGATTCAAATTAATAAATATTTGCTAGGCAATATGGCCGCTCGTAAACGACCAGCTTTGAGCAATCTTTATAACTATATATGTATCATTGACTCTGTTAATGACATGACAACAGGGTTGCCATATCAAAACTGTCATTACCCACTGGTAGCCATTTGGACAGGTCGTTGGAATGCCTAATTGTCTTTCATCGTGGGTTTGATATGTCGTTGGAATGAATGGATAATATCGACGCGAAAAGGCGAGAAACAAGATAATGGAAAAAACTGTGATTAGACTGAACGTGAAAAAGGGTTTCAAATTAAAGTAAACCAGTAAATTAAGATTTTTTGTTTGTATTTTGAGTGGTAAATGTTGAAAATTAGGCTCCAATTGTATTTTTCACTTTATAAAAGTTAAAATAAAATGTGATTTGCACTATTGCACTTCTGACAACTTAAAAATGAACCGTTATTTTATTACCATAAGCACACTAGTGAATCTAGCGGATTTTTATTCGTACCCTGATCAGTTGTAGCCATGTAAATAATTTCAAGATAAAATTGAACGTATCAGACGTCAAATTAATCTTAATTCATCAAATTTTACATTTTTAGCTACGACAAAATGCAACTAAAATAACAAAATCCTCTTTTGTCAGACGACTTAACATGTTTCCCTGACTGTAGCTATAAGAAAATCACTTCTGTCATCTTTGGTTATAGTTTCAATTAATAGAAGGACCTACTATATTAACACTATATTATTTAAAAATATATTTACCTTGACCATTACGGATACAGCATGCACGTTATGCTGATTTGACAAAATTGTGTTAGCGAGTGCAGCAGCACTCAATCCAATTGCCCAATTGGTGAAACCTTTCAGTTTGATAATTTCGTACGCAGACTGGATGACGTCCTTGTGAATGGATTTCCAATTTTCCGGATCATCGTCGGTGCCCATCTTAGGAGAGATGTCCTTTAAACGGACACCGGCTACGTTTACCCCAGACCAGACGGGAACTGCATACAAAATTGTATTATAAAAAAATAATATCAGATACAAGAATAAGGTTGAGGAGTAAGCTATTATTCAAAGAGCATTTGCGAGGTCTATAATGATACTCTTCCAAAGTATATAAAATATTTTTTTTACTATACTAACACATACTGATATATTTCCATATTTAATTACTGAGTGATTTTACTTTCCGTTTACTTCTATATAGAGTTGATAACTACACACGATTCTGAATTAAATTACGACAAGCGTGAATTTTATAAGGTCTATCTTTTGTGGATTTAAACTCAGTTTGACATTGATGGTCCTGTCGGTCACGCAAGCGACCACTGTAATAATTTTGAAATAATCTTACCACTACTATCACCGTGTTCGCCAATGATCCACCCATGCACGCTGCTGGTACTGCATCCCAATTTTTGCGAAATCAAAAATCTAAATCTCGAAGAGTCCAAATTGGTGCCGGATCCTAAGACCTTGCACACCGGGAGGCCGCTAAGTTTCCATGCCACGTACGTCAAAATGTCGCACGGGTTACTAACAATTACGATGATGGTATTCGGTGAGTATTGCACCAAGCTGGGAATGATGTGCTTGAAAACATCTGTGTTCCTCTGGACTAGATTGAGACGACTTTCGCCTTCTTGCTGTCGAACACCAGCCGTGACGATACATAATTTCGAGCCCGCTGATATTCTATAATCTAAAACACAAAATTCATATCTTTTAATACAGTCTAGGACGAAATGAGAAAACAGTAGAGCTTCGTGAAACAAGAAAGAATGATGCCAAGAATCAATCGTGTTTGCAGCATTCAACAGAACAAACGTAGAATCAGTTTTCGTTCTATAGCAAACAAAAATTATGCACGATCATAAAATATACAATGTAGACTGGCTGTTTCACGGTGAATACTAAGACTCCAACAAGAATCCGAGTTACTAAAGAATCTTGTAATTAAATTTATCTTAAGCTGAAAAGGGTACCAATGTCAGTGTACCAATGTCAAAAAGCAACAGCATTTTTTGAACGATCTTATAAGGAAAACCCCATTTTGCCCTTTAAGGCGAAGAGAAGAGCAGTCAACCTAAAAAAGAAATCAGCAAAACAAAATAAAAAGGGGGTCCAAATGGAACCGAAGCAGAAACCTATAAAAAAAAATAGGTTTGATGATTACAAGGAGTCCTCTGATTCTTCCATATAAATCAGTTATAAGGAAGAATATTATGATAACGATTATATGAGAGATTTAGAAGAACTTTGTTTGATTTGCCATGATTCAGGTAAATATGTTTCTACGCCTTTTCCTCGTATCGGAAGTGGGCCAATTCCGCCTGTACTGGTCTGACTGTAGCAGAATTAAAGCATAAATCATATGTTTATGACTTTTGTGACTTCAAGTAATTATAGGTTTGTTCCAACAGTGAATCTGATCATCAGAAGGACGTCAGACGCATGCGCATTGAAAATAGTCCGTTCTTACAAAGCCACGGATAATTTTATGAAGTGTCAGTAAAACGTGTCAATGTATTTTCTGATTCGTACATGAATGAGCCGGCGGATTATCAAAACGATCAGAACTTCATCGCTTGTACAATTTATCAGCATATGCGCATTTGAACGTCTCTTCTCGTTCGTGTTATTTGTTTGTAATTGTTGGAATTTTAAGTTAGCTTGGATTGGCTTGGGTTTCTATGTCTTTCAATTGAAATGAATAATTTTTATTTTTATCTTGTGTACTTATTTTTAATAAAAATAAACATCTTAAGATTTCAAAAGTATACATTCACATAGAGCGTTCAAGACAGCCAAATAAATGTATTTTGTTGTATTTTAAATAATGTTAAAATACCAATTTACGAAACATGTGTTTGGTTTGTCCAATTCCATTGCATTTTGCGTTCCAACAAGTACAAGTCGCTGATTAAACAACGGACGAATAAACGGCTGACATGCGCAGTGATTAGTTTACGAATGCATCCATGTACGAGCCAGAGACACATCAGAAAGGAGCTGTTGGAACAAACCTAATATAATTATATTTTTCAAAAAAATTTCATCTTAGCTACTAAGCAGTGTCATCTATCCGCATGTGAAGATGACGATTTTGACAAATTATTACAAATTACAAAAATGTCCCACTATTGAAAAAGTCGCTTCCATAAAATATTTAGGTGTTATACTAGACCAATATATACGTTGGACAGAGCATATCACTCATGTTAGTAATCGAATAAGGGCTCTAATGCATACATTTTATGTACTTCGCGATATTATCTCTAAGACAAAAATAATCATGACATATTCTTCATTAGTGGAATCTGTTTTAAGATACTGTATTACGGCATGGGGAGGGGCTTTTAACACTACACTTAAAACTCTGCAAGTAACACAAAACACAATTTTGAAAATAATATTAAAAAAAGATAAATTATTTACTACCATACGATTATATAATGAAAACGAAATCCTCAACATTAAATCACTCTTTATCTACCAATGTATCATAAAAGTATATAATAGCCCTGAACTATTTTAATACAAACAAACTCGATTGACTCGCTCTACTACAAATATGGACCTTTCTACTCAACTTTTTAAAAAATCTCTAACCCAAAGATCCTTCTTTTACTTTGGTCCCAAGTTCTACAATCTAATCCCCATACATCTCAAACAAAAAAGTAAACTATCTATATTCAAACAAAATATTAAAAAATATATAATAGATAACCAAATCACATTTACTGCTATAATGTTGTAAGCTATACCTGATTTAAAATTGAAATTTGTTGTTAACTATTTGTATTAAATGTTGGAATAACTCCTGGATAACCCTCGTCTGCTTCGCTCTGCATATGTACTCAATCTAAAAAAATTTTGTATCCCACTTATTTTTATACCTACTTAGGCACTAAAATATAAAATGTACGTTTTATTTCAAATCTTTTAGAACCAGCACAAGCAACACAGGCAGCTTTTGCTAATTCTAGATTTTTTTTGTAATCTATATTAATCTTAAAATATTATTATTTGTACTTTATTACTATTTGAATTTGAATAAATTGAATTTGAAATTGAAATTTGAAATAAAGTAAAAAAATTTATAAAAACAAGTACCCCCCTTCTCCCTAACCATTATACAGACATTGGTAATTGGCAATTGTGTAAAGGTGTGTATTGTTTTGTTTCTTTTTGTGTAAAAAAACTATTTAAAACGATTGTAAATTTAATTTTCATAATTGTTTATTAGACAATCGAATTATTTACCTTTACTAGCTGTGATTTTTGGATTTTTCAAAAACAGTGAACCGTGCTGCAGATCCATAAGTTCACCTTGCAGTTTATCCGCCATCATATCTATGAGGCAAACATCGTTTGATACGCCCTAGAAAAAAAAACTTTTCTTATGACATGGTTTTGACAAGAGCTCAATTAAAAAAAAGTACATATACCGTCCATACCTCTCAAAATGTAAATAAATTGAGTTCTCCTAAGCAGCATAGATTTGTGAAAGGACTATTACGAATTTAACGAGTATTTTTTAATACATTTCTGAAGCAATTAACAAGCAAACACCAACTCTGATATTATCTATCAATATTTTTCTAAAGCCTTCAATAGACTTTTAACTTAAATTTATTTGCGTCGTATTTGACGAATCATAAGCAATTTGTAATGTATAATGGGTTCAAGTCTATCGAATATTTAGCAACTTCTGGTATTCCACAGGGTACCAATCTAGGCCCTTTACTCTTTAACATTTTCTTTTATATTATAGAAAAAATCGATGATTATAAGCTGATGATTTAAAAATAGTAGGAATTTCAATAACTTAGAAACCTTAAAAACTGTATATTATGCGTACGTCAGATCCAATCTTAAATATGCTTCGGTAATATGGAGTCAACACTACCAAGTACATTCTGATAATTTAGAATCAATTCAACGAAGATTTCTGAAATTACTTTCTCTAAAATGCGATGGAGTTTATCCTCCCATGGGTATAGGTATACCATATGAGGATCTGCTTCAAAGTCACAGCTTTCATCGCCTATCCATATGCAAGCAGTGTCAATCAATAATTTTTTTGTACAAGTTAGTTAACAACTTAGTAGATGACATTTAATTTGCTACAAAAATCTCATTTATTGTTCCTAGGATTGCATCTCGAAGCAACATTACCTTTCATCTGTCAACTGAGCTAACCAATATTTTACAAAACTCACCGTTGTTCCGAATGTGTTCATATTATAATTTAATAAGTAACCAACCTGATTTATTCAACTCATCTGTAATCTCAATAAAAAATTGATTATCATTGTGCCTGTCCTGTTTTGTCAGTAGTGCCTGGTTAAAATTCATTTATCATGGCGGCCAGCATATTGCAGGGGTCATTTTTTTAGGGTTTCTAAGATCTATGGTACCGTCCGATTGGAAAGAGGTCTGCCAATGACGCATGATTGTAAATATCTGATTTAGTCACGTTGAGAAGTACTTATTTTTCTAGCTTTTATATATGACTTTTTATTTCGTTTTAATGTATTTCTATAGTGACAGAAATACTCCAAGTCCTCTGACAAAAGAGTATCGCATTTTTAGTTACAGTATGCACGTGTCTTATTTCAGTTGCGCTTTGTTGTTGCTAAAGCAGCGTATAACTTTATTAAGGTGCGTTTTCATGAATACAAGAAGTCACTTTGAAAAAATTAAGATTGTGTTTTACATTTTATCTATAAATACGAAAACAATTTACTTTTGTACTTTATAAATAAATGTCCCAGCTAAACATTGGTTTTTAGCGTTTTTAGAGTTTTTTTTTAAAGATAATCTCCAAAACAGGTACAAATTCGTGAAATAGATTCAAAAAATATATTATAACAAGAGACGCAGAAAATATTTAGTGGATAACTCATATAAATTGTTTTTAATCAATTACATTTTCTTCACAACTGGACTCTGATTCAGACTCATCACTACTTGCCGTTGTACCTAAATTAATAATAATTGGTTCTAGATTAGAAACATCTAATTGCTTGTATTTTTCCCAGTCGGAAACAATTATGTTTTTAGTGTGTCTTACATAATTGTCCCACTGGGTATCGGTAATATTATTCAAAGTTTCTGACCAAGTCTGAAATGCTTCTTCTTCTTTTTTGTTAAAATTTGCACTTTTCGTGGTAGATTTTGACGTACAACTTCCCAAATCTGATATTTTATACCATTGATTGGATAATTAATGTTCTTTTCCTGCAACCATTTTACCAAATATAACATGGAACTGGTTCCACGTACCGCAAATGATAACTGGCATTATCGATTATAATCAAAGAAGGATGTTCCAGACTAGGTATAAATTTCGTTTTAAACCAATTTTCAGAATTTTCTGTGTTCATATTATTATGGTAATCCCCGCTTTTTGTTTGACTTTTAAATATGAGGTTATAAACCCTTCTTCATTGCCACCATGAACAATTATGTATCGAATTTCATCTCCTGTTTTTTTTTACTTGCAGTAGCTATCGTTTCATCTTGTCAACTTTTTCTGTCACTTCCCTTGCTAAATAAGTACAGACTTAAAGTTATCCAACTCTATCTCCTTGTTAAAATTTAAAAAAAACGACATTTTTTCAACTGAATCGATGTTCGTTCCAATAAAAACTGTATTGTTACCTCTTATTAAGCGAAATCCAATTTTTCGAATCCATGTATTAATTGACCGTGCAGAACATTTCACATCAGGCATTTCTTCCGAAAATCGTTTATGTACGATTTCATTGTTACATGTTGCGCACCTTCGTACATTTTATATATAACTTGTCTCAACTTAGTTAATATTAAAGAGTTGACTTTTGTTTTACTTTGGCTTACTTTTTAAGACATTATTTTAAATACAGCAGAATTTCTGAATGAGTACAGAGCTTTACATTATATACCTACTATCACAGAGTAGATGAACAACACAAAAAGCAAAGATAAAGCCAAAATTCTAGACACGGGAGCTACGCCTTATTGATGGTGAAGTAATGTCAAGCAGAATATAAATGAATGTTTTCGTAGTGCAGTTTCAATGAATACTTTATGCTCGCGTGCATTTGTTGTCTCAGGGTATCTCTATGAAGGCATTGAAGATCAAACTTTATGAATCGCTAACGGCAAAAAAGGGACTTCCGACATTTTTTACTAAAGGCACATAGTTTTCAGTAAAACTGAGATCTCCGTCACGCAATATATGTCAATTGCGAAAAGGGCACATCTACAAATATACACAAGTCAAAATGCGTGAAAAGAAAATAAAGAATTAAACGGACTCTCCTTCATATTCACTAAGAGGTAAAATTGAGCCCCAATATTTTCGTAAGTTCAGTTCTATCGCATGTATAAAGTTTTTCTCTTTTAGTGAATAATTTGAATTGCAGTTAGCGTTTTTATATCCTCTCTACTTCAAAGTGCCGACCATTACTTTCGCTTATGTGTGGTTCATCTATTCTCTAATGCTATCGCTCTTATTAGCACAAAGTTTGCACTAGTACCTACTCTAGAGAATTTTTTATTTTTAAATTTATCAGTTCCTGCATTTTCCAGCATTCATACTTGTGTTTCGCATTAAAAAATCCTTACCTGAGATAATAAACTAAAAACGGTGGCCATTCCCACCTGCCCTGTTCCAACCACAGTGACTTTGTTCGACGTTTGAGGACACGGTTCGGTGACAACACGAAAAAGAGTCTTTGCTGTACCCGCCATATTGGACCTGAAATTTGGAAATACACTCTAAATCACCTTAAAAAATGAAAAAAATAAGTGCATGGAAATTTGACGTTTGCTAAAAATTGGAAAAAACTTTGACAGTAATCTTGTCGTTTAGGGCTAGAGGGTGTTTCAGAAATATGTAGCATAAATTGGTAGGCGACTACATAGACATCATATCTTTGGGTGAATATAAAAATAATTGAATACGGAAATATTTTCATACCGAGTGGTTGTTAAGTTTTGTTGTTTTGAGACGTTTCATTTACAATAAAATTTACAATATTTACAAGAAACCGACTTCAAAATCGTGCAGATGCCCTTAAAAATTGAGATTTTTAATTTTCTCATAGATCATCAGATCCTGGCCAATTGTATAAGTAAACACCCCCGAAGTATCCCCGTTCTAACAAAAAGAAATCGGACATGGTAAAGAATTATCGCTAAAAATACATAAAAAATGAAGAGTTTGATGATTTTCTCATAGACTCAATTAGTAGATCTTGACCAAATTTATATGCGGACCACCTCTGAGGCATCCTCTTTCTAACAACTTAGTAAATAATTATCGTTGAACATACATAAAAAAATATTGCCACGAATTGAGAACCTCCTTCTTTTTTGAAGTCGGTTAAAAATGAGTTAAAATGTTACCTTTGATACAAAATTCTTCCTATGATCACCATATTGAATTCAAGAAAAACTGTTTATTTCTTACACATGTAGTAAGGTATATTTGCGATGTTTCTTAATTAGTTATTTAATTTTTAATTGTTATAATTATTCTGGATATACAGACTATCGTTATCAAACTAATAAAAGTCCACCTTTTTTTCACAAAAACTCATAAATAATGTAAAAATGCATTTTTTTGTCACTTATTTTTCCAATTATTGGCAGTTTGTTTAGTAATTGGCCTAAATTGATTGGTATGCGCAAAAAATGCACAGTTAAGAATTGCCATACTAATAGGTAAGTATAGATTAGTAGATACCCACCTAGATATGTCTAGTCTAATTAAAATTAAACGAAAATTCACGAAACATATTAAAACAAATGTACTTGTTTCATTCGCAAACATGTTCCGCAGTAAACCAGCTATTTGTGTATTAAGAGAGAAATGTATCGAAAGCGGCAACGAACTTTTCGCTCAAAATGCACACAATATTTTTTCGAGGATCACATTAATTATATTTACCTTATAAATGAGAAAAAATGGGTGGATATATTTGGTGATGTATTTGGATAGATAGGTTTTACATACGAAGACTAGAGAGGAAGAGGCGAATCGACAATGATCAAATTTCAAATTTTCGTCCTTCTTTTTATAAGGTTCGCCAAATTGGCAGGTCGAACGTCAGTGCCGTTAATTTTCTATGTAAGTCAATGTGAAATATTTTTTTTAATGGTAAATAGAATCAAAATAATGTGAAAAAACGTACCTGAGTACAAGTAACATAAGTGACAAAAAATATCAAAGCAAGTTTTACTTCTTTCCAAGTTGTAAAATGGGATATAAATCATATATAAAACTAAGGAAAACACAAGGAGCAATCAATTCAAAGACTTTTTAAAGCTCTAAAATAATGTATTTATTTCTAAATATAATATTTATTATAAACTAAACGCAACCCGCATCTGAGTAAGGTTTGTTTTATTACAAATTTCAAACAAAAATTACACATTATATTTTGACTAGAAAAGAAAATTTGTTTTTTTTAAGAATGTTAATGTTACAAGAAGAGTTATTAATGTTATTATTTTGTTGAATTCCAATTTTGTCATTGTTAATGTTTTTTATAAACGTTTAGAACAGCGGCAACATATTCCTAGGGCCGATAAAGCAATTTCTAGAGATGATGCTGTTACCCAGCTACACTTTTAAGAAGATATTTTAAATATTATGAGACTCTTTTTACTGATGGTACTGTTAGCAAAATAAAAAGGGGAAGGCCGAGATTAAAAGCTTAGGTAATACCATGTACATTCCCAAATCTCCCATTATGCTCGTATTATAATAATAAAAAAATATGTTAACTGTGTTTTATTTTGCTCTTAAAACTATATTTAGATATAATTAAAAAAAAATTGCCAGAAAATTATACTTCAAATTTCACTAATAAAAATACCTTTTCGAGTTTGGTCATACCTATCTAATTTGCATTTCATATAGCTTCATTTCTAAAAGGCAGGTCTCAGTTTGTATCCATAAAATCCTCCAGTAAAGATCAATGCAAAAATTTTAATTCAGATTACTTGTCAGTTCAGATGAGTGTGACACAGGTCCAACGCTGTGCCTCCTATATGTTAACCATATTGATTCAATTATGGAAACAATTCTTATACAGCCTATGTCAATGATGTTTCTGTAATTGTTTCTGATAAATCTACTGAAATTCATGAGACAAAATGTGAACTGATTGTGACAGGCTTTTAGTTCACCTACAGTGAATCAGCGAGTTTGTGTGGCGGTATGATGGTGATTCCCGAATAGGGGTTGCTCAGACGCCAGTTTTGGTATCGCAGTATGCTCTGCGACCCTGTGGTACACCAGAGTGTACTCAAGGTAAACTCAGTGGAGGTAAAAATAATTCCAGGCGGTCACTGTTAGGTAGCCACTATACTAGAATAAATAAAAATAAAACACTTATCTCCTTTACACCTCGTACCCTAAGGTACCTTGAAATAGAACGGTTAAGAACCAGCAATAAGAGAAACACAGGAATAGGTAATAAAATATATATTTCCAAAAAAAATATAACAGTTCTGGCACGGCTGTAAATGGAAAATTAAATAAAATGAATAATTACACTGGAAAACTAATTAAATATTAATGGCTCCCTGTATGCGGAAAACTTATTAAAAATAAATTATTTCCAATGAAAACTAATTAAATATTAACGGCTCCTTGTATTCGGAAAATGTATTAAACATAAATTATTACAATTGAAAACTAATTAAATATTGGGAAATATTTACAGTTCGCTAGCACAGGAGGCTAAGCGGTCCGGGAATTATGAAACTCCCTGTATACGGAAAATTTATTAAAAATAAATTATTAAACTTGAAAACTAATTATATATTCAGAAATATGTACAGTTCGTTAGCACAGGAGGCTAAGCGGTCCGGGAATTATGAAACTCACTGTATGCGGAAAATTTATTTAAAAAAATAATTTATTTAAATATGATGGTAATCAAATGTAAGCAAATAAATTAAATCAAAGTTTTCGGAACGTCCCTGTATCTTAGTTCAGACCGATCGACGCTCTGGCCATTACGTTGAACGAGAATGGTAATTTTCTTCGCGGTGTTTGGAACAAGAATGCGATGGTTAACGTAAAAATTATTTTGAGATTTGCCCAAAAGTCGATCAAGACGGTGTGTGAATTGATTTTACAGAAAAGTCAGGCTTCGTTCAATAATTAGTTGTGGACGGGGAACGGAATGATTTAAATACAGCTGAATGAATAAATAAAAGAAAAGAAACTTACATGAAGTGAGGCGCGAAAATTAATTTAGACGTCCTTTTGGGACGTCAGGACAGAGATCACTCTTAACCCGGGGACGGATCGAATCTCCGAAAAAGAAAATAACGGGCCGGTTTTTCCCCAAAAGTAATAAAATAAAATGAAAAAATTGAAAACAGGTTGAACCTCTCACTTCAATGTTAACTGGGCGCTTTCTAAGAGAGATTGGATATAGTCGTTGAGAATGAGAGCACTCAGAGGCTAGCCTATATCCAGCCTCAAATAAAAAAATTGCCAACGGTTTCCCACTGAGGGGTGAAATAAAATATCCTGGATTTGAATCAAAATTTTTCACTTGTCGCACGGGTGTCCCAACTAATTATAAAAAAAGAAAATAAAAAATAATATGCGGTTTCCTACTTTAGGAAAATAAACAGAGTTGTTCAATATTCTTTTGATATCACGGTCACTCACAGAGTATTTCACTCGATACTGCAGGAGAGAGAAGAGTTTACAACTGCCGGAAATCAAGAGAGCGTAATTCCAGGATGTGATCGAATTTATGCCTTTCGGTAAGCCCGAGTGGGGGATACCACTACTACAGCCGATTGTTTACAATTTTTAAAACAAAAAATGTCCTTCTAGTACCTTGACAAATAAAGGTAGATAATTGGTACGAAATCAACTCTACAAAATGCCCATTCGGATTTCGGCAAATATAGGAATATTTTAACCTTCGAGGGTACTCGCAATTGTTGAAAAACGGTAATTCCTGGGAAAAAGGCGGGAATTAATTGAAACATACATTTTTATAATTAATTAAAAATAAAATTTAGTGACTTCGTCACATGATTTTAACTAATGTAAGTACATTTTTTAATAGTAGTTCCTTATTTTTTAATAGCGAAAAAACCGAAATTCTTAGGCTACACAACGTGCAAAATAAAGTTAATGCTATATATTTCTCAGTTAATAAGTCATTATTGACGAACAGCTACAGTAGCGTTAAATTTTTAGACATTTTATTAGATGAAAATCTCACCATTGTGAGAAATTAATCTCTAAATTAAACTCATTGAAGTTTCTTTTCCTTAATTTGAGAAACGTTCTTAAAAGAAGGCAACTATTAGCGTTATACTATGTACAAGTCGACTCCAGGTTAAGTTATGGTGTCTGTCTCTGGGGTAATGCCACAACTGTATCCAACACATGACTTTCCTATCTAGTTATTATAGGCTATTTCCGCTTATTTTGTACAACCTATTGCAGCAACTCTATAAATGTTTAGAGGCTAAACTAAATATATATATTTTCCACATACATCTAACTCGAAACATTTTTCAA